>JASVEL010011677.1:0-103399 GCA_032618575.1 Nicotiana noctiflora
CATTTTTACCCTTCGTTAAGTTCACTCTAAATAGGATAAAATTGTAAATACAAATAAATTTATTTATAGCAAAATATAAATTGTCATAAGACAAAGGGAAAAGAAGAAGTGGGAAACGTTCCAAAAATAATTAATTCCATACGAAGAAAGATTGTCTGTACGTTAAAAAAAGGAAGAAAAATATATAGGATCTTATAACAGAAACCTATATATATATAACAGTCAACCAATGTCTATTTGACTTATATATATATATCTATATCTATCTATATATATATTAAAGGAATAAAGTTACCATATATATAAGCATTATAATTAAGCCAATTGGCAAGCTATTAAAAAGCCATTTGGCAATATTAAAGAGAGTTTATAGGGATATTGTCAAATAAGAAAAAATTATATGCAATCCCGTTTACCAAAATTAAATCTTTTATTATTCAATTCTTTTTTGAATATTATATTTTGTTATGAATCTTTAATTATTTCAATTCCATTTAGGCTCCTTCATTACCATGAATATTATCAGTTAAAAGAGAGGTTGCGATAAATTTTAACTCTTATATGACTCAATTTTGATTTACCTTGAGTACAATATCTTGCAGGTAAGTATCTTTTTTAAATTGGTATTTGATTACCCATCTATATCTATAAGAATTTATCCAATACGTTAAATATAAATAATTTAATTTTTTATATTAACTAATAACATTATGTTGACTGTGAGGAGGAATCACAATTAAAGAAAAAAATTTATCGACAAAGTAAAACAAACCAAGCGGCAATGTAATTTTATTTATTCAAATCAATTAAACTTAATCGATATATATATATATATATATATATATATATATATATATATATATATATATATATATATATATATATATATATATATATATATATATATATATATATATATATATATATATATATATATATATATATATATATATATATATATATATATATATATATATATATATATATATATATATATATATATATATATATATATATATATATATATATATATATATATATATATATATATATATATATATATATATATATATACTAATCAAATATTACAGTAGAAGAATGTACAAAAAGAGGGGATAAAATAATATTAGGGTATTTATACTTCAAATCAATTATATATAACAAAAGGTACGTAAATAATATTCAAAACATTTAGACACTTAAAGAATTTTGAAAAGTATAACATAAATTTAAAAAATTAAAAATAGTTTTAGAATAAGAAAATATTTATCTATGTTATACTAAAAGGAAAAATAGTAATAAAATACTAGGACAATTGACAAGTTAATAAAAGGTCACATTAGTAAACATAAATAGTACTACTAAATACTTGCTAATTTAATAAAGAATAAAATAAAGATCAAATAATTTATGTGATTACCATATGATGTGTATCCTTTAATTTTATACAAAATTTGTTATATTTTTGCACACTGCATTACAGAATAAAATAGCAACTAAATTTTATTAAAATATTATGATATATCATATTATAATTTTATAAGACTAATATTCTTTTAAGATATCCGCGTATTGCGCGGGTTCTAACACTAGTATATATATAAGAGAAGTTAAAATTGTGTGGTTTCAAAAGGAAAAAAGAATACGACAAGATTGGCAGGGAAGTTATTACACTATTTAATATCGTTATTAAACAGGTTAATGATTGTGAATTCTCTATGAACGCTATGGTTTATATCATGGTTGGTTAATGTATTCATCAACATAATTTAGATTTTAGAATAAGGAGAAGTGAACAAATATTAAATATTAGAATTATTTCATTGTTTTGGACAAAGATACATGTCGGTTATTACTTATCATCACACGACTTATTTGACATGAGTTCGTCGGGATGAAGTCGAGAGTGATCCTTCTTGGATATATGCTACTTAATTTGAGTATTTGGAGCAAAGATAAACATAGTATGAAAAGTACTAAGTAAGTGAGTGTTATTTTATTCTACGATTTTAGTTCCTTTTTGCTTATTCTGTCATACTTCATATTAACAGTTAATATATGTCAAATATTTCTATGAAGAAAGATCGTAATTTCTGAAGAAGTTACATATTCCTAACTGTTATGGGTTGAGGTAAGATTTATCCTTTTTATCTTGTAATAAAAGAAGGTTTTTATATTAGATAAAATAATAATTTATCTTATTTAAGATTTTTATATTAGATGAATAAATAATTTAAATTATTTTTTTAATATGTAGGAATAGTCGTTTAATTCCTTTCCTAATATTTTAAATAATTATTTAATTATTTTTCTAATATTTAAAATTTTGATATGAAAAATCATATCATTAATTTTAGTACTTTCAATTTCTTTCCAATTTTAGGGGTCCTTCATGTCATCAACTACATTTAGATGTAGCAGTTTTAGGTGTCTTGTTTTAATTTTCCGACTATTAGTTTAGTAATCCTTGTTTTTTCTTTTCTTTCTTTAGGAGTTCTTATTTTCCTTTTCTTTTTTCAAATTTTTGAGTTCTTTTTTAAGGTTTATGAGTAGTTTTATAAATAATAAAATAGTCATTTAATTATTCTTCTAATGTTTTAAAATTTGAAAATTAAATAAAGTATTGGTAATTAAATGATGCTTGAGAGTAATCTCAAAATTCCTTAATTTCAAATTTTCTAAAATTTATGTATCAAGCTTAACTAAAAAAAATATTTTAATTTTAAGAATATGAAAGAAAAAGAATAGCTGGTACATTAATGATACTACTGAAGTGAAAATCAAAAGTAAAATGTCATGGTGATTTTTTTATTCTTTTGAGCATAAAATGCTTATTAATTAATAATTATAGTTACAAACATACAGTTAAACTTAGGATGAGCTAATATTAAGTTGAATCAACAACAATAATTTATTTTCTTTAATGTTAAGAATAATGATTAAGTCCTTGAATCAATTTAACAATAAAATCTTAAATTGATTGATTTTCCAAAAAAAAAAAAAAGCCAGTCATCTTTTTTTTTAAAAATTTATTATTTAAATAAATCAGTATGATATAGTATTAAAAGCCAAATTGGTGCAACTGCAATCTTTATGCAATAAGGATAAAATAAATTAAAATAATACTAAGCGAATTGTGATTAATTTTCTTTTTGTACTCACTTTAACAAATGACAACTCCTTATATTTTTCTATTCATTAATTTACTTATTGTTTCATATTAACTTAGTGTAGTTATTTTAAAATCTATGTATGTTCTTTACTATTCCTTTCGGTTTACAATAAGTATCCAATTTGCTTTTAACACGCCCTTTAAGAAAATACTAAATTCTATAAAAAATACCTTTCATGACTAAATTACCCCTACTTAAACATTTAATGTGAGGAGTAAGAAAACTTTGTAGTGATATGTACATATGTGGTTATTTGTAAAAATAAATTGAATTATTTCTTGATTACATAATTGGACACTTATTTTGAACCAAAATGAAAAAGTAAATTGGACACTTATTGTGAACCGGATGGAGTAATTGGCTCTAGACACATATTTTAAACCCAATTTACATATTCTTTTTGTACACATTACATTATTACTAGTTTCTAAAAAGAATAAAATGGAAATAGTTTTGTTTTTTTAAATGAAGGAATAACAGTTAGCTAAGTCAAAGTAGAGAGAGAAGTAGTTAAGACTCGGGATTAATGCTAGACAAAAAACTAAAAATAACATAGTAACAATTATTCACTCCGTTTCAATTGTTGTGATGTTGTTTGATCCAACATAGAGTTTAGTAAATTTATTTTTAAAAACTTGCGATATCAAATATTACTTAAAATTTGTATGGTCATAAAAGCTTATCATTAAAAATAAAATAAATAAAATAAAAAATTTAAACTTAAATTATGTAAAAGCACGTCGTTATTTCTCAAACAACTACTGTCCAAAACTTATTCTTGGCTCCACTTTGAATTAAACATATTCGATGGAGGAGGTGTTGTTTGGCAACACGGGCGGAGCTAGAGAGCGAATTATGGGTTCGGCCAAAGTTAGTAGCTTTGGTTCAAACTTTGTATTTGTTTGATGAAATTCATTAAGTATGTACAAATTATTAATTTAGAACTCAATAACTAAAAATAATTAGAATTCCAAACCTATAAATTTCAAATTCTGGCTCCGACTTTGTTTGGTAAGGGAAGTGTATGGGGTCAAATTCTGCTCACTACGGTAGCAACGATTGTGAGCACGTGATTTTTGCCCTGAGCAAATAAATTACAAAATAAAAATAAAAATAAAAATAATTTTTGTGTGCAATTGTGTGATTTTAATTGAAATACTTGTGTGTTTGGCTTTAAAAAATAAAGTTGAAATTAAAATTACAAAAGGAATCAATTAGAAAATATCACAAAAATATGAAAATTCAGAAAAATCAACAAAAAATACAAAATACCGGAAAACAAAATAAAAAATGGCAAAAATATCAGAAAATACCAGAAAAATCAGAAAAAAATAGGAAATAAAAGAAATATAATAGTTGAAAATAAATACAAAAAGAGAAAAATGAAATACAAAAGGAAATACAAGAAATAATTTAAATACAAAGATAAAAATACAAAATACAATATAAGTTGGGCTACACAATGAAATACATATATATACAATAAGCCCAAAAATATACCAGGCCCAAAAGACCAGCCTGGTCTGTTCAGGCGCGTAGCCAAACGACGGCATATGAGCCATTTTGATCTAAACCGTTGATGAAATCAATCCAACGAACCAGATGAGGCGGTTCGATGGAAAATTAAACGACGCCGTGTTTGAAATCAATCTGGGCCGTTCAATAGGAATGATCAGATGGATGACATTGAGTCTCATTAAAAGCTAAACGACGTAGTACAAGTGATTGATCTTGGCCGTTCAAATTCAACATCCAACGGACATAAACAAATCTCTCATTTAACCAAACGATGCCGTCTAGAGACAAAAGATCCTGGCCATTGATCTTGGTTAATCCAAGGGCCAGGATTACACGAGACGGAGTAGGGTATAAATATTCCCATCTCCGTTCAATACAATTACACTCACACACATATACATATTTGTATAACCCTAGTCACCCCTTTATATCTCCTTCTTCCTCCTTAGTCTCCCACGGAGACTGGCCGGACGGCCTGTTACCACCACCATCTCCGGCTCAGGCAGTCGTTAAACACCTCACCCCTTACCCACCAAACCTTACAACTACCATAAAACCCCATTAAACCAAAGACCCCCTTTGCTTCTTAAAACTCCGGTCGCCGGAACCCTAGCTGGCGACCTCAAAAATTATGAACCAGCCTTCGAAATTAACACCATAAGACCACCTTGAGGAGATCTATTACCTCATCTAGGTGGCTGGTCTCGAATGTTACCAGAATTCCTCGAATATAACAAAAAGACTCAGTGGAACCCTACTCCAGCGAGCACCCAAAAACAACCTCTCCCCAAAACCATTAGACCAAGCCCCAGACCACCCCACACCCACCAAAAATCAAAAAAGAAGCCTCATCAGAGAAGGCCAACAGTCAGAAGACTAAAAGTCTTCAAAATTTTGGAGATCTGTAAAGAAAGAAAGAAAGAAAGAAAGAAAGAAAGAAAGAAGAAATAAAGAAAGAAAGAAAGAAAGAAATAAATAAAGAAAGAAAGAAGAAATAAAGAAGAAAGAAAGAAAGAAAGAAAAGAAAGAAATAAAAGAGAAGGAAAAAGAAAGCCCAAAAGCTAAGTTCTATGTTCCTACTTTCCTTGTTTATTTGATTCTGAGAATGTTTTCTTGATATGTTTATGATATTCTTATGAACCTATCTCTTTTGCATGCTTAAGATCTACCTTTGTTCGTTACACATGCCTAAGTCTGTTAAAGTAATCTTAGGGTTCTTAATGTTTACCACGCATGAATCATAAGTAAATAAGCCTGTTTATGTGTTTGTTCATCATGCTCGGTCAAAAATTAAGTTTTTGATTAGTTGGGATTCAACCATTATCAAACTTTTCCTCTGAGTTATGATTGATTGAAAGTTGATTTGCGATTAAGGCTATATGTACAAAATAACATGAACTGACTATATTTGTAATCTGATTCATTTGTGAGTCCATTCTGAATCTTTGGATGTTTTTGTGATTTTGGCCATGATTGTAAAGATTTTATGGTTATTTCTGAAAGCTAAAGTATGTGGCTATTTCTGAAAGAATAAAGTCTGGTCGTTAAAGTGGTTGTCTCTATTATGAAGTGGTTATACTGATTTCTTAGTTGTATTAAGTGGTTATTTCTGAAAACTTATCTTTGTTGGTTAATTAGTTGTCTTGTTTTAATAAGGGGCTATATGTCAAATAATGGTTTGGGTCTGTTAAATGTGGGCTAAATATGAAAGGGGTTTGGGTCTATAATTGGCTAAGTCCTAAATTAGTTATAAGAAGTGGTTATTAATTAAATAAATCCTAACCCTAAGTCTGCCAGACCTTGGTAAGTCGGGTAAATTGAGATAAATAATAAGGGTATAACAGGAAACAATAAATGGCATTCCTGAAGATTTAATAGAGCCCATAGGGCTAAAAATGACTTTAGTGCCTAGTATTTCTGTAATTACCTACGAAATAAAGGACAAACTAGGCATAGTTAAAAGGCATTCCTGTAATAAACCTTAGCAAGTGAGGGTAACCAAGTAAAATACACCTAATAGAACACTATAGAATTGCCTAGAACCTTCTAGCAAGGGCTCTAAGACATTTCGATACACTCTTAATGAACTAAACTGTAAATAATTGAAAAGAATAAAGGGAGGGGATTGAAAATAACTTATTTGAATCCCCCCCCCCCAATTTTCCCCAAAACCAGTCTATATATAGGCCATTAAAGAGCCTGAAAAAGGGTGGAAAAATATATTCTGAAATTGGGGGTGAGAGATTAAGGTTACAAACTGAGGTCCTATTTTGAGGATTACATTATGAATGTTCCAAAAATCTGAAAAAGCTCTAAGGGTTCAGCTCTGAATTTAGAATTAAGGGTTCTGCATTTTACGAAGGGTCTAGTCCAGAAATTAAGAGGTCTACTATTTGTTGATTCATCTGGATTTCTGCTTGAATTCCTTGATTCTGCTTTGTCGATATGCTGGATTTCTATCTTTGGGATTCTGTTAGCTGTTCTCCGTGATCGATATATCTCATTGTTGTTGCTGTTCTATTGTTGTTATTTGCTGACTATTCTTCATCCCCAAAGCCTAGACTCATAGACTAGCTTTTGAATCAGGTACACTTCTATTCCTGAAGATGTAATCGCAATTGTGTTGAAGAAATGAAGCTGCACGAGTTATTGGATGAATTTGCTTCTGTTTTTCCTTTTTAGTTTGTAATTGTTATTTCTTAGAATCATTGTAATTCATTAGGATTGATTGTAGTAACTAACACCTATATGAAGTCGAGATAAAATAGAGTAGCTAGTATAGTAGTAATACGTAGTTAGAAATAGTTATCACCTAATCCAAGTTCGAAACAGGTTAATACAAAGTTAAAACACCTATAAAGCTGGTATATATATATAAATTGGTAATTAACTACCTCTGTTAATTAAGTTCTAAATGAGGATCGACCTAATTTAAGAGAAGAAATGAATTAGGATCGATTAGTTCAGAAAAAGGTAATAAGTGAATTAAGTTCAAACTATTTTGTCGACCAGCTTCAATTAACAATGATTTACCTATAGGTTAGTTTTAGAATTCTGTAATTGTTAATAATTCAAGTCTGTCTAGTTTAATATTTCGATGTTGTTTTCCTTTAGTTAAAATTAGATAACAAATAAGTTTACAACTAGTATTATCATTACTACTTAAGCATTTGAAATAGTAGTGTTAATACCAAATTCCTGTTCTTAGGGTGTCCAATTAGTTATTAGAATTCGAAATTAGTAGCGATTGATATGTAATCTGGTGCCTTCTGAAATAATATGAATCTTAATGGTTTCTTTTGTCATTTGAGGAACATTTGTTTAAATTTTATGTTGAAATTACAAACATGTTCTACATTTCGTCTGTTTACTCTGGGCCTGGTCATGAATACAGGCCCAGATTCGATTAAAGTCATCTTTGGGTCCTCGAGTAGAGATACTAACATACACTGGGCTTCAGAGGCCCGTTTGCCCACAATGGACAGTTAAAGTAGTCCAAAAAGTTCGGGCCTTAGTAGTCAATAATTGGCCTGGACCTTGTAATAACTAGTTTAGAAACAATACAAAACTATATTCTAATTAGGGAGAAAAAATAGAAATAGCAAAACATAGTATACGATAAGTTTGGACTTCTAAAAATAAGGGATGAGCCTCGTATTGAAAATGAAAAGATACACGGGGCCCCCATATGAATTTTAATATAAAGTGTTAGACACGAAAGGACCGTTTAGCAAATTTCACGGTCTTTCCTTAAGATAATAAGGCGTAGACGTTATAGGCGCAACTAAAAATATACATCCTTAATACAAGTGCACATGTATGTGACTCAAATCTCAAATCCTGACGAAGCTGAAATGCACTAAAGTCACAGGCGTACTAGTTGCGGTGTGACTCGAAATACGTTTTTGCGACGTCGTAAGTCGTTAAAATAACAAAATGGGACATTCACATTTGTAAAATGCATATAGAGAAATCAAATAAGACAAATACAATAGTTGAGCAACCGTGCTAGAACCACGGAATTCGGGAGTGCCTAACACCTTCTCCCGGATTAACAGAATTCCTTATCAAGATTTCTAGTTTCGCGGACTGTTAAAATAGAGTCATATTTCCTCAAATTCAGGATTAAATAAGTGACTTGGGACACCATTATCTTCTCAAGTGGCGACTCTGAAATTCAAATAAATCCCATTCCGATTGTCCTTAAAGTGGAAAAACTCCTTCCCTGTTATTATTATTATATCCTTTCTTGGGATGTATTAGTAAATAGCGGGGTATACTTTATCTTTAAAAATGTAGTAAAAAGGGAGGTGTGACAACGACCCGCGACTAAGCAATAGCCGAAATCTGGGTACGACCTAAGAATATCGGGGTGCAATATGCCTTTAGGTCTCGTCGTCTCCTCGAAAGCACGCGACCTATCTCTGCATTATTTTATTATTTCAAGGGGGTTCACATGTTATATAAAGGAGGATCCCAATGTTGTAAAGGCATATGATCTCTTCTATGATCCTATTTACTATATGAGCAAAACCCTAGTGGATGCCGAAATACGGTATCCACGCCTCGAGAAGTTGGCCCTGGCACTGGTCGTAGCTTCACGAAAGCTTAGACCCTACGTTCAGTGTCACCCTATAAAATTTATAACAACCTTCCCCCTAAGAAGCATCTTGCACAAGCCCAAGTTGTCGGGGAAGCTCGCCATATGGGCCATAGAGCTCAGCGAGCATGACATATCCTATCACCCAAGAAATGCCATCAAGTTGCAGGTACTTGCAGATTTTGTTGCTGATTTCAGCACCGAGATTCTGCCAGAATCGGAACTGGAGGCCATTTGTGCCTCTCCTAGTACTAACCTCTAGACCCTCTATACCGATGGCACTGCTAACGCCCCGGGATCGGGACTGGTACTCGTTCTCGAGGTCCCCACCGGCAAAATAATTCACCAGTTCATACGATGCCCTGAGATGACTAACAACGAGGCCGAGTATGAGGTTGTGATTGCAGGTATGAGGTTAACCATCAAATACAAAGCTCGAAGTACTTATCCTCTATTGCGATTCCCAACTCGCGGTGAACCAGGTCACTGAAACTTACCAAATCAAGGAACAGAGACTGCAAAAATAACAATCAGAAATTCATAAGTTGATGCCTGAGTTCGACGAGTGCCGCCTGGAAGAAATCCCTAAGGCACAGAATGTCGAAGCACACGGCCTAGCAAAATTGGCTGCAACCACCAAAAACATCAACATGGGAAATATAGTCACCTTCCTCCATTCAGCCATACATCACACTGAGGTACTCTCTTTAATCTAACTTGGGACTGGCGCAACCAGTTTATCTCCTATCTGCAGGACGGGAAACTCCCACTCGACACAAAAGAAGCCAAAAGCTCAACATACAAGCCACCTAATACAACCTAATAAATCATGATCTCTACAAAAGAAAGTTTGGCGGACCCCTCACTAAGTGCCTAGGACGGCACCAAACAAGACAAGTACTCAAAGAGGTACACGAGGGCCACTATGACGCACATACCGACAATCACTTTCGTCGGTTGCATTATCCGAGTTGGATACTACTGGCCCACTATGAAAAAGGAGGCAGCAGAGTATGTTCGCATGTGTGAATAGTGTCAAAAATACGCCCCGATGATACATCAACCGGGAGAGCCCCTCCACTTAGAAACATCACCTTAGCCCTTCATCAAATGGGGAATGGACATAATCGGTCCCCTGCCAGCAGGGCGAGGAAAGATACGATTTTTGTTAGTTTTAACTGACTATTTCTCCAAGTAGGTGGAAGTAGGCGCATACGCCCCAATACGCGAATAGGAAGTCATCGCCTTTATTTGCGACAATGTTCCCCAATTCATCGGCAAAAAGATAACGGAGTTCATTAACAAATGGCACATCAAACGAATACTCTCTATGCCATACCACCCCACTGCCAACTGCCAAACAGAATCCTCCAACAAGATAATATTGAGCATACTGAAGAAGAAACTCAAAGAAAAGACAAGGGCTCTGGCCCGGACTACTACCAGAAGTATTGTAGGCATATCGAACCTCGCCCAAATCCAGCACAGGAGAAACACCATACTTAATGGTCTACGGAATCGACGCGGTCATACTAGTCGAAATTGAAGAATCGAGCCTGAGATATTCACATACCAGCGGAGCACACAATGACATGAATAGGCTTCAAGACCTCGACGAGGCTGAAGAACAAAGGGATATGGCCCTGATAAGAATGACGGCTCAAAAGCAACAGGTCGAAAGGTATTACAACAAAAAAGCCAAAACACAACCACTTAAAGTGGGTGACTACATCCTCAAAGCCAAAACTTTGGCGTCAAAAGACTCGAGCAAAGGGAAACTGAGCACCAATTGGAGCGGGCCATATAAAATCACAGCAGATGCAAGCAAATGAGCATTCTAGTTGGATACAATGGAAATAAAAACACTCCAAAACAACAGGAACGTCGCCCACCTCAAGTACTTCCATATTTGAAGGTCGTCTCTCGAGTCGTACTCTTTTTCACTTACCAAAGTTTTGTCCCAATAGGGTTTTCTCGGGAAGGTTTTTAACGAGGCGGTGAAGGGGACACCTAAGGGTGTCTGGAGACAGGTTTATTATATCAGTCACTCGACGCGCTCTCTAGGCTGAATAATAAAGGGACTAGCCTAGCTGAATCTCCATTATGTAGCGGCTAAGGCCACCATCTCCATTGTGTAAGCGGCTAATGACACCATTTCCATTATGTAAGCGGCTAAGGCCACCTTCTCCATTATGTAGCGGCTAAGGCCACCATCTTCATTATGTAAGCGTCTAAGACCACCATCTTTATTATGTAAGCAGTTAAGGCCACCACCTTCATTGCGAAAATGGCCAAAGGCCATCGCTAGTAAACATCGAGCCTGCTCGACGATGACGTGTAACACTTCAACAATAGTTGAAGTTACATCCTATAGGCCAAAGGCCACCGCCAGTAAATGTCGACCCAGCTCGACGATGACGGATAACACTTCAACGATAGTTGAAGTTACATCCTATGGGCCAAAGGCCAGCTAGTGAACGCCGACCCTGCTCGACGACGACGGATAACACTTCAACAACAGTTGAAGTTACATTCTATAGGCTAAGGCCAACGTAGACAAATGTCGACCCCGGTCGACGACGATAGATAACACTTTATCGACAGTTGAAGTTACATCCTATAAGCTAAGGCCAACATAGACAAACGTCGACCCCGTTCAAAGACGACATATAATACTTCAATAACAGTTGAAGTTACATCCTATCGGCTAAGGACAACACTGACAAATGTTGACCCTGCTCGATGACGACGGGTAACTCTTCAATGATAATTGTAGTTATATCCTATGGGCCAAAAGCCATCGCTAGTGAATGTCGACCCCGCTCGATGATGACGGACAACACTTCAATGATAGTTGAACTTACATTCTATCGGCTAAGGCCAACGCAGACAAACTTCAACCCTGCTCAACGACGATGGATAACACTTCAATGATAGTTGAAGTTACATTCTATCGGCTAAGGCCATCGCCATTGAAGCACCGACCAAGCTCGACGATGACAAACAATGTTTAAACAAAGAACAACACAAAAAGAATAGCAACAAAAGTATGGTCCTTTCACTATGACAAAAATTATATACATTTAGTCCGCGAAGGGCCCCCATTACATTTCAAAAAGAAAAAAGGCAAAACATATACAAGTCTTAAGAAGCCTTGCCATTTTTACCATCGCCATCCACCTGCTGTCCTTCTCGACCATCGCCACCAAGGCGGTAAGCTTTATTGAACCATGGGTCAAAGTCAAGCCGGTTAACATCCTCTGAAGCGTAGCCCTCTCGATCAGGGGAGTCAGAATTGTACCTTCAAGCTACACGAGCAGCACGAGCCTCGCGCCACTGCTCCTAAATTTCCTCCTCATAGGCACGTTTTGCAACGAGAAGTTTTTTATATACGTCCAATTTGGCCTCCGCATATACCCACATCTCGTGCACATCTCGAGCCATGTCCCCAGGCCGTGGCAGGGTAGTACACCTGAGAACGCCGACCTCAGCCACCTTGGCTTCGAGTTTGGCTGTCAAAGCTGCCACCCTATGGTATAGATCGGCAACCTCCACCGCCACCCCACGGCTAAGATCTAACTCATCTTTCCTCAATTTGAGGAGTGATTCTAGCTCGCTATTACGAGCCACAACCTTAACCAACTCCTCATCCGTCTTCTCCAGCTCCACTACCCTACGCTTCAATTGCGCCTCCTTTTGTTCAAGGCCTTCCCGGAACACCCAAAATTTTGGATCTTGCTGGAAAAGGTCCGCCGTCGCCTGATGCTTGGAGCGACACTACTTGTATTTCTTTACCATTTTATCAAAAACGGTCACTCTCTTCTCCTCACGACGCCTCATCTCCACTTCCAAAACCAGGGTCTAAAAAAATATGTATATACATATATATGAGTTAGTACGCATCAAAATCAACTTCACGACACACGAAAGAATATAGAGTTACCTGTAACGCCATACCAGCGACCCTCCGAGACAACTCCGAATCACTAACAACGATTAGCATCTCGTGCTCAAGGGTGGAACACAGTAAAGTCATCTCCAACGCAGCCCGCTCACTGTGCTGTAATTTTATGCCCCTAGAATTATAATGCAGAGGCCAGACCCGTCCGTTGTCATCTCCACATGCGCAATGCCTTTTGTCATCTCATCTACGTCCCCGTGGGCAGCCTCAATAGTCGGTCCCTCAGCATCACCGCCAACGAGAGATGATGATCCACTCTCAACAAAACAAACCGCGTTGGTACCGGCATTAGCACTTACCTGGTGGGCTGGCCTTCCCGAATGAATGGCGTCGACCATGAAGATGGGTCTTGTTGTTTGGTGAGGCACGTCACTCTTTTCATCCCCAGTCGCCACCGCGTTACCCGTTATAAGCCTCCGCCTTTTTCTCTCCTCAGGCTCCTCTCCCTCTGAAGGCTCATCCATAAGTTGCAGAGACGGTAACGACGACCTTGCTTCACTTGTAGCCACCTCTTATAAAAAGATTACAGTTGCCTCCTCCCTGACAGATGCATAAAGTATCTCATGCATATTCGAGCTGACATCTGATCGGGCGGAGGTGGATACCATTGTCTTCCTCTTAGGAGAACTTCAACCTGTTAGTAGAAATAGTTTAGCTGATGAAGTCTGTAGAAGTTACTAATTAAAGTCAAAGAAATACCTAAAGGACCCGCGGGGCCGTAACATTCAAAGAACTTAGACCATGTGTGGGTTTCTTCTGTGAAAGGCAGCAAACCAGCTACCCACTGCTTGATATTAGTTATGAACCGGAGAGTGTGAGTTATTGCTGCAAAATAATAAATAAAAAAAACATAACGATATTATAACCGGAACCGCTAAGGTCATGTACGATAAATGACTCAATGGATGGGACTACCTACTTCTGGAATTCAAACTCTCAGGGAATCCGATGGGGTTAGATACCAGGTGCTCCGTTCTGATAAAGAAGTACCTACGCCACAGGGTTAGCCCGATCATCGGTCTACTTGACCAACCCCTTCGAGCCACGATTCTTTAGATGCAACATGGTACCCCTCAGGTAGCCGATGCTGAATAGCTGTAATAGGTGTTGGACAAAGACCTCCAACCCAGCCAGCTCCGTATATGTAGACATTATCCTACATATCTTTAGGGTGTACAAAGTAAGTTGGGTGGGGCACATGTTGTAAAAACAGTAGATCTCTTCTGCCAATGGAAAAATGGGAAGGCCATAGCCGATTAAAAAAGGATATTCATAAAACGTGCAGTATCCCGATCTGTGGGCGTTCACGAAATCCGCTCCCGCTAAAACCATCTCCACCTGAGCGGGTATGCCGAATGACGTGCGAAGATTATCTAAATCATCTTGCATTAACTTAGATTTCTCCAAAGGTTGCTCGGGAGAATCTCGTTAGAAGTCCCTCCTGATAAGAAGTTGCTTCGGTAGCACATTATCCACAGTAAGAGGGGTGAGGTGTCCTCCCCTCTCTCTCCCTTATCGCCACCGGAAGGAGGCGGCATGTCAGATGGTTTATTATTACGAGCCCCCGAATTGTTATCCCCTTTAGGTTTTATCATGATTTACGTTTAAGGAGTGGTGTACGACACAACCACAAGTGTACTTTCAGAGAAGCAGTGGGTTTTTGGAGAAAGAAAGTATTTCTTAGATAGTCAAAAAATGTTTGCAAATGAACTAAAGTTGGATTAAGTTAAAACTTTTCCCTATTTATAGGGTTGGGTGGTGTTGAAATTGAATAGGCAAAGTCCAAATAGGCAGGAAAAATTGAGCATCGGAATACCTTTTGTAGTCTCTCGTGAATACGCGTGATGATGATGCATGCATATGATGACGTTATTTTAGGGAAGGGATTGCGCGCCAATATTTCAATAAATTCAAATTATCACCCATCCACGTCATCGTCCCCGAACATGGTCAAATTCTCCCAGAATGTTCATGGTTCCGTCCATCAGAGATGCACTTCGTTATGTCACCGATGAATGGAGGGACTAACTGTATGGGGTAAAATTCTGCCACTACGGTATCTGTGAGCACGTTATTTTTTTCGAGCCTAAATTACTCCTATAGAATTCATTAAATTTAGAATTTTTCTTTTCGTATTTGAATTTTTAGGAATTAATTGCGTGATTTTGTATTTTGCTTTTTGTGTGCATTTTTGGTTATCATAAAAAATGAAAAGAAAAATTATAAAATAGCATACTTGCATTTAGGACCCAATTTTAGATTCTTATATTAATTAATATCATTAAAAATAGGAAAAAATAATTAAAATAGTCTTTTATATTGTTTTACTTTCAATTTTTGATTTTTTCCATAAGTTTCCTCTTTAAACTAGGGTTGGTTTAATTTTGAGAATTAGTTAGTTTAATTTTTGATTTGAATCAGATTTTTTATATTTTTAATTGTACCTAATAAAATCTAATAAAAATTAAATAAATAAAAGAAGGAAAGGAAAATAAAGCTAATAAAAAAGAAATTAAAGAAAAAGAAGCAACTGGCCACCATTTTGGGCCAATGTCAAACCAACCCAAAAACCCCGCTCAAAAATCCATTTCAAATAAGCCCAAATCCGCACCCTTACCCGGTCCGATCCCTGTGCTTTTGAAACGACGTTGTTTAGTATTATTTGATCTTAGTCGTCTAGGATTCTTGATCCTACGGCCAAGAACTGGGATCAATTTAGTATATCAGTGTCGGAGCCTCACCCCCTCCTCTCCGTCTCTCAGAATGCCTTCATACACAAACTCTAATTCCCCACCGCCCTTCACCCTCCGCCGCCTGCCGGAAATCGTCTTCGCCGGCGGCGATGCACCGATGAACCACAAAAATATACCCCTGAACCTCCTTTTCCCCCTCATCTCAAATCCGGCCATGTTTTCCTTCAACTCCTTTCCCAGGTCCTAGAATATTCCAAGGTAGTGTCGCCACCTCCACCGTGTCCGGCGACGGTCACCCCAAGCTAGTCCAAAATTACACCATGGAACCGCCTTCTTCTCCTGTTTCTAAATCCCCAAACCCTTTCCCTCGAATTCCCGTCAAATCATCAATTTTTAAATCAAATATTCCGGCCAAACCCTAACTCACCCAAACTTTACCAAATTAACACCAGGGCCTCTCCTCGCTCTCCTCCTTCTGAATCTATAGTTAATAATCTTTGAATCTTCTCCAAACGGTTCGAATCTTAGATCGAAAATCGATCCAAAACCCTAATTTTGCAATGTACACATGATTAAGGACGATTTTAATCCAAATAATGCCAAGAAAACATACCAAATTCGAGTCAAAGTCTAAATTCAGAGGTATTTCATCGTTTTTTCTCTTTTATTCTCTTTTTTCTGTTTTTTTTCTTGTTCAGGATTCTTATTTTTCTATTTTTGTTTGTTTTTATCATTTTTAGTTCTTATTTTGTGTAGCTTAGGATTCTGATTAAATTTTGTTCTCATTATGATTTTGATTTCACGTTCATTATCATTGCTATAATATGTTAATTCTTTACTTTGTTTTTATTTTGAATTCGTTTTTATTTTGAATTATTTGTCCCGATTGTTAGTTTACTGTTCTTTTTAGTTTAATAATAATAGTTTTAGTTTTCAGGACATGTTGATTAGGATTTATTCAAAGCCCAAATTAGGTTTAGTGGTTAATTTTTGGAGTTCTAGGTTAATTAGACTGTATTGGTTATTGCTGAATAACTCCTGCCCTTATTTGATTAACCATGGTCATTTGACCAAGTTTAAAGGGCCAGGGGTTAGTTTGACTCGGGTTAGTAGTTTCAGAATTGAATTAGGGGTAGTATAGATATTTTTAATTAGGTTATCCTATAATAACTGAAATAAAAATCTCTAGAGTCTTCTAGATGGTGTTTCAAAGTGAAATTTCAATAATTTAGCGGTGTAACTTGAGCAACAAGTCAACAAATAAGCAACTGAGTGAGTAAAACTGAAAAATAAAAGAGATGGAAAAGGGGTAAGTGAAATCTAGAAGCTTCCCCTGATTTTCTGCCTATAAAAGGCAGTCCACCTGCCTTCTTTAACAAGTTTTGAGCCCCCTGAAAATTCGCTAAAAGTTTCAGCATCTAAAATTTCCCCCAAAATTTTCTGCAAGTTCTAGCATATGAAATTAGAATTTCAAACTCATATACTAAAATCTGAACTCCTAGAGTTCAAAAACTTCATCTCAGATCCATATTTTCTTCTAAAAACCAAAAAAAAAAAGGAAAGCAACAAAAAATTCCAAAAGAGTACTGTTACATTGAAATTCCCTTAGAATCATTTTGAATTTCAATTGTTAGTTCAAAGTTCTAGCCTAGATAGAAATACATTTCTAATTGCTGAAATTCAGGGATTATCCTTGATTTCGATTTGTGTTGGGTATATTCTAGCTGTTTTTGGTTAGTTTATTGGTTGAATTTAGGCCTGGGTTGTTTGACATTGTTTCTGGGTTTATAACTAAGTCCAACTGATTCCTTGCTGCTGTGATTTGTTGTTTTCAGCCTGCTTAATTACTCGAACTGCTGCTGATTCTCTTCTTCTCCTCAGTTTCATTACAATTTCAGGTACACACTTGAATCTACCTGATGTAACTTCGAGTTGGAAATGGAATAAATACTCTCACATTTGCCTTCAAATTTGTATTTGTTTGATCAACATATATCCATTGGTAGATGTTGATGGACATGTACTTATCTAGTATAACTTAGTCTTGATTTGTATTTACATAAACTCATGGACTGTATAATTAGGATTATTTTGGCCTACTTTTAAATTGTTTTGGGTTGTTCTAAATCTCAGAACGATGAAGTACAATGCTCAGTGATAGTGGATTCACATTGTTTAAAATTGATAGCCACCTGATCGTAGTTCGTATAAGATAAACCTGTTAGTTTAGAGTTAGATTTAAACATGAGTTTTCAGCATAGTGATTCACAAAAAATGAAAAATCGCTTTTCAATAAAATAAGATCCCAGGTTTGAGATTAAGCAATTCAGTTTTCGTCTTTAAAATTTAAGGTGAATGTTCATCCTTAGACGGATTCGAGTGTTAAACTAGCAAAATAGAGATTTTAATAAACAATTAGAAATGATTATAGCATTATCAGTTGTTAAACTCAATCTCTAGCCCCTGACCAATAATGGATTCCGTTTAAACCTTATTGTCGGACCAAAACGCAAGGCCCAGACAGTTGTTATTAGCTTCATATGTTTCAGCCTATTAAGCTTGTTGAATTTGGTGCTTCAACATAGTTAATAATCATGCTAGGGTAATCATTGATTCCTGTACTGGTTTATATTAATTAGTAGCTTGATAAAAATGTTCAGATTCTATTTGCTACGTGACACTAAATTTCGATTGTCCAGTTCAATGTTTCATATGCAGCGAAAAGCTAAATCCTGATATTAGTTGATAGTTTAAGTCATTAATGCCTTATTAAGACCTGCTCCGTCTAGTTTTGACGAATGCCTTTGTTGTTTGGGCTAGAGCGAGGCGTTTCAGTATGGCCCAATTGTGATAAAACTATCCGGAATTGGCACTGGCCCACCTTTTTCTCACTCAAATAATTAAAGGCCTAGGCGGTCTTGGCTTAAGCCTTGATTTCCATCTCTTTATGACTAGGCCCAAACATGGGAATTAATTATTGAAAGCCTTTTGATCAAATTGATAATTTTATTTAAAGCAAAAAGAGAACAATTTTGAGCCTTCCAAATTAGGTAGCGATTTTAAATTAAGAGGTTTTCCTCTTGTTTAAGTTCGGATTTGAATTTGAGGTCCAGATTGTATAATATTAATTAATTAGACCCTTTTAAAGACAAATTCAATAGAAAATCCTAGCTTGCTTTTGGATGTCCTTAAAATAAACAAGGTGCGCCACGCCAAATAAAGCTTATAAATTGTGTGACCCTCTTTAAATGTTTATATTAAAATACGTAGAATTCAGGACGTACCATTTAACGAATTTTCATGGCCTCCCGCAAAATTAATAACAGGTTAGTCGCTTTATGCACGCTTTTTAATAATTTTACCCTCCTAAATACGGGTGTGCATTTCATGCAACCCAAATCCAAATTTCAAAACGTTGAATAAAATTCTGTCGAGGATCCGGGTGCATTTCATGTGACGTGATCCAAAAATACATTTTTAAACGACGTTCACTTTCTTAAAAAATTCTAATTGAAAGCAATGAATAATTCTAAAAATTACACTATAGGATAGCATGTATAAAAGTCAGATTTTAGCCATTTATAATAGGTTAAGCGACTGTGCTATAACCACGGGATCTGTGGGTGCCTAACACCTTCCCTCGTGCCAACAAAATTCCTTATTCTGAATTACTGGTTCGCAGACTCCAATTGGGAAGTCAAAAAATTTCCTCGATTTGGGATTCAAATTAAGCGGTGACTTGGGACACCAAAAGCCAAACCTATCCCAAGTGACTTTAAATCAAATAAATAATCCAATTTCGAATAATGTCACTTTAAATAGAAAAACTTCGTTATACATTATCCTTGAGGTAGGTGTGTAAAAAAAGGGGGTGTGACAGTAGCAACGACCCGCGGATAAACAATAGCCGAAATGAGTGTACGACCTAAGAATGTCGAGGTAAAATATGCCTTTAGGTCTCGCCGTCTCCTCGAAAGCACGTCACCTATCTCTCCATTATTTTATTATTTCAAGGGGGTTCACCTATTGTATAAAGGAGAATTTCAATGTTGTAAAGGAGAATTCCAATATTGCAAAGGCATCCGATCTCTTCTAAGACAAGCTTTTTCTTTCTCTCTATGTCTTTTTCTCTTTTGAACATTCAATCTATCAAAAGCAATATAATATACTCCCCCTATTTCAATTTATTTGAACCCATTTGACTGTGCATGAAGTTTAAGAAAAGGGAGAAGACTTTTGATCTTGTGGTGTAAACTGAGGCACCTTTATTTTGTGTGATAAATAATTGCATAAAGGTAAATTATTTTCAAATAAGGAAAGTTTTCATTCTTTTTGGCACGGACTAAAAAGAAAATAGGTTCACATAAGTTGAAACGGATAGAGTACAATTTTAAGTCTCATTATATTCGATAAAAATTACAATTTATATTTAATTGTATTCGCTTGTAAAGTAAAATATTATTTTTCGAGTCAAACAAGAAGAAAGTTGACAAAGAAGGCTGGTGGGGGGTTGTCTGTAGAGTCCGGAACCTAAATAATATTTTTTATAACAAAAATGACGTTTTTAATGTTTTTTTTAAAAAATACTTTATTAGCTATTTCGCAGTAATGAACTGCGAAATGCACTAACGTCCGTTAGTGCAATTCCCAGTTCAACACTGCAAATTATATATTTAATTTATTTTTGTTTAAACGTGAGGTATTTTGCATTAAAGTACTTCGAAATACAATTCATGTAAAGAACTGCGAATTGTATTTCGCAGTACTTTACTGTGAAATAGCCCTTTATATTTTAATCTTCTTCTTCACAGATCGGATCCTCCATTAACAACCAAAAAAAACCTTTCTTCCCCCCCCCCCCCTATTTTTTCTCTCATTTTCTTGCAAAAAAAAAACAATTTTGCGGTCCCACCCGTCCCCTTAAAGAGTAGCACAAGTGGGCCCCACACGAAGGCAATTTTGGATACGGTTCCGGACTAAAAAAATAACTATCACAGCTTTAATTCGAGGTATTTTAATTTATTTTAGGTTGAAATTCATACTTTATGTATAGCAGTTAGGAACTATGTTAGTATTAATTTTATATACTATGTTAGTGTTAATTTTATTTATGTTATATATTTTATATACCCTATTAGTATATGTTAGCAGTAATTTACCATGTTAGTATTAATTTACCATGTAGATATATATACCATGTTAGTATTAATTTAACATGTTACTGTATACCATGTTAGCGTAGTGCCTTTTAGCATAGAGCCTTATAGTGTAGACTTATAATAATTAAGAATTATTATGTGATTCCGGGCGTCAAAATCAAGCCTGGAACTTTTACACAACCATTATCCTCCATTTGTAAAATTGTACTTAATTTAATTAATTAAGTTAATAAAATTATAAAAATATTGAAATTGAGACTTATAATAATTAAGAATTATTATGTGGTCCCGGGCGTCAAAAATCAAGCCTGGAACCTTTACACAACCATTATCTTCCATTTGTAAAATTATACTTAATTTAATTAATTAAGTTAATAAAATTATAAAAATATTTAAATTGAGACTTATACTAATTAAGAATTATTTTTTGGTTCCGGGTGTCAAAAATCAAGCCTGGAGCTTTTACACAACCATTATTTTCCATTTGTAAAACTATACTTAATTTAATTAATTAAGTTAATAAAATTATATAAATATTGAGACTTCTAATAATTAAGAATTATTATGTGGTCCCGAGTATCAAAAATCAAGCATGAAATCTTTACACAACCATTATCTTCCATTTGTAAAATTATACTTAATTTAATTAATTAAGTTAATAAAATTATAAAAATATTGAAATTGAGACTTATAATAATTAAGAATTTTTTTTTTGGTTCCGGATGTCAAAAATTAAGCCTGGAACCTTTACACAACCATTATCTTTCATTTGTAAACTTATACTTAATTTAATTAATTAAGTTAATAAAATTATAAAAATATTAAAATTGAGACTTATAATAATTTAAAATTATTTTTTGGTTCCGGTCATCAAAAATCAAGCCTGGAACCTTTACACAACCATTATCTTCCATTTGTAAAATTATATTTAATTTTAATTAATTATGTTAATAAAATTATAAAAATATTAAAACTGAGACTTATAATAATTAAGAATTATTTTTTGGTTCCGAGCGTCATAAATCAAGCCTGGAACCTTTACACAACCATTATCTTCAATTTGTAAAGTTATACTTAATTATGTATTTTATTACACTAACACAAATAATTAATTTTTTTTAATTTATAGTACACGACATGACATTTCCTCCACCTGCGCACCCTGGACCTTCGTCAGATCAGTTAGGGTGACCATAGGTCATCATATGTTTGGGAGGGCCTGCTAGCTCTTGAGAGTATCATCCCCTGGAGGCCCGATGATTTATGGGAGTTTATAACGAAGCATCCCTTTCACCCGCATGTAGTAGAGCTGCTACAACATACGGGCTTGTATAGTATATTTGAGCTGGGATGGATGCAACTTGACTGGTCGCTCATCACATCCTTGATAGAGCGGTGGCGACCAGCGACACATACATTTCACCTGCCTACTGGAGAGGCTACGATCACTCTTCGGGATGTGCAGGTGTTATACGGACTGCGCATTGAGGGGCACGCATTTACACTGCCCCACCAGTGGAGAGGGATGACCCGCGCACAGCTGGTGGATATAATGGGGCAGATGACTAGTTTGCACCCTGCGGGCGACTGTGGTGGTAGTCGTGTGCGACTATCGGTGATTAGAGATTACATGGCGCAATTGCATTCGGATATTACTCATGAGACAGATGACTTGTGGATTCTTCGTTTCACTCGGATGGCATTGCTCATGCTATTTGGGTGTGTCTTATTTCCCGACACGTTGGGGAACAAGATGACAATGCGGTTTCTGCACTGTCTCGAGGACTTGGATCAGGTGCAGCATTACAGCTGGGGAGCTACAGTTCTGGCGTATCTCAATAGGAGCATGTGTTGGGCTAGCATCGGTCTAGCTGTTGATATTGGTGATTTTCTACCACTCCTTCAGGTGTAAAATATTTCCAAATACATTGTTTATTAACCCCAAATTCTATATTGTGAAATGACTCATAATTTACATCAACATTTGATCTTAGGTTTGGGTGTGGCAGCGTATCATGCCATTGCAGCCACCTCTACCAACACTTCTACCCGGAGAGGACTATCCGCCCCTCCCACTAGATGTTAGATGGATTCTCTGGCGGGGGGCTTACCGAGGAGCATATGCCCACCACAATCTCCCTCTTATTAGGGACATATTAGATATGTTGGTGGATGGACAAGTAAATATGTACCTAAAGTTGGTTGTTTTAAATCTAGTTGTACTTTGCATACTCATTTTTTGTTACTCCTTGTAGTTCATCTGGATGCCGTACAACAATGACTTGCTTGCCCACCTACTTGCTATTTGCTCAGCAGACCGGCTGATATGGAGCACCTCCGTCCCATTGATATTTTGGGTTTTTGTTGAGTATCATGCGATGGAGCGTATGCTGCGTCAATTTGGTCGTCCTCAGTTGGTACCGAGGGAGCCCGGATAGGAGGCTACTCACTATCAGCGGGACGACCGTTCCAACATGAGCCAGCAGTATGTTGGGTGGATGTAGCAGTAGGTAGGTTATTTGGAGGAGAGAGCTGAGCGCATCCCGCCACAACCTACAGTGTACGAGGAGGGGTCTATTCAGCTATATAATGGCTTGTACAGACGTCATACCCGAATGCATGTCGGAAACCCCATCCACGTACTTGACGGCCACTACAGACCGTACACCCGGAGGCACGAGTCACTGGTATGTCCTTTTGACTTATTAATATCATATAATTGTGGCATAGAGTTATTTAATTACTAATTGAATTATTTCACAGGCTATTGGGCTTCACCGCATCTACCAGTTTATATATATATATCCAGTGAAATACTGCAGACACGGTAGGTTCTAACACGAAGGGTCACAACGGTAAAAGAATTCAAATATTTTAAACACTTGAATTGATAACCACAAATAAACACAGCAGTAGAAAGTGCATGGCATCGCCATTATAAGGAATCAAAATCCAGCCACTAACAAGAATAAGGAAAACAATGACATATTTCACTTTTAGATCACAACTCATTGCAAGAGCAATCCGTTCCAATCTTATTTAACACCGTTGCGACATGCAACCCGATCCCATTTTATTTCGTATCTTGTGGTAGGCGTACCACTCGCTCCCAATTCAATATAATCTCATTTATCAATATGTCACCGGCAACTATGGCCAATAACAGTACATAATAGGCTACCGACAACTATGGCCAATGCCAACAATCATATAAATTGTGGTCGGTGTGCCACACGATCCCATTTTTTGATATATAAGTGGTCGGCGTGCGACACGATCCCATTTCTCAATATATAAGTGGTCGGCGTGCCACACGATCCCATTTCTTGATATATAAGTGGTCGGCGTGCGACACGATCCCATTTCTCAATATATAAGTGGTCGGCGTGCCACACGATCCCATTTCTTGATATATAAGTGGTCGGCATGCCACACAATCCCATTTCTTAATATATAAGTGGTCGGTGTGCCACACGATCCAATTTCTTAATATATAAGTGGTCGGTGTGCCACACGATCCCATTTCTTAATATATATATTACCGGCATTAAATCAATAATTTCTGATCAACAGTAAGTGTATAAAAGTATTACCGGTTTTGAACCAATAATCTTCACTTCAACAATATTTATATTACCGGTGTAAAACCAATAAATGATAATGAATCAACAATATATCTCCGTTACCGGTGTAACACCAATAACTCTTAATCGACAATTTATATGTATATTACCGGTATAAAACCAATAAATAATATTGAATCAATAATATAACTCTGTTATCGGTGTAACATCAATAACTTCTTAATCAACAATTTATATGTATATTACCGGTGTAAAACCAATAAATGATAATGAATCAACAATATATCTCCGTTACCGGTGTAATACCAATAACTCTTAATCGATAATTTATATGTATATTACCAGTATAAAACCAATAAATGATAATGAATCAACAATATATCTCCGTTACCGGTGTAACACCAATAACTCTTAATCGACAATTTATATGTATATTACCGGTATAAAACCAATAATATTTTCCCTTCACATAATCACTTAGGATTAATACAATAATTTATCAATTTAGGACTCACGGCCAAGCTCGACCCCCAACATGTAGATACTCGTCACCATGCCTATACGTCGGACACAACACGTAACAAGTAGCAATTATACTCAACTCTTATTCCCTCAAGCTAGGGTAGACCAAACACTTACCTCTTTTGAAGCTATTCAAAAGTTCCAATAAGCCTTTGCCTCGCGAATTCGTCCGAAGCTTCAAATCTAGTCATAATAATTCAATATACTCAATATGAATCATACGAATTAATTCCAGATGAAATTACTAATATTCAAGAAATTCTAACAACTTCAATCTATTTAGAATCATACAAAAGTGCACCACAATTAGGAGGATACCCATGGATTTACCTCTTTTGGGCATTTCATCAAACACTATGTGTGTACATTTGACTACATCTCTTAACCATGTAATTAGTTCATCCAACTACTACAATTTATCCACAATTCATCCCACTATTATTCCTTAATATCTTACACTCCTTATATCACATGTGTGATCAACCATTCACACCCAACCAACAAAAATTCCATCAAATAATTAACTTTCAATCTCTACAATGGATATTCATTTAAAATGAGAATTTATGGCTTCCAATCACCATACCATGAGTTTCAATACTTTATTCATACTCATAATTCTTTGATCACTCTGTATATGTAAGTCTAAGGTGTAGGATTTACCTTTTGGAAGAAATCTTGCAAAACCCTCCTTTGAGTTCTTGAAGGAATTCCTTGAAAATCTAAGGATTTTCAAGATTAATCCATGTTAATATAACTGTTTAGGAGTAGTAATCAACTCAAAATACTCCGAAAATCTTACCTTGGATCATAGAAATGAAGAGTGGGACGGAATCCTCTTGAGAGAGCAAGTCCTTGCCCCAAAAATTACTTGGGAACTCCCTATACCCGGTCTTGGGGTATTTAGGGACCTGCTACTAGCGCGCCCGCGCTAATGGCCGCGCTAGTGAGGCAGAATATAACCCAATTAGCGCGGGCTACTAGCGCTCCCGCACTAAGGTCGCGCTACTGACACATGCCCAGTAAAATGATCATAAGTTTCTGTATACACCTCCAAATGACAAACGGTTTGTTGCGTTGGAAACTAGACTCAAAGGGATTTAATTTGATAGGTTTTGGGTCATACAACTCCTTATATAACGGGAGATATGATCGTTTAAAGTGAGGTCTTGTGCACACTCATTTACAATTTCGTCTATTATGAAAATTTTCCAACTTGGCTTAGACATAGGACTTTCCTTACACCCCATATATCTTGTATTACACCTCATACACTTGATATCATATCCAATTGGTATCCATCATAGTAATATACCTCTTTCACATAATAAAGAATATAATTAGAATACGTTAATTTTCTTACTTCGTCGAAAAGCGTTGAATTGTCCTATGGACTTCCAAATTTAATTTCGGACACACGTCTAAGTCTGAAATCTCCGTACGAAGCTATTGACATTATTAAAATCCCAATTTGAGGTCTCTTGCTCAAAAGTCAACTCTCCGATCAACTCTTTCCATTTGAGCTTCACAAATAAGATTAAGATTTTGATTTTTCTTTAAATTTAACTCCGAATCTTACAAAGACCAAACTTGACCACACATGATAGTCATAATGTGTATTATGAAACTTCTCAAGGTTTTATGCCGTTGAATGGAAATGCAAATTCTTAAACGAAAATTTGGGTCGTTACATTCTCCACCTCTTAAACAAACGTTCGTCCTCGAACGTACTAAGAATTATTCGAAAGAGGTTATTAAGAACTCATGGTTGATCCCACATTACCACATTCGAAATATGTATGACAATGCCATCTCAATTGAGATTATTCCTTTCCTCCATATTTTTTTTTCTTTTTAACTTTAACACCAAATTCTTACACTCAGATCCTTTTCAAAATGTCTAATTTTCACATCACCACATAGTATTATTCTCATGTCAACACACATCAACTTTTAATGGCGCTTACCTTTTTCCCCCACTTAGGTTTATTCACCCTCAAATAT
The DNA here is from genome assembly GCA_032618575.1 of Nicotiana noctiflora. NCBI lineage: Eukaryota > Viridiplantae > Streptophyta > Magnoliopsida > Solanales > Solanaceae > Nicotiana > Nicotiana noctiflora. Next base: position 27,215 of record JASVEL010011677.1, read on the forward strand.
ACAATGTATCTATTTCCTCGCACATCTCAATATTCCAAAAATATTCCATCTCCCAAATTTTTCAGAAATTTTGGCAGAGTATCCCCTGTACTTGGGACTATCCACCTGTCAGAGTAACACCCAAACAACTCATAATAATACATTCATAACTCAATAATGCCCCATAAGGTATATGTCGATCACTATTCTTTGCATTACAAGCATGATATTATCATAAAGATATATGGACATGAAACACATCATATTTATGATCATAACCACATCTCTGGTCTTAATAGTTATTTATTATCGATTACAAATTGCTAGTTAATCTCATGCTAACCAAAAATCTCGTTTCAAACCTTCACTTTCTAACAACGAGGCCTGAAGACCTCAAAATTAATTATTCGAACTAACGAGTCACATTTAACACCACATGGGCACTTATCTTGCGGGAAATAACTCTATAATTAGAATACAAATGGGCAAATTATGCACTGAGATATTCATACAAGAATTTTCAAATAAGCCTCATAGGCATACTCCCTATAGGTACTATAGTACCATTTTTTTAATTTCACAAGGGAGAACTTTAAATTCATAAATTTTTCACAACAAGGACCTCGTCCTTATATAACATCCACCGCAGCCTGTAGCTGGTTTCAATATCTCACATCATAAAAAAATGAGGATCTTGTTCTCAACTCCGTACCACAAGTAATATGCACATCGTGCCAACTAAAAAATTTTCATTTCCTTTCTTTTTCTTCTAAATAAATTCCGTCAAACAAAACCACAATATATAATGAACCCTCAGACCGATAGGGAATAAAATTCACAATTTAAATCAGTTTTCTTGAAATCACATCAAACCCACATCACAACTATTTTTAGTGACTAACACATAATGATAGATATAGTTAACTTTATATAATATCCCAACAGGAGTATTCACATAAGTTAATTTAAGATAACGAAACTCACTCATGATTGGAACAAATTAGGATGACTTATCTCTATACCCAAAACCAAGTTACGCAAATTGTCACTTTATAATAATTCAAGATCATACTTGTAATGACACCATATGGTGTAGCAACCTCAGCTATACCAAAGAAAATATATCAATGGATCGGGCCTCCACCTCTTAGGCGCCTTCTACCAGCTTTTCCTTCACCCCTACTTAGTAGTGTATGTAGAGTAGTAACTATAATAGAGTACGTGGCACGTGTGCTCTGATGGAACAGATTTCTCCCATGTCTGAGATAATTTTATCATGATGTTCCTAGTATCACAATATTCATTACCACCAAAATGTGGTCCAACATATCTTACTGAGTCTATGTCGTATAACTAGGATAACAATTGTAGGAATCCCATGCCACTAGTACATTAAAAGATGATTGCCGCACGTGAGTGTTGTGATTAACTTAAGCACTACGAGTATACTGAATATGTTTCCATGACCCCTTTGATACTGAAATGTAGGATTATTAAGGATGCGGGAATATCTCAAGTCTCATTATAATCCCGTTAAAATCTTAGCTCTTGATCATATACAAGTTTTGGAGAACCTTTCAATGCCACATAAATGCATCTCGGGTCAAAATTGGTATAACACATGATCTCGCAATCTTATCGTTGATAATTGACTTTTCTCACTGGGTGTGAAATCATAAGACATTTTCAATGATCCACAATGTTAACCTTCACAACTCATATAAGTCAACTAGACGTTAAGGCTCATTGCACCCCTACATGATTCACTGAGTGATCTCTCAATACTTTTGCATCATCAATCATGGCAACACGTGTTAAGAGTGATTTAGCAATCCTGGCTCCCTTATAACCCCTTTGTGGTACCACTGACCATTGGCGCATGATTATTATCGATTGTGCAATTTCATACACGAGTGGATGTAAAACAACATATGTTATATAATTCAAGTTGAATAAATGCCGCACGATAAGGAATGAAAGAAGTGAGGTTATCCGTTATCCTAATAGTTCTATAGCCTCTCGAAGATAAGTACAGACGTCTCCGTACCGATCTACAAGACTCTACTAAACTCGCTTATGACTTGTAGCACCTATGAACCTAGAGCTCTGATACCAACTTGTCACGACCCAAAAATCCCTCCGAAGGAGCCGTGATGGCACCTAGTCTTCAGAACTAAGTAAGCCTAACATAAACCGAAATAACATTGATACTTATTAGCTTCAACTGAATTTCTCTAAACGATTTACTATTCCCAAAAATCGGTAGTACAAGTCACAAGTCTTTCTAAGAGTAGTTATACATTATAATTACATCACTGTTTTGAAACAAAGGGAACAAATGGAAATAAGTACAATTGAAGGTGACTCTGAGGACTGCGAATGCTATATCAGGTTTACCTTGAGTCTCCACCGTAACGAATAGCTACCATCGATCAAATACCTGGATCTGTACACAAAAATGTACGGAAGTGTAGTATCAGCACAACCGACCCCATGTGCTGGTAAGTGTCTAGCCTACCCCGGCGAAGTAGTGACGAGGCTAGGACCAGACACTCACATAAACCTGTGCCGTTTATAACATACAAAATAATATGAAGCAAATTATAATAATGGCAACAATGATCTACCATAGATATAATAGCCGGCAACAAGAACACCACAAATGCTTCTCAACAAATAATAAATACAAGTGCAATCAATTAATCGAGTCTTTCAAAGATAAATATTTCGCCTATAAATCCTCCAAGTAATAATCTCTAGGATAATATGCTTTCAATAATATGTTTCGAATATATTTCCTTCAAATAAGTATCTTTCGAATATAATTCTTTCGGGTAAAGGTCACCTTGTGACGTCTCATTTCAAAATTATAATAATACAGGTCTCGGCCCACTTTTATTTTTTTATTTTTTCCGGCATCTCTGCCCATATTAATATTACAACCACACGGACAACTCACGTGCAATTAAAAAAAACTATAATATTTCCCCGGCACCTTGTGCCAACATATTTCTATATCACTTTGCACGACAATGTTTTCTTGTTACTCAGTTCGAGTGACATATATATATATATATATATATATATATATATATATATATATATATATATATATATATATATATATATATATATATATATATATATATATATATATATATATATATATATATATATATATATATATATATAGGACCCTGTGAACTGAGTAACAAGAAAACATTGTCGTGCAAAGTGATATAGAAATATGTTGGCACAAGGTGCCGGGGAAATATTATATGCAGTGAAATACTGTAGACACTGTAGGTTCTAACATGAAGGGTCACAATAGTAAAAGAATTCAAACATTTTAAACACTTGAATTGATAACCACAAATAAACACAACAGTAGAAAGTGCACGGCATCACCATTATAAAGAATCAAAATCCAGCCACTAACAAGAATAAGGAAAACAATGGCAGATTTCACATTTAGATCACAACTCGTTGCAAGAGCAACCCGTTCCAATCTTATTTAGCACCGTTGCGGCGCGCAACCCGATCCCATTTTATTTCGTATCTTGTGGTAGGCGTACCACTCGCTCCCAATTCAATATAATCTCATTTATCAATATGTAACCGGCAACTATGGCCAATAACAGTACATAATAGGCTACCGACAACTATGACCAATGCGAACTCATATAAATTGTGGTTGGCGTGCCACACGATCCCATTTCTTGATATATAAGTGGTCGGCGTGCCACACGATCCCATTTCTCAATATATAAGTGGTCGGCGTGTCACACGATCCCGTTTCTTGATATATAAGTGGTCGGTGTGCTACACGATCCCATTTCTCAATATATAAGTAGTCGGCGTGCCACACGATCCCATTTCTTAATATATAAGTGGTCGGCGTGCCACACGATCCCATTCCTTAATATACATTACCGGCATTAAATCAATAATCTCTGATCAACAGTAAGTGAATAAAAGTATTACCGGTTTTGAACAAATAATCTTCACTTCAACAATATTTATATTACCGGTGTAAAACAAATAAATGATAATGAATCAACAATATATCTCTGTTACCGGTGTAACACCAATAACTCTTAATCGACAATTTATATGTATATTACCGGTATAAAACCAATAATTGATATTGAATCAACAATATATCTCTGTTACTGGTGTAACACCAATAACTTCTTAATCAACAATTTATTTGTATATTACCGGTGTAAAACTAATAAATGATAATGAATCAACAATATATCTCCGTTACCGGTGTAATACCAATAACTCTTAATCGATAATTTATATGTATATTACTAGTATAAAACCAATAAATAATAATGAATCAACAATATATCTCTGTTACCGGTTGTCACACCTCCTTTTGGCGCGCCCCCTACCCCGGGAGGTAGATGCGCGAGGGAGTTTTTCCAATTTAAGTGACAATATTCGAAACAGGATTATTCATTTATTTCAGAGTCGCCACTTGGGAATAAATTATGGTGTTCCAAGTCACCGATTTATTTAAATCCCAAATCGAGGAAATTTTCGACTTTCCAAATGAAGTCTGCGAACCAGAAATTCTAAGTAAGGAATTCTGTTGACCCGAGGAAGGTGTTAGGCACCCCCGGATCCCGTGGTTCTAGCACGGTCGCTTCAATTATTATAAATGGCTAGAAATACCTGATTTTATACATGCTTATAAATTATATGCTCTAATTAAAACTTTAAACCGCTCTATTGATTTGAAACCATACCAAAAGAAAGACTAATTACAACATAGATTCGGACTTTTGACAGATAGGTGAATAATAAAAAAGTATCCGGATTACTTTGAAACTATGCCAATAATAATGATTTCTAGATTAAACAAGAATTCAATTTATGTAAAAATGCACAGTTTTGTCATTTTTATTTTTTATTTAAACATGTGCAACAATGATTTCTTATTCCATGACTTGTTGACTTAGGGCCAAATAAAAACTCTTAACGGGATTGCATCTGGTTCAAATAAAAGCTCTTAATCGAGACATGAGTGTATATATCCTGATTTTAATACATCTTGAACTCTATTGCCGAACTAGATCGAGAATTCATTTGCGCGCGACTTGTAAAATTAGGACAGTTGATACTCACTAACGAATTGCAAAACTAACTCTAAGGTTTTATTTTTTTGAAACCAATTGCTGTCACTACAAACTTGTAAAGGAATAAAATTTGTCCTAACACTAAAGTTTTACTACGAACCACTGTTACTACAAACTTGTAAAGCATACTTATTACGAAGCTAACTCAAACTCTATTTAAAACTTTAGTTACTGCAAACTTGTGACAGTGATTCAAACATAGTACTAAAATTAAACAGATTTACATGCTAACTAAGAGGTTGGTTCGATTTCACAACTCATGATTCAAATCGAAACATACAGCGATTCTAGTTATACAAATATGCTTTACAAGGCTAATGAACACATATAGAAGATCTAATCTAATTTTGAAGTTGAAATGTAGTGGTCCAAAGCGTAAAACCGGCAAGCATTCTCATTTCCAGCTTAATTTCAAGTCTACACCAACAATGAAATCGAAATTGTGTACCTGGAATTTCAAGCAAGAAGATGGAAGAGAAAGTCAGTAGCCAGCTCCAACAGAACAAACAGCAACAGAAGCCAACAGCAAATGAGAGTGATTTAAATCCACCAAATGTATGAACCGGTGACAAATAAAGGTGCCCAGAATTTTGCACCAACAGAGAAGACCAAATAGTTTGCAACCAAAGAAATCCTAGCCAAACAGGATATCAAACGAGATTGAAACCAGCAGCCTTAAAATAAACCTTCAAACAAACTTGAACACTCAGATATGGACAAGAGAAGAGGAAGAATTTCAGAATCTGCTTTTTTGAAAACTTAAGCTAACGTAACAATGTTACATGAGGTAAGATGGCTTTAAAAACCGACTTTGAATCCTTCAATCTAAACCTTTCAACAAACTCCCAGATAAATGGCTAGAAAGAACCTTAAAACTGATCGTATAATCTCTAAAACTCAATTGTTTTCTCAAACTTTCAGAACTCAACTGACTTTGAATCCTTCAATCTATTTCTCTTTGTCTCTCTCTGTTTTTTTCAGTGTTTTAGAAATCCTAAGCTCTCTTTGTTGTCTTTACTGCCAGGATTCTCTCTTGCTCTCAATCTGTGTTTTTCTATCTATTAAACTCTCCCCCATATAGTATCCCTCTCTGTGTGTGTGTCTGTTTTTGTGTATGTGTAAGAACTATCCTTATATAACCAAAAATAAAGACCTTTCAGCCTAAAATATTTAAAAGAAAGACTGACAAGCCCATATTATTCTCCCTGTTTTTCCACCTTTTGTTGTCCAAACAATGCCTTTTAATTTAAAATTCTAAACCTCAAAAATGTAATGGATATCCTGTTGTACATCAGGTTCCATTATCATCTTCAGATGTTCTTTACAGCTCTTTTAACTTAAACTAAATTGATCCCTGGACTCCCCATTACTTTGTGTCATTGACATAGTGTGTTTCAACTAAAAACATGCACTAATGGTTCACATGTGCTCGAGAGTGGTAGTCCCCCCCCTAATCCTGAAATTTCTTATGCAAACTGATTTTAATTCAAATATAGCCAGTTCCTTTCTAATTCAACACAAACAAATCAGATTTGAATTCAACAGTGGTTAACAAAGGGAAATTAAATCAGTCATCCAGCAACTATTGTCTTACTGTTCTAGAAGAAGTTTTATAACTAATCGACGACGCTTGTTAAATCGATCACAACACGTATAAACGATAACGAATAGTCGTCGAAGCAGTGATACAAAAACTCTCGGACAGAACAGTTCAAATGCAGAAGTAACTATTCGATAATATTAATCGAATCGAATTCGTATCTTATAACGCCACATTTACAACAAACAAATCAGAAAACAATCAAATCGACCAAATAAAAGGTCCCAAGTAGATGAAGAAAAACAGAAAAATTTGGAAATATTCGCGAAAAACCAACAACAAATAAAAACAACAAAAATAACTAAAATAAAACCGACGAATATAATCAAACAAGAACAGAAAGGGAAAAGGAATACCTCAAAATAGAGAAAATTGGCAAAGAAACCAACAAGCTTGAGCTTTTGGGGCCAAACGGAACTTAATCGGGTTGTTCTCGGTTGAGAACACCTAGATTAAGGTCTGTTAGACCTCAAATTCCATTGAATTCAATCACAGAAACCCAAAATTAATTTCTAGGGTTCATACGACATTTTGGGGCTTGACTAGTTCTGGCGCGATTCGAGCCAGGCTAAGGTTGGTAGGGGTATGAGGGAGGTCTAAGGGTGGCGTGGTGTTGATTTGGGGCGATTTGGGGTAAGTTGGGTTTTGGCTCGAATCTTCGATCGAAGATTAGAGAAGATGCAGCTAGATTCGAGCCAAGGGGTATGTAGATTTGGGTTCGGGGTGTGATGGGGGTTTCATGGTGTTAAAATGGTGGTGTTTGGCCTTTCGGAACCGTCGTAAGGCGATTTTCGGCAGGCGGAGGACGGCTGTGGGACGGCGGCGTCTTCTCTGGTGTGGGAGAGATGAAATGAGATGGGTATGAGGGGTTTAGGGGTTTTTGGGAGATAAAAATGACCATTTAATCTCAACCGTTGGATCATAAGAATCCAACGGCCAAGATCCGTCTCTTGACAAAAACGGGGTCGTTTTGGTTTAATGAGGTGGGTTTAAACCGGGTATTGGATTGGGCCGGGTAAAAGGGGTAAAATTTGGGCTGGATTAATTTAGTTTGAGGCTTTTCTTTTAATCTACTTCCGATTTTTAATCCATTTTCCTTTCTTTTCCTTCTTTTATTTTCCTAATTCATTTCAAACTAGATTTTAAAAATCCTAAACTAAATTATAAAACAAAAATTAAATTATCAAAAGTATTAATTAACCTCCAATAACAATTAAACACACATAATTAAATAAGATAAAATCACACAATTGAACAATTAATGGCAAAAAATGCAAAAGATACATTATTTTTTGTTATTTTTCATTTTCGTAAAACAAACCTAATTACTCTAAATTACAAACATGAATTTATATGCAAATGCAAACATTTTTGTATTTTATATTAATTTAAACAATAGACATGCACACACGAAAACAAATGCAAAAATAATAAAAAAAATAACACAAAAATCACAAAAATTACGCACAACACAAAACTATTTTATTTTTTGAATTTTTAGGAGTAATTCTCATGTAGGGCAAAAATCACGTGCTCACAGCTGCCCCTCTTTGCGCGTAAAATCGAAAAGTTTTCGTGCAAAGATAATGAGCAAATACGAGCGATTTTTGCCTGTTTTGAGCACTCCGTGTAAAGCATTTTAAAAAGATCTTGACCGAGCCTTTGCTTCGGGAGGCCTCCTACATATCCTGGGCTAAACAGGAATCAGGTCAATGTAGTTCGGGAAGTTCTTGGTAGCTGGGACTACCGTGGATTGACACTTTGCTGTTACTGTTGCTATTGTTGCTGCATGTTGCTGCTTACTGCTTACTGATCTCCTTATTACACCAAAAGAAATTAAAGCTAAACTAGCTATGCTATCAAACTATGAGTTACAAGATTCCTATCTATGATTCTCTTGAAAACTTGATCTTGAATCTTAGGTGATTTTGCTGTAGACCTCGATCCGAATCTTGATGCTCCACAAGTTGTACGTGCTTGTTTATTTCCGTAACATTGAGTGAAACGGAGTCGGCGGAGCTTGTTACTTCAATCATCTTCTGAGCAATCCGCGCCTTTGTTTACTCCAACGTTTGAAATCTTTTCTTTTGGTTCTTTTCTTCACTTCTGGATTGATGTCCCATTTGTAGGTTATCTCGATCCTTGCGTCCCGAGGTCAAACCTATTTAGACAACAAAACAAACAAACGAACGAAATTTTTTGCCCGAGTTTTGCTAGGAAAATTTCGTGAGTTAGTTGTGTTAACACAGAAAATGATTAAAAAGACTATTTGGTATTGGGTAAGAAAATCACGGTTTCGCAAATAAACGCTCCACGGCTTTCGGTCGGGATTTTGAAGAAGAGTTTCACGGCTTTACGGCGGAATTCAAACAATGTCTATCGGTTTTTGGCCGAGATCCATGGTTTTTTGGCCGGGGTAAAAGTAAATGGCTCACCAGTTTTTGATTGGGAGATCCTCGGTTTTCGGCCAGGGATAAAAGTTTCACGGCTTTCGGCGGAATTCAAACAATGTCTAACGGTTTTTGGCCATCGGACCCTCGGTTTTTGGCGGGGTAAAAGTAAATGGCTCACGAGTTTCTGGTGGGAGATCCTCGGTTTTTGGACCGGGGATAAAAGTTTCACGGCTTTACGGCCGGAATTCAAACAATTTCTAACGGTTTTTGGCCGTCGGACCCTCGGTTTTTGGCGGGGTAAAAGTAAATGGCTCGTCAGTTTTTGGCTGGGAGATCCTCGGTTTTCGACGGGGATAAAAGTTTCACGGCTTTACGGCCGAATTCAAATAATGTCTAACAGTTTTTGGCCATCGGACCCTCGGTTTTTTGGCGGGGTAAAAGTAAATGGCTCCAGTTTTTTGAGTGGGAGATCCTCGGTTTTTGACCGGGGATAAAAGTTTCACGGCTTTATGCCGGAATTCAAACAATGTCTAACGGTTTTTGGCCGTCGGACCCTCGGTTTTTGGCGGGGTAAAAGTAAATAGCTCGCAATTTTTTTGTTGAGGAGATCCTCGGTTTTCGGCGGGGATAAAAGTTTCACGGCTTTACGGCGGAATTCAAATAATGTCTAACGGTTTTTGGCTGCCGGACCCTCGGTTTTTCGGCGGGGTAAAAGTAAATAGCTCCACAGTTTTCGGTCGGGAGATCCTCGGTTTTCCGACCGGGGATAAAAGTTTCACGGCTTTCGGCCGAAATTTAAACAATGTCTAACGGTTTTTGGCCGTCGGACCCTCGGTTTTTGGCGGGGTAAAAGTAAATAGCTCCGTAGTTTTTTTGGCTAGGAGATCCTCGGTTTTCGACCAGGGATAAAAGTTTCACGGCTTTACGGCCGGAATTCAAACAATGTCTAACGGTTTTTGGCCGTCGGACCCTCGGTTTTTGGCGGGGGTAAAAGTAAATAGCTCCACAGTTTCTGGTCGGGAGATTCTCGGTTTTTCGGCGGGGATAAAGGTTTCACGGCTTCTGGCCGGAATTCAAACAATGTCTAACGATTTTTTGGCCGCGGACCCTCGATTTTTTGGCGGGGTAAAAGTAAATGGCTCCGCAGTTTTTTGACTAGGAGATCCTCGGTTTTTGACCGGGGATAAAAGTTTCAACGGCTTTATGGCCGGAATTCAAACAATGTCTAACGGTTTTTTGGCCGCCAGACCCTCGATTTTTTGGCCGGGGTAAAAGTAAATGGCTACGCAGTTTTCTGACTGGGAGTCCTCGGTTTTTTGACCGGGGATAAAAGTTTCACGGCTTTCTGGCCGGAATTCAAACAATGTCTAACGGTTTTTTGGCCGCCAAACCCTCGGTTTTTGGCCATGGTAAAAGTAAATGGTTCCGCAGTTTTCTGACTGGGAGATCCTCGGTTTTCTGACCGGGGATAAAAGTTTCACGGCTTTCTGGCCGGAATTCAAACAATGTCTAACAGTTTTTTGGCCGTCAGACCCTTGGTTTTTTTTGGCCGGGGTAAAAGTAAATGGCTCCGCAATTTTCTGACTGGGGAGATCCTCGGTTTTCTAACCGGGGATAAAAGTTTCACGGCTTTCTGGCCGGATTTCAAACAATATCTAACGGTTTTTTGGCCGTCAGATCCTCGGTTTTTTGGCCGGGGTTAAAGTAAATGGCTCCGCAGTTTTCTGACTGGGAGATCCTCGATTTTTTGACAGGGGATAAAAGTTTCACAGCTTTCTGGCTGAAATTCAAACAATATCTAACGGTTTGTTGGCCGTCGGATCCTCGGTTTTTGGCGGGGTAAAAGTAAATAGCTCTGCAGTTTTTGGTCGGGAGATCCTCGGTTTTTGACGGGGATAAAAGTTTCACGGCTTTACGGCCGGAAAGACCCTCGGTTTTTCTGACCGGGGTCCAAACAGATATTGGACTGTTATGATTTGATTCTCTCTTTTTTTTTTTGAAGTTTCCATTTTCTTTTCTTTTATTCTTCCTTTTGGGCCTTCTTTTAGGCTTTCTTTTTAACCATCAACAAATGCATAAGATAAAGCTCTAAAAAGAAACTTCCCTTTTTTTGTGTTTTCCTTGTTCCAAAGCCATTTCGATGCTTGCGTACTTCACTTCTTCGGGTTGTACCTTCTTCTTGCACAATTAAACAAACCTGCTTTCAACAAAGAATATTTTATCAGTTGAAAAAGTGGTTGACTTTGCGGCCTTGATTATCTTCATTGCTTGATCGTTTCCCCATTTCCATTGAGAAGTTTGCTACCAATTGTCTTTGGGGTGACTTCCTTTCAAACTGACAGGGTTCATTCCCGGAATTCCATGAGGATTTTCCATGTGGGTTCTATCCTTCTACCTTATTCCGTCTCTTCTAAGACCTTAGCCTTTGATTTCCATTTCCTTTCTAAACTTCGTTTCTTTGGAAACAATCGATCATTACGATCCAATCGTGGATTGTATCAATACACCACTGAGGCTGTTTTTCTTTTCTTCTTTACCAGTCGGAGTCCTGTAAAACCGGTCCTGTCGCCTTCCTTTGTAATAGTTTCAGAATTAAAATTAAATTGAAAGGGATTCAAAGAAAAAGAATGAACAAAGAATAGAAAAACGTATCAAAGACAAAGGAGTCCCTTTCGGGGGAAAAGAAGGACTTATATGAGGTATATGCTGACTTTAACCAACATGACATGCTTCTCGGACTAGATGCTTGATCGTCACAAACTCCCATTTTCTTATGAACCAAAACGGGTCTATGTTTCCGAGCTAAGGAGCCGTGCCGGGACTTCTTGTGGTGAAACAACCTTTTCGGTTGATAGTGCCCTTTTGCGGGTTTTCGCCAATCGACCTCTCTCATTTCTCTTCTTACCATCGCCAGATAGCACTCTTTGCGAGTTTTTACCAACGGGCTCTCTCATTTTGTATTTCTCTACTTCCATCGTCTTATGGTGCCCGAAGGTTTTCACCAATAAGACTCTCTCATTTTATTTCTTTTCATTCCGGGAACTTCGGACTGCAACAATGATGTTTTCACAGCTTCCAATCGATCTTGAAGGACTTGTACTTGGTTTGGGTAACAAGAATTGTGGATAAAATTACAACTTTGGAATCATCTTGACGGATCTTAAACCGAATCAACAATATCATCTGCCCCAGTTTCATTTTTTGGGGAAGCTGGGATTTTTGGTTTGGTGTGACTGAACCTCAGGGAGAGGTTGCCTACGTATCCTTTCGGAATCAAGTCAGAACGTAGTTCAGGAACTTTGTTTTGTTTTGTTTTGTTTGGTTTTTTGGTTTTTTGGTTTTTTGGTTTTTTTTTTTTGATTTGGATTCCAAAGAGGGTAGCCAAAGAAAGGTAACCGACTCAAAGGGTTTACAAAAAGGGTTGGTAGTGTTTGGGCAGCGGGAATAAAAGCCTTCAATCATTTCGACTTGTAAGGACATCATTGAAGCAAATTCAGACATAATACCTTTTCACAGCATCTGAATTCACAGCTGTGTCAGAGTCTTTTCCTTCCATGTCTCCCAAGTATAACGCTCTTCTCGGCAGTATCTTCCTGATGATGTATGGTACTTTCCAATTAGGAGCGAATTTTCCTTTCGCTTCTTGGTGATGTGGAAGAATGCGTCTTAAAACCAACCGACCTACTTCGAAATTTCTTGGTCGTACTTTCTTGTTGTAAGCACGAGCCATTCTTTGTTGGTACAGTTGTCCGTGACAGACTGCAGCCATTCGCTTTTCATCGATCAAAGTTAATTGCTCCAATCGAGTCTTAACCCACTCACTATCTTCAATCTCTGCTTCAACAATCGTACGAAGTGAAGGAATTTCTAGCTCCGCCGGTATCACAGCCTCGGTTCCATAGACTAGCAGGTATGGAGTTGCTCCTACCGATGTGCGTACTGTAGTACGGTATCCCAATAAGGCGAACGGTAATTGTTCATGCCATTGTCTAGAGCTTTGGATTGTCTTTCCCAAAATCTTCTTAATGTTTTTGTTCGCTGCTTCCACGACACCATTTGCTTTGGGCCGATAAGGGTGGAGTTCCTATGCGTTATTTTGAATTGCTCGCATATTTCTTCCATCAAACGACTATTCAAATTCGCAGCATTGTCTGTGATGATAGTTGCGGGTATACCAAAACGACAGATAAGATTTGAGTGTACAAAATCCACCACAGCTTTCTTAGTGACTGATTTGAGAGTGACGGCTTCAACCCATTTTGTGAAGTAATCGATAGCCACTAGTATGAATCGGTGCCCATTCGAAGCTTTCGGCTCGATCGGGCCGATGACATCCATTCCCCAAGCGACAAATGGCCACGGCGCTGACATAGGATGTAGCTCAGTTGGAGGTGCATGAATCAGATCTCCATGTACCTGACATTGATGGCATTTTCGGACAAAACCGAAACAATCTTTCTCCATGGTCATCCAATAATAACCTGCTCGAAGGATTTTCTTGGCTAAAACATACCCATTCATATGAGGCCCGCATACTCCTGCGTGTACTTCGTGCATGATTCTTCCTGCTTCTTCGGCATCAACACACCTTAAGAGGTTAAGATCTGGGGTTCTTTTATACATGACCTCGCCGCTCAAAAAGAAACCACCTGCATGTCGCCTAATGGTCCTCTTTTGATCTCCAGTAGCATGTTCGGGGTATTCTTGCGTTTTCAAAAATCTCCTGATATCGTAGTACCATGGCTTGACGCTTGGTCCCTCTTCGATTGCATTGCAATAACCGTGGTTTTCCTTGATTTGGATTTCCAATGGATTGACATGGGCGTTGCCCGGATAAGGTAGCATTGAAGCTAAAGTGGCAAGTGCGTCAGCTAGTTCATTGTGACATCGTGGGATATACCTAAACTCTATCGATGCAAATCGCTTGCCAAGAATATTCACGTGCTGTCGGTAAGGGAGGAGTTTAACGTCCCGAGTTTCCCATTCACCTTGATATTGTTTGATAATTAGATCTGAATCTCTCATGATCAACAAAATCTTCGACGCCCTGATCAATTGCCATGTTCATACCCATGATACAAGCTTCATACTCAGCCGTATTGTTCGTGCAAAAGAAACGGAGCCTAGCCGTGGCTGGGTAATGCTGACCAGCAGGAGAGATCAAGATTGCCCCAATCCTACACCTTTAGCGTTTACCGCCCCATCGAAAAACATTTTCCAAGCATGACTGTCTTCCGAAACAACTTCTGTCGTATTTACCTCTTCATCGGGAAAGTAGGTATTCAATGGTTGATACTCTTCGTCGATCGGGTTCTCGGCCAAATGGTCTGCCAATGCTTGGGCCTTCATTGTCGTGCGAGTGACATAGACTATGTCAAACTCGGTGAGCAGGATTTGCCATTTTGCCAATCTTCCGGTGGGCATCGGTTTCTGAAATACATACTTCAAAGGATCCAACCGGGTAATGAGGTGAGTCGTATGGGCTTGGAGGTAGTGTCTCAATTTCTGAGCGACCCAAGTTAAAGCACAACACATTCTTTCCAGCAAAGTGTACTTGACTTCATAACTAGTGAATTTCTTGCACAGGTAGTAAATCACTTGTTCTTTCTTCTCTGTCGCATCACGTTGTCCGAGGACACAACCAAAAGAGTTTTCCAAGACTTTTTAAATACAAGAAAAGAGGTCTCCCTGGCTCTGGCGGGACTAAGACTTGAGGGTTTGACAAATATTCTTTGATTTTGTCAAAAGCTTCTTGACATTCGGTTGTCCATTTGATTGCAGCGTCTTTCTTCAACAACTTGAATATGGGTTCACATGTGGAAGTCAACTGAGCGATGAACCTACTGATGTAGTTTAGTCGTCCTAGAAGACTCATTACATCTTTCTTTGTTTTGGGAGGAGGTAAATCCCGGATGGATTTTATCTTTGTGGGATCTAATTCAATACCTCTCCTACTGACTATGAAACCCGAAAGTTTACCTGACGGGACTCCAAAAGTGCATTTGGCTAGATTCAACTTCAAATCGTACTTCCGCAACCTCTTAAAGAATTTCCTCAAGTCTCGCAAATGATCGCCCTGAGTTCTGGATTTGATGATCACATCGTCCACGTACACCTATATTTCCTGATGCATCATGTCGTGGAAAATGGCAGTCATAGCTCTCATGTATGTTGCTCTTGCGTTTTTCAAGCCGAATGGCATGACTCGGTAACAGTAAGTCCCCCAAGGTGTGGTAAAAGCAGTCTTCTCGGCGTCCTCTTCATCCATCAACACTTGATGATATCCCGCGTAACAATCCACAAACGATTGTATCTCATGTTTGGCACAATTATCAACAAGGATATGGATGTTTGGTAAAGGAAAGTTATCTTTAGGACTTGCTTTATTCAGATCTCGGTAGTCAACGCATACTCGAGTTTTTCCGTCCTTCTTTGGCACGGGCACAATATTAGCCAACCACATGGTGTATTGTACCACTCGAATTACCCCTGTTTTCAACTGCTTAGTGATTTCTTCTTTGATTTTATCACTGATGTCAGTCTTGAACTTTCTTTGCTTCTGTTACACTGGGCGACAGTCAGGGTAGATTGGTAATTTGTGCACCGCTAGATCAGCTCCTAATCCTGGCATGTCGTCGTAAGACCAAGCAAACACGTCTTTAAATTCAAACAAGAGTTGGATTGTTGCATCTCGTGTTTTCTCATCTGTGTGGATGCTTATCTTGGTCTCTCGGACCTCTTCATCAGTTCCTAAATTAACCGGTTCAGTGTCATTCAAGTTTGGCTTAGGTTTATTCTCGAAATGTTCCAATTCTTGATTTATTTCCCTAAAAGCCTCGTCTTCATCGTATTCCGGTTCTTGGTTCATTATTTCCAGATTAGGTGGCGTGTTCGGATTTGAGCATGAGTTCCGCAAGCATGTCATGTTATTTAAAGCCGCATTATTAGGACCGAAAAGGAAGAATAAATAACAAAATTAGAAAGAGTGCAAAATGACGAAATATTTATTTTATTTTCTTGAAATTTTCTGAAAACAAACAAAATTACATTGGGGAAACCAAAAATACAAGAAAACAAAGAAAAACATCCAAGCTACGTCCTGAAGTAACTTGTGATGAAGGAAAAATGACAGGACAAATCTACCAGAACTCCCGCCTGATTGGGAAGGGTGTGGCTTTCCAATTTTGCAATTTAGCTTCAGGGCCCACATACAGCACCTCAGCGGTGCTTGTTCCTTCTCCCGATTGAACCATATTAACATCATAGAGCATTTGCCTCATGGCCCCACATATTTCTTCAATTTCCTCCGATGTGAAGACCTCGTCTTCTTATTCTTCACTGTACCTTGGTCGGACAAAAGTTTGGTACAGATGTGGCAATGGTTGCGGCAGAACCCATCCTTTCTCCTTTCTCTTGTTGGCCCGTCTCTCATCTTCAGGGGTTGGGCGAAAGCCTACTCCGAAGAACTTTTCAGCTACGAGTAAGGTTATCAGCTTCGGCACTCCTTGTAGGGACTTTCCCAAACCTTTTCCTGGCTGGAAGCCGTGTTTAATCATCTCTTTTTCCACCATAATGGAGGCATTAGACAAAAAGGGTTAGGGGAGAGGGTTCCCTTCTTCGTGTTGATCTGCCAACACAATCTCGAAAGCTTGATAGACAATGTGTTCGTTTCCTGCTTCCGCTTCTAAGCAGGGGATGGATGGATCTCGATAAATTGATTGCTCGTCTTCCCCGTGGACCACGATCTCTTGTCCCTTGTGTTCGAATTTTAACATCTGATGGAGGGTAGAGGGCACAGCTCCGGCCGCATGAATCCATGGTCTCCCCAGAAGAAAGTTGTAGGAAGTGTCCATATCCAAAACCTCAAATGTCACTTCGAAGTCCATCGGGCCGATGGTCATAATTACATCAATCTCTCCGACAGTATCTCTTTTCACACCGTCAAAAGCTCGCACACATATGTTGTTAGGCCGAATCCTTTCGGCTCCGATTCCTATGCGGCCTAAAGTGGAAAGTGGGCATATGTCTACCCCCGAACCCCCGTCAACCATGACCCTCTTCATATAGTAGCCTTCGCTTTTGACAGTCAAATGCAAAGCTTTGTTGTGGGCGGCACCTTCCAAAGGCAAATCGGCTTTACTGAAAGAAATCTGATTGATCGCGAAGAATCTCTCTGTCATTCTTTCAAGTTGTTCGGATGAAGTCTCAATAGGCACGTATGCCTCATTCAAGGCTTTTAACAAAACCTTCTGATGTTCAGTAGAATTCATTAGAAGGGACAACATCGACACCTATTCTGGGCATTTGCGCAGTTGGTCTATCACCTCATAGTCAGACATTTGGATCTTTTGAAAAAAGACCTCTGCCTCTTCAGCACTTACAGGTTTCTTTGATGGGAAACGCCTTTGTGTGGCATTATTTACCTCCTGCGTGTTTAAGTACTTTTGCCCCAGGACGCTCTCAGATGAATTTCCTGCAACCTCTTTCCCTTTGCGCGTAACGAGTGTTCGTTGGTAGCTCCAGGGTACTGCGGACGGATCTGTCATTGGTTTTTGTTGCACGCGTGCAATAACCACGGGTTCATCTGGTTTTCGGGCCACATAGGTTCCCTTTGGTACGTACATTGATGTTTCCCTCTTTAAGTGGAACTTCTTGGGGGCGCCTATTGATAATGGTTTTTCCACTCGACCTCGTGGGAGGTAAAGGACTCCACTCTTCTGAGACGATGCTTTCAATTCAATCGTCTTTTCAGATCTAGTCTCAAGAACTTCAACCCTTTTCCCCATTTTCTCTTGTTCCGGGGTAGCCTCAGGCCGCTTCTCTATGTTGGCGATTGCGATTATTGCTTTTAAAGCTGGGTCAAATTCCTTGTCGTCACAAATGATCCCAATCACTGGCCCGTTGTTGTGGGCTGGTAATGGGTTGTTTGTCACATTTGGGATGTCTTCATCTGCGAAGACAATCCTCCCTTGATTGATCAATTCTTGCACTGCCTTCTTCAATGTCCAACAATTATCGGTACTGTGTCCTTCAACACCTGAATGATAGGCACAGTATATTCCCCTCTGGTAGGCAGGAGAGTCTGGATTTTGCCTGTTCTGCGGAACGGGCTGCAGCAGGTTCTCTTGCCTGAGTTTTGGGAAAAGAGTGGAATACGGCTCCCCAATCGGTGTAAAGCTGATTTTGGGTTGCTCACGGTGGCGGGTGTTATTTGGCCGTGGGTTATACTGATTTGGGTAAGGAGGTTGGCTTCTCTGGAATGGAGGTGGATTTCTATTGGCTGGTGGCTGCGGCCGTGCCAAAGGTTGAATGTTCATGACTGCGTAGGGTGGAGGCGGAGGAGCATAAGCCATGCTGTGATGTGGATAGTAATGCTGGGGGGACCTGTCGGAGAATACCTGCCTTGAGGTTCGATATCTCCTGTCTTCTACTGCCGCCATGGCAGTTTCCTCCTTCTTCTTGCTTCGGGGCATCCCTCCAGACCCGCCTTGGATCGCTTGGGAAGTTGCCCGAATGGCCGCTTGACTCAAAATTTGCCCTGTTTTCAAGTCGTTTTCTACCATTTCTCCGATCTTGAATGCTTCGGCGAAAGGTTTTCCCATCGCCGACATCATATTTTGAAAGTAGTCTGGCTCTAGAGCTTGGAGAAAAGTCGTGACCATTTCAATTTCGTCCATAGGGGGTTTCACCCTGGATGCTTGCTCTCGCCATTTGATGGCATATTCTCTGAAGCTTTATGAGGGCTTGTTCTTTAAGTTCGATAAGGAATTCCTGTCTGGCGCAATATCGATGTTGTATTGGAACTGTTTCACAAAATCTCTGGCCAAATCATCCCAGATGTGCCATCGAGATATGTCTTGATCCATATACCATTCTGATGCTATTCCGACCAAACTTTCTCCGAAGTACGCCATCAACAATTCTTCCCTGCCGCCGGCACCTCGCAATTGATTGCAGTATTTCTTCAGATGAGCAATGGGGTCGCCATGCCCGTCATACTTTTCGAACTTCGGCGTCTTAAAACCTGATGGCAAGTGGACGTGCGGGAACATGCATAGATCGGCGTAAGATACACTTTTCTGTCCATTTAGACCTTGCATGTTCTTCAGGCTTTGTTCCAAACTCCTCATTCTTTTTGCCATCTCATCCTGCTCGAGAGCTTTTGGATTTTGGCTTGGTAGAAACTCATATCGAGGTGGCTGAGGATATATATTAGCTGCAACCTGGGTATGGTCCCGCGTAAGCGGTGGTGCTGGGAATGTAAAGGATGCGGAGTCGAAGAAATGAGCATGTGCGGTGGGATGCGTTGTGACTGGAACTGGCAACTCAACCGACGTTCTCGCGGATGTATCATATGGTGTCACCCGAGGACGGGAGGTGGAGGGTGATTCAGAGAGGGTTGTAGCATTAGAATACCCAAACAGAGTAGGCGGGTAATTGATGGGGGTATTGGAAATCCCACTTGATCTGAGAAGAATTTCGGGGAACCCAGGGATCAGACTCGGGGGCTCTTTCCCGTTGTTCCAATCGTCCAACATCTCGAGCATGCGGCAGCGCAAAATTCTATTCTCCTCCAAAGCTGCCGACTCAGTAGCCGGGATGGTTGTCAAAGAGCTTTCCTCTGAAACGGGAATGGTTGCTAAGGGCATTTCTGAAGACATGTCGGCACCCTTTTGACCTAGTGAAATAGGGATGAGTACTTTCAGGCTGCCGAACTTTTCCTTTGGACCTTGTGAAATACGAATGTGGTGCCAGATTACCACAAAATCAACCACTCTTTACTAAAACCTCGAGTTTGGCAAACAAACGGTTTGTCTGAAACAACATAACAGATAAGTAATCTCACGTTGGGTGTGATGCACTTATACAGATGATGATGTTGCTACATGTATTCGTTTGCGATGCGTCATTCCGGTTTGTATTTTCCTTCGCTTTCATCCTTTTTGCAAAATTTCCTAACTCTTGACTAAAACCAAAAATCCTAATTCTAATATTTTTATTATTGTTTTCCTTTAAAAAAAAATCAGTATTAGTTGAGCCCGATATGGGTTGCCTACGTATCTCATGTTTGGTGAGAATCAAACTTGCGTAGTTCGAAAATAAAAGAACTAAATCATTTTAAGAAAAGAAAACAAACTATTTTTAAACAACATTTCTAAAACAAATTATTTTCAAAGGAACTAAGAAGATTTATTTGGAATTTTTGCATTTTTCAAAATTATTTTCAAAGAAACTAAACTATTTTCGCAAAATTAAGAAAATTTATTTGGAATTGTTTTTTTTTTTTGCATTTTTCAAAATTTATTTTCAAAGAACTAACTATTTTCGTAAAATTAAGAAACTTTATTTGGAATTTTTTTTTTCATTTTTTTTTAAAAATTTATTTTCAAAGAACTAACTATTTTGACTCTATACCCTGATGTTTTCCATTTCTTCCCCTCTTTTTAACAAACCGGTCGGCATGTAAGATCGGAACAAATAAATGCACACCGAAAAGATGCAACAAGTTGGTCTTTTGTTTCAGGTACACCTGTCCTAGACAGGCCCAACCCCTGTGTTGTGCCTCCTAAGTCAAATATGCACATGATGCAAATAAACGTTCCTACCGGGGATCCGGCATAAGGTTTTGTTATTCTAAGTCATCGTCCTGGAAAAAGTGTCTAGACTGGCTTTAACTCGAGCGGACAACTCGAGCCGAAGAGTGTCAGTGCACCGGTAGCATGGCTTTCCGGCTTAATTGACAAACTCCCCGCCTAAACATGTGTGACTACAAAATCCTTCACCGGGTGCCAAGCACCACGGCTATCTTGAGAAAAAACGGGCTATGTCCAGCAAATGCCCGATATTATATTTCAAAAGACTCAGAAGAGAAAAAATGGGTATCGGCACAATTTATATACGATTCACAAAATATCAAAGCGGTAAAGCAACATTTAGCATATCAAATATAAACATGTAATAAAATCTGATAATAAATAAGCCAAATAAAATAATTATTCAAAGCTCGAATGCTTCAAATGAAAACTAGCATGTTTGGGATCTGTAGTTTGTCAATGTCGTAAGCATTGTCACACCTCCTTTTGGCGCGCCCCCTACCCCGGAGGGTAGATGCGCGAGGGAGTTTTCCAATTTAAGTGACAATATTCGAAACGGGATTATTTTTATTTCAGAGTCGCCACTTGGAATAAAAAGTCACCGATTTATTTAAATCCCAAATCGAGGAAATTTTCGACTTTCCAAATGAAGTCTGCGAACCAGAAATTCTAAGTAAGGAATTCTGTTGACCCGAGGGAAGGTGTTAGGCACCCCCGGATCCCGTGGTTCTAGCACGGTCGCTTCAATTATTATAAATGGCTAGAAATACCTGATTTTATACATGCTTATAAATTATATGCTCTAATTAAAACTTTAAACCGCTCTATTGATTTGAAACCATACCAAAAGAAAGACTAATTACAACATAGATTCGGACTTTTGACAGATAGGTAAATAATAAAAAAAAGTATCCGGATTACTTTGAAACTATACCGATAATAATGATTTCTAGATTAAACAAGAATTCAATTTATGTAAAGATGCACAGTTTTGTCATTTTTCTTTTTTATTTAAACATGTGCAATAATGATTTCTTATTCCATGACTTGTTGACTTAGGGCCAAATAAAAACTCTTAACGGGATTGCATCTGGTTCAAATAAAAGCTCTTAATCGAGACATGAGTGTATATATCCTGATTTTAATACATCTTGAACTCTATTGCCGAA
This sequence comes from Nicotiana noctiflora, assembly GCA_032618575.1. Lineage (NCBI taxonomy): Eukaryota > Viridiplantae > Streptophyta > Magnoliopsida > Solanales > Solanaceae > Nicotiana > Nicotiana noctiflora. Next base: position 49,097 of record JASVEL010011677.1, read on the forward strand.
CTAGATCGAGAATTCATTTGCGCGCAACTTGTAAAATTAGGACAGTTGATACTCACTAACGAATTGCAAAGCTAACTCTAAGGTTTTATTTTTTTGAAACCAATTGCTGTCACTACAAACTTGTAAGGGAATAAAATTTGTCCTAACACTAAAGTTTTACTACGAACCACTGTTACTACAAACTTGTAAAGCATACTTATTACGAAGCTAACTCAAACTCTATTTAAAACTTTAGTTACTACAAACTTGTGACAGTGATTCAAACATAGTACTAAAATTAAACAGATTTACATGCTAACTAAGAGGTTGGTTCGATTTCACAACTCATGATTCAAATCGAAACATACAACGATTCTAGTTATACAAATATGCTTTACAAGGCTAATGAACACACATATAGAAGATCTAATCTAATTTTGAAGTTGAAATGTAGTGGTCCAAAGCGTAAAACCGGCAAGCATTCTCATTTCCAGCTTAATTTCAAGTCTACACCAATAATGAAATCGAAATTGTGTACCTGGAATTTCAAGCAAGAAGATGGAAGAGAAAGTCAGTAGCCAGCTCCAACAGAACAAACAGCAACAGAAGCCAACAGCAAATGAGAGTGATTTAAATCCACCAAATGTATGAACCAATAACAAATAAAGGTGCCCAGAATTTTGCACCAACAGAGAAGACCAAATAGTTTGCAACCAAAGAAATCCTAGCCGAACATGATATCAAACGAGATTGAAACCAGCAGCCTTAAAAGAAACCTTCAAACAAACTTGAACACTCGGATATGGACAAGAGAAGAGGAAGAATTTCAGAATCTGCTTTTTTGAAAACTTAAGCTAACGTAACAATGTTACAGGAGGTAAGATGGCTTTAAAAACCGACTTTGAATCCTTCAATCTAAACCTTTCAACAAACTCCCAGATAAATGGCTAGAAAGAACCTTAAAACTGATCGTATAATCTCTAAAACTCAATTGTTTTCTCAAACTTTCAGAACTCAACTGACTTTGAATCCTTCAATCTATTTCTCTTTGTCTCTCTCTGTTTTTTTTCAGTGTTTTAGAAATCCTAAGCTCTCTTTGTTGTCTTTACTGCCAGGATTCTCTCTTGCTCTCAATCTGTGTTTTTCTATCTATTAAACTCTCTCCAGATAGTATCCCTCTCTGTGTGTGTGTCTGTTTTTGTGTATGTGTAAGAACTATCCTTATATAACCAAAAATAAAGACCTTTCAGCCTAAAATATTTAAAAGAAAGACTGACAGCCCATATTATTCTCCCTGTTTTCCACCTTTTGCTGTCCAAACAATGCCTTTTAATTTAAAATTCTAAACCTCAAAAATGTAATGGATATCCTGTTGTATAGCAGGTTCCATTATCATCTTCAGATGTCTTTTACATCTCTTTTAACTTAAACTAAATTGATCCTTGGACTCCCCATTACTATGTGTCATTGACAAAGTGTGTTTCAACTAAAAACATGCCCTAATGGTTCACATGTGCTCGAGAGTGGTAGTCCCCCCCCCCTCTAATCCTGAAATTTCTTATGCAAACTGATTTTAATTCAAATACAGCCAGTTCCTTTCTAATTCAACACAAACAAATCAGATTTGAATTCAACAGTGGTTAACAAAGGGAAATTAAATCAGTCATCCAGCAACTATTGTCTTACTGTTCTAGAAAAAGTTTTATAACTAATCGACGACGCTTGTTAAATCGATCACAATATGTATAAACGATAACGAATAGTCGTCGAAGCAGTGATACAAAAACTCTCGGACATAACAGTTCAAATGCAGAAGTAACTATTCGATAATATTAATCGAATCGAATTCGTATCTTATAACGCCACATTTACAACAAACAAATCAGAAAACAATCAAATCGACCAAATAAAAGGTCCCAAGTAGATGAAGAAAAACAGAAAAATTTGGAAATATTCGCGAAAAACCAACAACAAATAAAAACAACAAAAATAACTAAAATAAAACCGACGAATATAATCAAACAAGAACAGAAAGGGAAAAGGAATACCTCAAAATAGAGAAAATTGGCAAAGAAACCAATGGGCTTGAGCTTTTGGGGCCAAACGGAACTTAATCGGGGTGTTCTCGATTGAGAACACCTAGATTAAGGTCTGTTAGACCTCAAATTCCATTGAATTCAATCACAGAAACCCAAAATTAATTTCTAGGGTTCATACGACATTTTGGGGCTTGACTGGTTCTGGCGCGATTCGAGCCAGACTAAGGCTGGTAGGGGTATGAGGGAGGTCTAAGGGTGGCGTGGTGTTGATTTGGGGCGATTTGGGGTAAGTTGGGTTTTGGCTCGAATCTTCGATCGAAGATTCGAGAAGATGCAGCTAGATTCGAGCCAAGGGGTTTGTAGATTTGGGTTCGGGGTGTGATGGGGGTTTCATGGTGTTAAAATGGTGGTGTTTGGCCTACCGGAACCGCCGTGAGGCGATTTCCGGCAGGCGGAGGACGGCTGTGGGACGGCGGCGTCTTCTCTGGTGTGGGAGAGATGAAATGAGACGGGTATGAGGGGTTTAAGGGTTTTTGGGAGATAAAAATGACCATTTAATCTCAACCGTTGGATCATAAGAATCCAACGGCCAAGATCCGTCTCTTGACAAAAACGGGGTCGTTTTGGTTTAATGAGGTGGGTTTAAACCGGGTATTGGATTGGGCCGGGTAAAAGGGGTAAAATTTGGGCTGGATTAATTTAGTTTGAGGCTTTTTTTTTTTAATCTACTTCCGATTTTTAATCCATTTTCCTTTCTTTCCCTTCTTTTATTTTCCTAATTCATTTCAAACTAGATTTTAAAAATCCTAAACTAAATTATAAAACAAAAATTAAATTATCAAAAGTATTAATTAATCTCCAATAACAATTAAACACACATAATTAAATAAGATAAAATCACACAATTGAACAATTAATGGCAAAAAATGCAAAAGATACATTATTTTTTGTTATTTTTCATTTTCGTAAAACAAACCTAATTACTCTAAATTACAAACATGAATTTATATGCAAATGCAAACATTTTTGTATTTTATATTAATTTAAACAATAGACATGCACACACAAAAACAAATGCAAAAATAATAAAAAAAATAACACAAAAATCACAAAAATTACGCACAACACAAAACTATTTTATTTTTTGAATTTTTAGGAGTAATTCTCATGTAGGGCAAAAATCACGTGCTCACACCGGTGTAACACCAATAACTCTTAATCGATAATTTATATGTATATTACCGGTATAAGACCAATAATAATTTCCCTTCACATAATCACTTAGGATTAATAAGAATTTAATTCATTTTTAGACCCACAGTCATGCTCGACCCCCAATGTATAGATACTCGTCACCATGCCTATACGTCGGACACAACACATAACAAGTAGTAATTATACTCAATTCCTATTCCCTCAAGCTAGGGTAGACCAAACACTTACCTCGCTTCGCAACCAATTCAAAAGCTCCAATAAGCCTTTGCCTCGCGAATTCATCCGAAGCTTCAAATCTAGTCATAATAATTCAATATACTCAATATAAATTGTACGAATTAATTTCATATGAAATTACTAATATTCAAGAAATTCTAACAACTTCAATCTATTTAGAATCATACAAAAGTGCACCACAATTAGGAGGATACCCATGGATTTACCTCTTTTGGGCATTTCATCAAACATTATGTGTGTACATTTGACTACATCTCTTAACCATGTAATTAGTTCATCAAACTACTACAATTTATCCATAATTCATCCCACTATTATTCCTTAACATCTTACACTCCTTATATCACATGTGTGATCAACCATTCACCCCCAACCAACAAAATTCCATCAAATAATTAACTTTCAATCTCTACAATGGATATTCATTTAAAATGAGAATTTATGGCTTCCAATCACCATACCATGAGTTTCAATACTTTATTCATACTCATAATTCTATGATAACTCTATATATATAAGACTAAGATGTAGGATTTACCTTTTGGAAAAATCTTGCAAAACCCTCCTTTGAGTTCTTGAAGGAATTCCTTGAAAATCTAAGGATTTTCAAGATTAATCCATGTTAATATAAGTGTTTAGGAGTAGTAATCAACTTAAAATACTCCGAAAATCTTACCTTGGATCATAGAAATGAAGAGTGGGACGGAATCCTCTTGAGAGAGCAAGCCCTTGCCCCAAAAATGACTTGGGAACTCCCTATACCCGGTCTTGGGGTATTTAGGGACCTGCTACTAGCGCGCCCGCTCTAATGGCCGCGCTAGTGAGGTAGAATATAACCTAATTAGCGCGGGCTACCAGCGCTCCCGCGCTAAGGTCGCGCTACTGACACATGCCCAGTAAAATGATCATAAGTTTCTGTATACACCTCCAAATGACAAACAGTTTGTTGCGTTGGAAACTAGACTCAAAGAGATTTAATTTGATAGGTTTTGGGTCACACAAATCCTTATATAACGGGAGATATGATTGTTTAAAGTGAGGTCTTGTGCACACTCATTTACAATTTCGTCTATTATGAAAATTTTCCAACTTGGCTTAGACATAGGACTTTCCTTACACCCCATATATCTTGTATTACACCTCGTACACTTGATATCATATCTAATTGGTATCCATCATAGTAATATACCTCTTTCACATAATAAATAATATAATTAGAACACGTTAATTTTCTTACTTCGTCGAAAAGCGTTGAATTGTCCTATGGACTTTCAAATCCAATTTCGGACACACGTCTAAGTCTGAAATCACCATACGAAGCTATTGACATTATTAAAATCCCAATTTGAGGTCGCTTTCTCAAAAGTCAACTCTCCGATCAACTCTTTCCATTTGAGCTTCACAAATAAGATTTTTATTTTTCTTTGAATTTAACTCCGAATCTTACAACGACCAAACTTGACCACACATGATAGTCATAATGTGTATTATGAAACTTCTCAAGGTCTTATGCCGTTGAATGGAAATGCAAATTGTTAAACGAATATTTGGATCGTTACAAGATGCGTACCAGAGGGGTAGGCCAGTCCTACGTGCAGGGGCTAGGGCACTAGGCAGGGGTCGCAGGGGACGACGAGGAGGTGGCCGGCAAGGGGGCGTTGAGGAACCTGTCGACCCACCTGCAGGGTTCGGAGCTGGGGGTTTTGGAGATGAGCAACAGGGTTTTATGCCTGATCCAGCTGACCCATCCAACAACATGCAGCAGGGTTATATGACTCATCTAGCTGACCCTTCCAGCAGCAAGCAGCAGGGTTATATGACTCATCCAGCTGACCCTTCCAGCAACATGCCCTCATACAGCTTTCAGTTGTCATTGCCAGCATCGCAGATCACCCCGTCATGAGCATTGTCGATCATGGGTACCTTTGACGGGGATGTAGATCAGTACTTCGCTTGCACATCTACCGCAGATCACCCCGTGACTTTGATGGCGGTCGTAGGTTGAGTTATCCAGCGTCCCCTACATTTGATGCGGTATGTTTGTATTACTTTTGTTTTTCAATTCTAAATTATTTTTCTTTCGCTGCGATAAATTAATTACATATTTTTTATGCAGTCTTCATCCCAGCCCATGTTTGAGCATACTACATGCGGTGATGAGCAGACCATCGAGACATATACGCAGGAGGCCGACGAGACCATAGTGAGAGAAATAATTTGTTACTACTATAAAATAAAAATCTATCTTATTTTATCTAACATTACTTATTGTTTTATAGGTTGGTGGCGGCCCGACGGCCTATTCTTCCGACCCTGCCAGTTGTGTTGTTGATGCCGCTGCACATCCTCCTATAAAGAGGCGGCTTGACGATGATGATCCAGATAGTATGCCCGATCGATTGGGGATGCGACTTAGGCCAACAGCAACACTGAAGCACACAGCCTGCGGCACTCATTGAATTGCTTATGTATATAGCCTTGTGTAAATAGTGCTTTACATTTCTAATAATAACATTTATTGTGAATAATAACATTTATTGCGTTTTAACATCTATACTTAAATGGAACTACTCAAACACATACCTTACACACATAACATTAATAAAAGAAACAATACAACTAGTAGAAGCACTTGACAAAAGAAACAACAAAGTAAACTACAAATGGTACTTAAATGCCATTGAAACTTAAAATAGAACAACACGAACACAAACATAATATTCCACTAAAACTTAAATTTGTACAACACAAACACAAACATACTTTTCCACTTAAACTTAAACTGAAATACCACTTAAACATGAGTAAATCAGAAAGATAAACCTAAAAAATGAATTAAACACACAGTAGGAATTGTTTCGTCTATGGGCTTCCAATTATTCTGCGTTCTAACCACTTAAATTGTTCTAGCAAATGTTCTTTTTCGTCTTCTAACTCTTTTACTCTCGCCTTAAGCTCCGCAATTTCCTGTTTATTTTTTTTTTGTTCCTTCAATTGCTGAAAAATTCCATTCTGCTCTCCATTTTTTATCATTTACTTCCCTCGGCTCCTCCCTCATTTCTTCCATTGTTTTATGGAGTTGGCTTGTTAGATCTGCTTGGCCTAACCACATATTATGCAGATTAAGTATTCGTTTTCTGTAGTTTGCTTGGAGACATTGTTCCTCAGCCCATTCATCAAAATTTTATAGTGGTTCATCCGAATTTTTATACAACTGGTTCATACACATCCAGTAGTTACGTCCAACATCATTACCTTCCCAACAAGTTTGCAGCGCAAAAGCTTTTACACAGTAACACACTGGTGTACCATGTTGAGCCATTTAGTTTTACTTAAAAATATCAAAGTTGGAAGAAATATTTGCGTTTTGTAAGTTTCTGTGCACGTATAATGACTGCAATGAGCCCGGTATTTATAGGCAACATATAACATAAATCGTCATATTATACTACGAATTGCAACTTCACATTTCGTAGTATTAAACTACGAGTTACAAAAAGCAACGGACAACTTCATTTCGTAGTATTAAACTACGAATTATATCGATGTAACAATTCACATGATTTTCAGCTTTTTCAGACGAAAGGAATACTTTACATTTCGTAGTATTAAACTACGAATTATATGGACATGACAATTCACATGATTTTCAGCTTTTTCATATGAAAGGACAACTTTACATTTTGTAGTATTAAACTACGAATTACATAGACATGACAATTCGCATAATTTTTAGTTTTTTCGGACGAAATGACAACTTCACATTTCGTAGTATTAAACTACAAATTATATAGACATGATAATTCACGATTTTCAGCTTTTTTATACAAAATGACAACTCAACAATGTGTAGTATTGAACTACGAATTACATAGAGAATACGTAGTATTTGGACATAACCTTTTAAAATTGCACAACATCACATTAAGAAATTTTCAACAAGAAACGTAATTTGAACAAGAATTTTATTTCAAATCCACAAAACGTACTATTAATAAAATGTAACTGGCTTGTGGAAATATATTTATTTCATATATATTGAGTCCAACAACAGTACAAACATATACTACAACTAATAATACCAAAATAAAGAACTAGCGTTATGGTTGATAGTTGGGTACATTGGACGAACTTGCAGCAGTATTACCCCCACAACGCCCAGCACCTAAAGGACATTTACGGCGGTCATGTCCAGTTTGGGAGCTTATGCTACATTTACGTGCATAAACGAACTCACCAACATCTATTTGGTTCGGTATACGTGTTCTCTTTTGCACTCTCAGCTTGCACAAGTACTCCTTGTTACATTCCAACTTAAAAGGTTACGGCGGCCAATAATGCTCAGCACCTAATGGATGCAACTTCCCACTGTACGTGTCTACGTATGCTGCAACACTGTACTGCCTATCAATGTAGTTTGTTGCCCCATATCCAACTTGTTGAAAGCACTTCAATGCATGTAGGCACGACATGTGGTAGATGGTCCATTTCCCACATGAACATAACCTTCTATTTTCATTCATCATATGTCGATTATTCCCATGGTGTCCATGATTAGCGGTGTTAACTTCAAAAACACCCAGTTCATTATCGTACTGAAGAAAAGAATGCCACTGTGCTCGCTTCCTGTACCTTTCGAATCTTACCATGGGTATTGGCATAAATTCAACACCCCTGTCCAACAATGACGATGCAACTGCATGCCTTTCAACAAACCTCTCTGCACTCTGTTTGAAAGTCATGCGGACCATGGTAGTGATAGGCAGTCCACGGGCAAATTTGAACAAGACATTAAATGACTCCGACACATTTATGGTGAGGGCTCCCCATCGTCTCCCGTCATCAGCATGCAATGTCCGCGTTTGAGGGTCATGTTGCATCAACCAAGTATAGGCTCGTGGTTCTATCTACCGGATTGCTTCAATGCGCCTCGTGAATTTACAGAGCTGGTGCTCAGTTGCAGCCATCCACATTAAGTCATGCAACGCCTTGTCAGGAAATTTCTTTTGAAAATTGGCCTTTAGGTGCCTCACACAGTAACGGTGGTATGCATGCGGTTCTTGCCATTCAGGCAAGTGACGTACAGAACGTAAAATACCACAATGCCGATCAGATATTAGACAAATACCTGAACGCTGTTTGACAGCGTGCTGCTTCAAATGGTTCAAGAACTGCGTCCACGTCTCTTCAATTTCGTTGGCAAAAATGGCAAAAGCTAGTGGAAATATTTCACCGTTGGCATCTACAGTAACTCCAATCAAAAGCTTAATATCATACTTGCCCTATACATGAGTACCATCTATGGAAATTACAGGACGACAATGCACAAATTTATCTATTGCTGGTTTAAATGACCAAAATACATAGTTGAATATATATTCCGGTCTGTCCGGACTTCGTTCGCGCCTCCATTCAATAATAGTACTGGGATTAAAGTGTTGCAGTGCAGCCATGTACCTGGGCAGATTTGAAAAGGACTTATACCAGTCGCCATAAATTAGTTCAAAGGAACGTTTGCGACCGAGATATGCCTTTCTTTTGGTTATAGTACAACCATACTCCTGGTGGACAGCTGTAATACACTCTTTAATCTTGAATCTAACAGACACTTTCAAAAATAGAACCAAGACAAGGGAAATCAAGTAAACATCCAGGTTGAAGTGGTTCTCATTGAATGTGTCCATTTCACATCTATGCTCGCTAATAAATTTACCAACTTTCCACAAACCTAATTTTTTCTTTGTGGCACGCAGCATCCAGTGACAACCCAAGAACCACCTATGGCATATAGCCTTATATTTATCCGTAGTTGACTCACTTAACATTATCTCACGACACTCCCTTATACTATAGATTTTTACAGCCCTAACTAGGCGAGCTTTGTCAGGGAAATACATGCCCTTTGTAAGAACAACTTGTCTAGATTCATTCCACATCTTCGATCGTAATTCATCATCATCCCTTGTGAATGCATCAACATTAGGCATGGCAGGCAAATTATCAAGGTAGGGAATATTTCTCTCATGAAAAGGCACGTGGGATTCATACACTCTTGGTTTAACGGGAGGTGGAGGAACATGCTCCCTAGTCAACTCGGGTTCCACATTCACTTCCTCCTCCTCATTATCACCCTCCTCACGGAAGGGTGTCTTATCCCCAGACTCATCTGGATTATTATCATAATCACTATCATCCTCCTGACTCTGTGCATCTGCTAAGTCACGAGTAAAAACATCGTCTATGGGCAACTGTGTTAGTTCGGGAGCTTCCAGAAGCTCGTTTTCACTGCAGAAAACAAACAAAAATATAAGTTACCTAATACTTAGGAAAAATACTGTACATATCCCTATATCACTTTACTTACAAATCGTATTGTCTTGAAGTTTCATGCTGGATATTTTGAGGTTGCTGATAACTACCAGACATACCATTATGGTCCAATACTCCAGAGTTTTTGAAAAATATTGTACATATCCCTATATCACTTTACTTACAAATTGTATTGTCTTGAAGTTTCATGCTGGATATTTTGAGGTTGCTGATAACTACCAGACAGACCACCGTGGTCCAATACTCCAGAGTTTTGCAAATTCCAACTAGGGGCGTGGTCATAATTTGTAAAATTCAAATCCGGACGGTACTCCCTATGAAAATTAGGACTATTAATACAAATCCAATTAAAACATCAATAAAACAATTTCACTAAAATTAAGTTTACTAGTCGTCTTGTTGATTATATGAAGTAGTAACATTATTTTCTGCCTGCTCATTCGTCTGTCGTGACAAGTTCAAATCAAGGCAAGCTTTTCCATCTCCAACCTGTCCGGCTAATGCTGCTCCAAAATAACCACCCGATGATGGGGGTTATCGCTTGTACGCACGCCCTCATTACTACTAAGGTCTTCAACTTTCACATACATTTCTAATAATTTTATTACAATGTATTCTCTATATTCGTCCGGAACCCGTAAAAAATCTCTAAGACTTTCATCATCCTCAATGTTAAACTCAGAATAATAAGCAAACCCATGCGGAGTCACTGAATAAGGAAATCTTCCGGTTACTTTAAGGCTAACCGAACATCTCCGCTCACTCATTTGTTTACGTAACAACGATACCAAAGTATCGTACTTCATATTAAGCGGAAATTTAACATAACACTGTGGAGGAGAGTACCTTACAGAGTTATTATCCACAACAACCTCACCCCCCCCCCCTCCCAATATGATGAAACCCTAATTTTTGAAACTTCAGACATTGTAAAAAATTGATTGATAAGGAGAAGAGAGAATAAACGTTTGTTTGAAGTTTAAATGTTGAATGAATTTTTATAAAGTTGAAGCGTCTATAAATAAGGCAAGTCCGACCTTGGGGTGTGCAATTTTTCAATGAAATTCGCACTATAATACTGCGAATTATGAATTTGAAATATTTTACGTCAGGAAAAGTGGGCCCAAAATACAGCTTAATTCGCAGTTGTGTACTGCGAAATACTCAATTCGCTGTACACAAGTGCGAATTAGGTTGTTCAAAAAATACCTGGGCTAAATTAAAAAAAATATTATAATATACAATTCACAGTATTGAACTGCAAATTGCACTAACGGACGTTAGTGCATTTCGCAGTTCAATACTGCGAAATAGCCAAAAATATATATATAATTTTTAAATATTAAAAACATAATTTTTGTTATAAAAATATTATTTAGGTTCCGGACTCGTTGTCTGTATATCCACGCAATGGTAGGAGTAGTTGTGAAAAGAATCAAAATTCTGGGCAGGTTTTTTAACAGCAACATAGGCATCGGAAATCCGATGATCTTTTTTGGCGGTTTTTGAGGTGACTAAACGACAGTCAAATAAGGACAAATGTTGTCCAAATCCCACTGCTTGTCGTTTTTGGCAAAAGTGATAAGTAACCCAATTAAATGGAAGTGGAGTTACTTGTTACGCATTTAACAGTTGGGCACAGTAATAGCCGGTTTGGCCAAGACGGAAAATAAGTTTATTTTGGGAAGAAGTACTTTTGAATAGTAATTTATGTTTGATTAATAACTTTGAAAAGTATTTTTGAACAACAATTTATATTTGATTAAATTTTTCAAAAAATGCTTTTTAAGTATTCATTTCGGTCCAAAATAAGTGATTTTTTGGATATTTTCACACATATTAAGAAAGTCACATTTTAGCATTAGTTAGCAATAGAATTGATCATTTTAACCTTACTATCTCACATACACACTCCTAACACATATTCCAACACTATTTACTCCAAGGACAATATAGGAAAAACATCATTAAGTCATTCTTAAAATTCGAAAAAATCACTTAAAAAAGGCCAAAAATTTACTTATTTTGGACCGGAGGGAGTATCAAACTACATATAAGGACATGAATATATTTACTTAAGTAGTTAATATTACAAGTATTTAAATAATCTAAAAAATTTGTTATTACTGGCAATAATTAAATTTTTTCATTTTATTTATATAAAATATGAAAATTAAATTAAAAAATACTTAATTCTTTTAATATAAGTTAAATATATTAAAATTATTCAACAAATATAAAAGCATTCACCCGTAAAGTCGCTATGTATTAGAAAGTTGTCCTAAAAATTAAAAGAACTACTTATACATCAATATCCTAAGTATTAGGTTTAATAGTTATTTTTGTATATTCTACATTTTGTTAAAGGTTTTTTTGATAAGAGGAAAGTCAAAATACTTTTGCTTATGATGTTGGAAATAAATTACTTTTTTTTTGCTTTCTCATAAACTGCTTCTGCTCAAAGTATTTTTTCCCCCAAAAAAGCTTGGGGAGTAAACAGGCTATAAATATGGGCTACTGATACCTTTTGTCGATGATTCTTTTTTCTTTATTTTTCACCCAGATTCAGTATCCATATTAAAGTCCTACTAAATTCATATTCGCATAGAAAAACTCATATTGGGGAGTAAAATGTCGAATCCAAAATTTCTAATTAAATATAAAGAGTACTTACCATTCCATCACAACACTTGTTAGTAAAACATGACGATTCAAACAAAATAACAAGATCCACTTGCAAATTAATGAAATCCATTACATATGCCTTTCTTAATAAGGAACTAAACCAACATGAAAATGAATTACCCGTTAAAAGGTTAACATTTGATTAAATTTTTTGAAGTCAGTTCTTATAGTTACTTGGGGTCTTATTCAGATTTGAAGAGATTTGCAGCAACAGAAAAGCAATTTTGCGATGAGTTATATTTTCTGAGAAATTAACACATAATTTAGCAATTATAATGATACGAGAAACAATTTCTTGACTTAACTATTATAAGGATAAAATCAAATTACATGTATGAAATTAACCCATTTTCCCTATCACTAGACAACTAGTGACCGGAGGGGATCAAAGTTAACTGCATAAAAGTAGATAGAGGTATTTTCGACTATCATCAGTTTTATATACCCAGCTTGAATAGAACAAAAAGATAAATTGACTGATTGCATTCTGATACATAAACCATATAATAGGACGGATCAATACTTCCCTATCTAAAAGCAAATCAGCTTCGAATGTGTGCACTAAGCTATGAAGGACATAATTAGGAATAATTACAGAAAAAATCAATGAATGTCCAAAATTTCTAGGAACATGAAGTTCTGCAACCTAATGATAGTCAAATTCAAACATAGTGAACATGGCTGCAAACATGCATGCGCCATGCAATATCTACAGTTTGAGGACATTGACGCAAAGCAGCTTCAGGTTTCCCGGCTCTTCTTCAAATACAACAGATATTTCAGCAGGGAGACGAGAAGTGAGTTGTACTGCAGAGCACCAGCAGCTCACGAAAGCAATTTACACACACATGAAATTCTGCATACAAAAACAGCATCCTAAGTTGTATGGAGCTACCACCAATATAGTATAGTAAATAACTATCTTAGCCGACATCGATTCATTCAGTTAAGAAAATGAAGCCTTCATGCGCCAAATATAGTATACTTCTAAGCTATAAAAATTGAAGTGCACGATTTTCATGCAACCTATAACCAATGAAAGTGAAAAAGTGGGTCCTTTCATCAGCCTACTGATCTATTCTTTTACCATTTCTAATCATAACTACAAAAGAAGGAACTTGAAACCATATAGCCAGTCTTGTTGTAAGGAAGAGATGGCATAAATCTCACCATATGAAATGTTAAAGCTTCAGTTTAATCCTTTCAGACCACTTGAAGATATCCGAGTACACTTGATCTCCTCCCAAGTCTTCTCCAGTAGCCCCAGCAGCTATTCTGATGATATCTTCAATTAGCGCAAAATTTCCCATTATATCAACGTGAGCACCACTTTGCGTTCCCCTGCCTTCTAAAAGATTAGCTGGAGGGGCGTGATTGTACTCTCTTATAAATGTATGGATGCCTGATGGATTGAATCGAGTCTTTCCTCTCCATCCTTTCGCACACATGTAACCTGCACTTAAAATAGGTACAGTTTCATCCCCGTCAGTGTGATATACACCGCCTTTCAAGCAAGGACTTTCACTTCCACCCTCAGCCGAAGAATCTATCTGGAAAGGAATATAGCAATCTCCAGCAGGACTAAGTTTGTACACATATGCTCTTTCAGTTGGAATTCCAACTCCATACATTGAGAAGATTTGCATCCCTGGCGCATTCGGCAATCTGTAAATGGAACAGAACACTGAGAACTAGCTATAAATATGCCAAATAGATTGCTGTAACGTATATTGAACCAAGTCAAGCAAGATGGAAGAGCGTCTTTTGCAACATATTCTACGAACTACAACTTGCGAACGCAGAAGCAAGCATTAAACTACCAAACTGGAACTTTGGGATGGACCACTGTCGGTGAAAGTTGATCAGAGGGACACATACTTGCAAATGAATGTTTGCAGCCTCTAGAACCCTGAAAATATTTCACCTTTACATCTATGTTATACAACAAAAATTGGTGAACCAAAGAGGTCTGAGTCTCAGTTGTGTCCTTGATATATTTGCATACTGTCGATGGGCTTCGAGTCAAGAAGATAAAGAGAAGAGCTGGCCCAAGAGCATGGACATATCAGATCAAAGAATATTTCTATAGAACAATGTAGAACCTTACTTTGTTTCCAGGGGATTTGACCAATATTTGTAGTGTTCATATTTTTTGTCATCCAGATCATCAGCAATACCATACGAAAAATGAGCACTACCACGCTTCATCAACTTTGGTGCAACAAAATGAAGAAGATCCAAAACAGATCCAGCTGTATAAGCTTTGTAATCTGCCACAGCTTTGACACCTCCAATACCCATATCGTGGTACTCAGTCCACACATCACGGCAAGTTGAATTGGCATGACTTTTACCTTTGATAGCATCCTGGAGAGAAGCGAATAATGGACGAAGCAAGTTAAAACTTATTTTCTTATTTTTGAAGAAAGTTAAAACTAGAAAGCAGAAATGCTTATGCATACGGAAGTTTAAACGAACATTAGACACAGAAAACTTAGTATAAAGCACATCTAAAACATGATAAACCCAATATGTGGATAGTGGAATACATCAAAATGCAATGGAGTAACTGCTGCTTCATGGCATTATGCCATACCATGTGTAATTTGCATCATATATGTTAAAATTACTTTATCCTGCGCCAGGATTTGCTGAAGAAATTTCGGAAGATTCCCGACTGGCACAGTTACAGTAGAGACCAGAGAGTCTTAACAAAGGCAGACATTGCAGTGTACTTAACAACTGAGTAAGCCTAGAGACCCTAGAAGTGCTCATGTTTTTTTTTTTGGATAACCCGGGTCCGGGCTAGTTTGCGCACATTCCGACTAATTCCACGGTGTACCTGCTACCTTCCACCAGCACAGTATCGGGTAGGTCTATCCACCAATAAGTGCTTATTTTTTCCAAAAGCTGTAAACCACCAACATCACAACAACACGTCTTTGAAGACAGTTAGGGAAAAAGAAATGAAAGATCCATCTATTGGAGTTCCTGCACATTAGCTATCCTTCAACTCCAAAAGCCTTGATGGAATCAGTGAACCTCAGCAGACAGTTTCATAACTGAAACTACTGCATAAGTATGAAACTAGAATCACCAAATGACATTCCAACTTGAGGCATATAGGAAAGAGAAGATTTTCTCTTCTTATCAGTTTGTGTCTCGTATTACCAAACCTTCCCATCCTCTATATTAGAGGTAGATCAAAGGCTACATATGAAAGCTGACACATGAAAAAGCTAATTTATATATTTAACACGTTCGTGACAGCCCGATAGGTACTTGTTTATATGAGGATTTAGATCTAAGCATCCAACCCTACTGGTAGCTACTGGTTCATCATGTACTTTATGGACACAGTAGTTTAAATAAGATTGTATTGGCAATATAAAACCTTGACATAGTGTTAGTGATGAAAATTTAAATTCAAGAACATTACTCTGAAGTCAATCCTCTCAATCTCTGATGAGTGTAAATCAGCTACATGCTTTCCAAATGATATTATTCTTCCATACTTCACACGAGTAGCATTAACTGACTTCCTTCCCCTGTCATTCTCAGCTATCTGGGTGCTGTTGTTCTTTGGCTTCTTTTCGTTACACTCATAGCCTTCTTCTGGGGACCAATCCAGCCCGCCCCAAATAGTGTCCCCTCCTTTTGGTATCATTGACATTGTTGAATCCCATGTACGAGTCATTCTCATTACATGCTGTAAAGTTTGAAAGTTGAACATTTCACTCTCCAAAAAACTTGGGGCCATAGACCTGCAGAAGGGGCAATTTCTACTTCATCTCAGGAATGCCTCGCGCAGATAAGCAAAAGACCAGAAACTACAAGTTAGGAGGCATTGGTAACACATCTCCTGCGTACACAAATAAACGACTTGCGCATGCATTGTCTTGCATGTGAATAATACATTCCCTTCACAAGAGTATGCAACGATTAACTCTTCTTTTTCGCTGTACTCGTAACACTAGGAGCATTATTGTGCTACATCTAAACTCTAATCAAGCGAAGTCATGATATAAAACTTCAGTTTTCCCAGGTGACTATCAATAAGGAGCAAGAGGAATGAAAGGCTGAAAACATTCTCTAAAAACTGATTTAGTATCTTAGTACTTAATGGATCACAGATCCTCTCTCTCTCCATTTAAAACTGTAGAATGAAATAGAAAAAGCAAAGAATTTCTTCATTCAAATCTATCAGATGAACTAGCTCATTGTGAAAGACCAATAACATTCTCTTTTATGAAGCTATCACAGAAGACAACCACAACAGTGCTTAATCAGATAAAGGAAGGGGAAAAACCTAATAAGCGAAACTGAGAAGCTTAAGTGATATTTTAGCATGGTATCCTTTGTAGACCATTTTAGACATCTGAAGGTATTGCCATCTATTACTGTGCAATAAAGCAAAGAGGCCAGCACACAAATGCTCCCTTGAACAACATCATATGACTATTATTCGCTGGTAAAATTTTTACCTGATTGCAGGTACAACAATATCACCAACAGGAAAGGTAAAGATCCTTTTTGAACCCAAAAATGGAAAGGTAAGCCACTTTTCCAGAAAGGGGAGCACAGAAGCCAAAACTACAAGACTTTGGTGTTGGGAACTTGTTCATTACACAAGAATTGCAAGTTATAAGCAATTTATCTTACGGAGAACATCATCAAACTACGTACAATATTAGACATCTCACAAGAAGAAAGACAAATGAGCACTACATAATATATTTTAATAAAAAAAACAGACTTCGTTTTTTTTAATCAGGAAAAAAACAGACTATTCATTGAAGAGAAAAAAACCTGGCAGCAGCAATATCCTTGGCTTCAGCTGAGAATAATCCTGAGACTGCTTTTGGGACACCCAAAAAGGGTCCCCCAATGTTCATTACGGCTTTTATATGTTTAGCACACCAATCAGAACCACCTGCTCCACCCATTGGAGATGGTGCCTCCACCCATTTCATGAAATGCAGGAAGTATAAAACACCCATTGAGTGCGGAATTATAACCACCTTCTTTCCACCACTTGAAGCCACCATGAGTTCTATGTTACTTTTAATCCTGCTTAGAGTTTGATCTCGCACCTGAAGATAAAAAAGGAAAAGAGTTATAAGCTCGCAGATAGCTGCTAGAATACTGATTGGACATATTTTGTAACTCAGATCAGATATTAGAAGGAAACATCCTCCGGCAAATTATAAAACACCAGAGTGACAACAGGAAAAACAAAACATATGCTTGCTTTCGCCTCAGTACCTCAGTGTTCTGAAACGAGATCCTCCAATCATAGGCAGCCATATACATGTTCTTCTCCTCATATCCGATGCGAGCCAAATTGGCAATTAAAACTGCCCAAACAAAATAACCTGGAGCAAAGTAATCAGCTGCAACAAGTCCAGAGACCGGCCTAATCCTTATACCAGAAGGATCCAATCCAGTTTCGTTATCAAGTGACATATGCTCCACCCAGCAAAGAGGTCTGCATTTTATTGGACAAAAAGTAAGCTCTTTGTTATGTCTTGTAAGCAAAAATTTAGAAGCAGACGATTCAGTAATAACTCAATTGATCTTCATCCACTATTATGGTTCAAACACAGGAGAAATTTAAAGCCTGACCAATAATTAGTCAGTTGGCATTAGATAACCTTGATTAGTTCACTCTAAAGCAAATTTCACTTCCAATCGACCAAAACTAAGCAGTCAAATCACACTTTTCCATTAGCAAGACAAAAAAAAAGATTTAAAGAAAATAAGTATGCTTTATTTCCAAATTATGGATTACAAACTTGAGAACCTTTATCAAATACCTACTTTATTTGCCTAATTAGCCTACTCCACCTAAAGGCATTTGTTTGAAAATTTTCAAAAACAGAGTGAGCAGAAACTTTTCAGAAAGCTTAACAACTAAGTTTGAAGAGTCTGTTTTGATATTTTTGAACAAATGCCATATCTCCCACAAGTCCAATCCAATATCCACTATTTCTTCGTTTGTTTTTGAGTGAAAACTGAACAAAAAGGTAAAGGAAGAAGTGAATACTAATAGCCAACAATAATTGTTAACTTCACAAGAAACTGTCAAAAAATACTATTACTAGTAAAGAATGAATCTTTTAGGCTGGTAATAGCCAATTTCATGATAAATCCTCACATTACAGCAAAAAAATGATTCTTTCCAGCTTTCAGAACCTTTCCATTAACGACTAAGAACACCTTTCTCACGTAATTTCCCTGAATAACATCAAAAGATCCTTTTCACTTACCATATTTTGATGCACAAATAATCCACTCTGTAGTGTAATCAAACTCCACAACCTCAAAAAAAAGCTACAGCTAAAGCACACAAATTGGAATTACTAAAAAAAAGAAATAAAAGCTAAAGTAAGTACCTTTTGTACAATTCACCAAAAGTACCACCCCAAAGCCTCTTCCTAAACAAGCCTTCAGCACATTGATGTCCTTCCCACAACTCAAGTCCACCAGTCACAATTCCCGGTACAAATACAACCGGATGTTTAGCTCTTAACCCTTCTTTAGCCAATTTAACTCCCGGCGGGTCCGGTAACGGCCCCGTTATCGCCTCCGTTACATACTGCGGGAACGACGCCGGCATTGCGTTGTAAAGGAACAGTAATAACCACCATATCGAACATATACAACCTATAAACCAACAACATCCGTCCACACATCCCCATCTCCTCCTTCTCCTTAACCTACTCGAACCTAAATTATTTTCCTTATTCTTATCCTTAAATTCTTCGAACTCAGGCTCTGAATCCGAGGTTTTTTTGGGCTCTGTGCCCTTCCTACGCCTTAGAATCGACATGTATGTATTTTTTGCTATAAATACACGTAACAGGTACAGCTGAATTAATGAATACGAATGAATATTCACTATTTCAGATTTCTAATTATTTAATTCATGAACTGAATTTATATAATTGGCAGTTTTAATGACTGAGAAAGTGAAAGCTGCAGTTAACAGCAGCTTGAGAATCAACTCATTTATTCACCTCTCAGCTAATCAAATCTGAAAAAACTCAAACCCTAGAGCCTAGCTCTGCAAAAATATATAGTCATATACATACAAATACAACTGTATGTATATTGTCAGAGCAAATAATAATATTATTAAGAAAAAAAACAGTTTCTATAAATACAAAAAGAAGAAGAAAAATACAGATTTGTATTTCCTTCACAATAGTGTTTTTGTATGTATTGTGTATATATAGGTGGCGGAGGAGGTGGGTGGGGGTTGGGTGCGGGGTGGGAGTGATCGGAGCAGGAATCCCGGGGAGGGGGATGGGAGCGGAGAAAACTATAGAAGGTGGAAGAGAGATGAGAGGTGGGGTCCGTGAGTGACACGTGGAGATTCTTAGGAGCTTCGTGATGTTCTTTGTGATTGATTATCAGCCGTTTATTGAATCTGTGGGGTCAGTTTAAAGTTATTCGACGGTGGGCGATATGGTTTTTAATTATGGGAGAATGGCAAGGGGGGGAACACGTTATAATGAAATTGGATATATAATTTTAGTACTACTAGTAGACTAGTAGTATCTTTTTTTCCTTCCTTCATTTATTATTTATAAAAAATAAAATAACAATGATGACGTTTTAAATATTGGTGTATGGAAGATATGGAGCACAATCTCTATGACTATGGAAAAATTGGAACTCTGTGATTTATTAAAAAAATAGGGTGTGATGCCCAAGATATTCCGCGATTGCTTAGGGTCCGAGAAAGGTCGTACTTCAAGAAGTATGACGCATATATCATATTCTAATACAAGTATTAATAATTATTTTTACGGCTCGAATTATGTCATATGAGTTTAGAAAAAGGCAGTGTCTCAAGAGGTATGATATAGATATTTTACTTTAATAATACAAGCATTAGTGACTATTTTTACATATTGAATCGCATTTCAAAAAATGTGATGAACCTACCTTAATGATGCATTTATTACTGACCACTTCAACGACCTGAACTCGTAATTTATAAGCCACACTTAAATAATTTTACTGTTAATCTAAGGCTATTTTCAACTCTATGCTAAAATAGTTTAAATTAAAATAATAATCTTTTCACTACGATATTGAATTTATTTTATTAGTGCAATGAATTACTTTTTTCTTTTACAGCTAATCAAAGACTACTATATTTTTCTATACAAAATCTTATGCTTAGACTATTTACTTCAAACCACGACCGCACACCCTAGTTTTCTTTAGTTTTAGTTTAATTAGTATTTTTTTTTGTTGGAAGCTTGGATTTGTGTGGAAATGGGTTTAGAGGAGTGACGTTTGATTTGTCAATTTGTTTAATACTTTAATATGGCTGGCTTGGAAATTTGGAATCTTTGTATGAGTTCCAGGCTTCCAGCCAAAAACGGTTGTGGGCTTGACGCTTTCCACTCCGGATTTTTAGGAATTTTTACCTACATATATTATATATAAAATCTTATTATTCTTAATATTTAAAATTTGTATTTATTATATTTAAGTATACCAAATTATTATTTATATACCATAATTTAAATTAGGGATATAATTAAAGGTTTATTTATATTATGCATAATTATAGGGTTGTATCTTCCCACTTTCTCTTTCCTTTCATCTCTACTGTTCACAAAACTCACGATGCTCCTATGTTTCCTCTCGTTGATCATCCCCAACTGCCCATTACCGTCGAAGAATATCATATTTTCAGATTCACAAGAAAATATTAAATTCTTTGATCGAACCGCTTAAATTTCCACTGAAAATAATAATGGCAGAGAGTTCGAAATTCTTTGACCTCTTTTTTTTTTGGGGCAGTGGTTGAAGGTTACTGGTTAACACAATCGATTGAAATAAGAAGAAGAAGAAGAAGAAGAAGAAGACATATTTTCAGAATTTGTAGTCAAATTGTGTCAAATTAGAAAAATTATAGATAAATTGTAGACTATTTTTTGCAAAAATTTTGTAGAAGCTTTAGCCGTTTTGGATTTGTGAAAACAGAAAATAATGCATCAACAATCAGAATAAAATAATCTACAATTTATCTACAAGATATCTACAAAATATATACATTGAATTTTAATATTCAAATTCTCATTTCAATTGTAGCATAATTGATTTCTAACATAATTGTAGAAGATTTGTAGAAGTTTTAGTCTTCCCAAGCTACAATTCATCTATAATTTATCTACAATTTCAGGAAATATGTCTTCTTCTTCTTCGAGTTTGAATCTGAAATTCAGTCAAAACCAAGCCTAATCTTCACCAAAACCCCTCAAAATTGAGATATAAACTCCTAAACATATTTCGAATTATTTACAACAACACCCAATCCAAACAAAAAATAATTTTTGAAAACCCAAATTTGAATTCAAAGCTTCCAAGCTTTTTAATGGCTATCAATGGTGGAAAATATATGGAAGAACAAATTTTTTCAACTTTGAGTAGTTGAAACTCAAAAATTTAATTGTTCATTCTTTTTTTTTTTTGAGAATTTGAATTGTAGTTCTAGAGAAAAATACGTAGATGAGAAATCTCCTTTCCCTTTTTAAAAATTGAATTTAATGTAGAATCAATTAACACCAAGATTCTCTCCTTAATTTTAGCCCGTTTTTAGGGAATATTCTGCCCTTTTAATGCCTAATAATCGAATGGTACAAAATTTGTTGGTAAAACGTGGACTGGCGGGTAATTAACAAACTATGCACATTTAGGATAATAATGTTTCATATATGGTATAGGTAGGTAAAAACCCCAATTTAAAAATAGAAAGATTTACCATTGTTCCTTGAAAAATAGCCAAGTTTTAAAAGTCATCGAAATTTAGCCACTTTAAATCTGAGCAAAAATAATGTTCAAAATTCGGAAAAATACGCCCGCAAATTTTATGGGAGTTCCAGCATAAGTATGCTTGAACTCCCGTAAATTTTACGGTAGTTCCTGGATAACTATGCTGGAACTCCCGCAAATTTTACAGGAGTTCAAGAATAATTATGTTGGAACTCCCGCAAAATTTTACGGGAGTTCCAGCAAGTATAATTGTCCAGTATAATATACTGGAGTTTGGAGCACTAGTGCTCCAGTCTCCCGTATATTCTACAGGAGTTAGCAAAGTATATCGGTCCAACATAATATGCTGGAGTTCGTACACAAATGCACCAGAACTCCCGTATATTATACTTGATCGGTCCCTATTGCAGCAAAATAATGACTATTTTTCATTGACTTGGTAAACGCTGACTATTTTTTATTAACCGGTTTAAAAACTGGTTACACCATTATATTTTAACGAATTTTTCTGCCTTCTTTTCTATGTATCATTCTTGCTATTTATTAAGAAAATAAAATTCTTCAACTAAAAATGATTTACTTAGCTTATTTTAATAAACTACTTATAAGAAATCGACTAAAAAAATACAAACTTCATGTAAATACACACAATTTCTCTCACATTAAAGTTTGTTTACTAGTTGACGTATTGAGACTTCGAGGTTATCAGTTCATTAATATTGTACGCGAAAGGGTTCAACCGAAGTCATATATATATATATATATATATATATATAAAGATGTTAAATCACCTTAGCTTCTTATTGTATTTATTTATTTTTGTTTATTAAATTTTTTTAGTGTTTACTACGAAAATACGAGTAACAATTAAACTTATTTATGGTTTTAAAGATATGTGATTTAGTTCAATACTAATTAATAACCAAGAAGCATAACATATGAATAAAAGAAGTAAGTAAAATCAAACCAGTGTACAAGCCAATCTCGACCTTGAGCTAAGGCGGCCTCGAGGTAGGTCAAGGACAATAAAGTAAGAACAATAAAACTAAAGGACAATTCTGATAGAATATGAGCAAGAAAGTAAGCGAGTGTATTCTTTGCCAATGATTAATGATGGTTACAAATTATTGGGGTCTCCTTTATCTAATAGGGAAACCTTAAATAATGTGCACTTCTATTTACATTAAATTAGAATCTTATTAGGACAACTGTCTGACCGCCTAGTACGGATTAGTACTAACTCGTCCAAATCTATTCCAGAATTTACACCATTATTTGGGGACGTGGCAGAAATCTTGCTCGTTATGTTACAAACCCATAACGGTATTATCTCGGGGTTGGTCACACTAGGCTCGGAGTTCGTCGGACACTTAGATCTTCGAGCCTCGTGTTCTGCCCTCGGCCTCGAACTCTGTTCATAGTGCGTCTATTCCTCTATGCGAGCCTTCTGTTCCTCGATGTGAGCCTTCGAGCCCACAAAATCTGGGGCACATGATTTTACCGTATACATATAGTCCCCGAGTTTCTTAGAGTAAAATGATGAGAAACGGTTTGAACCTCTCTTTTTCGAAGTTTCTGATGATGATGTCATTCCAGTGACGTGTGCGCTCGAAGTGATTGAAGTGTCCCGTCGGTTCGCTTTCCCAAAACATTAAATGCTTCTCCAGTGGTGGTTGGCCACTAGCGTCGTTGAATCGCCGCCGATAAATATAAGGTTTCAATTCGGAGAAAGCTTTACTTCAATCTTCAAACCATCTATAAGCTTTTTCTATATCTCCTTCTTTTCATCCTTTTTCGATCATTATCTGTTGCTCTTATTCCTTTTAGTTTCAGAAAATACCAAACTCCGTCTATTTCCACTTCCTCTAACTCGAATCAATGGAAAAAACCTCAAAGACAGTTCCCCAAAAGGAGAAAGTTTCCTCTTCCCGATCGGCCAAACTTGTGGCTTGTGTCCTTCACGAGATCATTCTCGGTCGCTGTGTGATAAAGAAAGACTTCAGCATTGAATATCCCCCTGCAATCCCTAGACGATGCGAACATGTATCTCGATATATTAGTTAGATAACGAAGAAGCATCTCAAGGCCATGAAGAGAAACTTTGGGTGGGGGGAAGAGGTCGTGGTATAGATCCCTGACCCGAGGAGAGCACTACTACTCATGTGGATGGGTTCTTAAATATTTACACTTACCCTTTCACACTAAGTCCCCTTGATCCAGTAGTGATTGATTTCTGCAAAAGGTATGAAGTTATCCACGGCCAGATTTATCCCTCATTCTGGCATATCATGATTATGTTGTGCTACTTCTCTAGCAAGGACGGGGGATTAGAGTTTACCCTCAACCACCTCATTCGGTTGTATCGGTCCTAGCTTTTTTGAGGGCTGATCAAGCTTTAACGTTGATCAAGAAAAGCCTTCTTTTCTAGTAACGACGAGTATAAAGACCGAGACTGGATGCGCCGATTTGTCTGAGTGAGGACTTCGAATGTCAACCCTAAGGAAAAAATGTCGTTCCCAGAGAAGTGGAATCCCAATCGTACGTGAAGTCCCTTTCCTAGTATCTTCTTATACTCCGTTACTACCTTTTCTATTGCCTTACCTTTTTTGCAACTATCGCGTGGATGCCCCATGTGATCCTTGACCTCGAGGACTGGGTTCAGAAACTGTATGCGACCTCCTCATATAGCGGCACAAATGGCGTGACTTATCGAAGGGCTAGTGGGAGGCAAAACACCATGGTAAGTTCTTCTCCCAAGTTTTTTGATGCTTTCCTTTTATTAGAGATGTTTTCTCACTTATGCCTATTTATGCAGGCATTG
This sequence comes from Nicotiana noctiflora, assembly GCA_032618575.1. Lineage (NCBI taxonomy): Eukaryota > Viridiplantae > Streptophyta > Magnoliopsida > Solanales > Solanaceae > Nicotiana > Nicotiana noctiflora. Next base: position 74,198 of record JASVEL010011677.1, read on the forward strand.
GATATGTCTCCAAAATGAGGCCAGCCCCACCCGAAGAAGAGATCGAGTCCCATGTTCCCAAATCAGGGAAAGATAACAAGAGGGGAAGGGCCTCGAACCCGAAGACCCCCAGGATAAAGGGGCCCTTACTTGAAGGCCAATGACGAAACTTATTCACATGGATGTAGATTCGGCCCACCAGTTTTTAGATGATAAAGAAAACGAGGGCGGAAAATCAGCGCTGGTGACCCGAACTAGGAAACCTGTTGAGCTCGCCAAGCCCTCCGAACTGGAGACCTTGCCTCATGGTGAGGAAACTCCAAAGAAAGAATCGGGCAAAGCCCATGAATCCCCTAAGATAGAGATTATTCCCCCGCCTTCAACAAGTACAAAGGAGGGGGTAAGTGCTAAGAATACCAAGTCTAATCAGAGCGCCCCGAATGAGGAGCTCGGGGCCATAACAATGGGTCAGTCCCCTTCTCTACCATCTTATTCTGAGGAGGCAATAAAGGACGCTCGAGCTCTGCGAACGCCCAACCCGAGCAAGGTTCTCTAAGAAGATCCATTTCGGTATTTTTTTACTAGGGCCGATGATGCCGCCTACCTCAATGACGCATCTACCCTCTTCGAAAAGGCTCACGTCTATTCTCTCGGGTAAGCACTAACTTTTATTGTTGCAAAATTTCTTATTTTCTTCACATTCTATGTTAACTGATATCTCATTTTTCCTATGTAGACCATTACTATGTTTAGAGCCGAGTTGAGCCAATGTGAGGACGAGCTTAAGAGATCATCATATGAAGGGAATGCCTTGAGGCTCCTTTGCAATAAAAAATAGGACGAGCTTAAAGAGTTACGAGCAGATCTGGCCAAAGCTCGTTAAAATGAGGTCGATCTGGACAAACATGTAACCCTTGTTTTGCAAGAGTATGGTCTAATTGACCCATCCTTCGAAGCTAACACTTCATTGTCTGAACTGTAGTAAAAATTAGACATGATAGGGCAGCTTCGAGGGGAGGTCGATTAAGTTAAGACTGATTGCAACCAGTGGAAGGAAAACATAGATTAACTTATCGATGAGAAAGAGGCTGCCCTAGCCAATTTGGCCTCGGCTGAGGCCCAACTTTGAGAAGTCAAAGTAAAAAATCTAGCCCATGCCAAGAAACTCGATGATCTTGAGGCTAAACTTACCACAATCGGGCCTGAGGTTGTCAAAGCTAGAGCCGAGGTCGAGAGGAAGAAGGTCACAACTAAAAAGACCATTGCTGTGTATTTAAAGGATGTCGAGGCTATTCAAAATGAACTAAGGGAAGTCTCCGACCGGGAGAAATGGGTCAGCAATTTGGCCAAGTGTCAATCTCGGAGGGAGGCCCTCAAAGAGATCCACGCTCGAGGTTTCGAACTCACTGATGAGATAGCCCAAGCAAAAGCACTCGAGGCTGATGCTAAGTTCCTCGTCTCCTCCTCCGATGATGATGATGATGAAGGTAGCCACATCGAGTCCGATGATGAAGCTGACCCCGAAGAGGAAGCTGCTCTTGAAAGATAGAACAACCCTGGGCATAGATAAGATTTTTCTTTCTTATTGTATCGATCTTTTTTGTAAGACCATTTATCGGTCCCTTGTATATATCCCTTTCAACATATATAAAGGAAGAATTTTGATATTTCTTGCCATGTAAAATTCTTGCATTGACTTCATCCCTTTTAGTTGTATATTAAAGATTTTATCTCATATATTTTCTTTAAAACTATCTTGGTCGAGCTCAAATAAGTTTGAGCTTTTAGGCATAGGCCTTTATAGATTCATATCGGGTAATGGTGAGTCATTGGACCATGATTGAACCATTACTTATTTAGGTTTGGGGTAATCGAACCCTTGGGTTCGGATTGAGTGAGGGCGAGGTCTTTACTCTAATTGTATTGACCTTTAGGCTTGACAAATTGGCCCTTAGGATTTTTTATATTGACCTTTAGACTCTTTTTATCGTCCTTTAGGTTCTTTTTGTTGGCCCTTAGGCTCTTTTTTATCGGCCCTTAGGCTTTTTAAGTTGGTCCAATTCGGCCTCTATGGCGGCTATAATTTTTCCCTCTTTTTCGGCTAAAAGACTTAGTGAATTTGTTTTATGCCTTAATATGCGTTTTTGTTCCCGTGGGGGTTTTAGAGGGTTCAGTCAATCGGAATCCCATTTGTAATCTGTTTGTGTTACGATTATCTAATACCTCTGAAGGTTTTTTCGAAGACTGATATTATCGAAGCCTTTGAATTATTCGAGGGGTTGATTTTATTGAAGCCCTTCTTTGTTTGATTTGCCTAGGGTAGCCTTATTTAACCGGTTTCTCAAATTATTAGAAGGACTTTAACTTATGGTGGAATTCGGACTGCATTATTTTGGTCGTAGCCTTTTTATGTGATTGTAGTCTTTAATATTGTTGTAGCTTCAGGTATGTGTCTTGGACTTGTTTCCCGATAACCTTTTGAACTTGTTCGAAAGGTTAGTCACCGAGTAGGTTGGCCTTGGTCTTTATGTCGAAGGGGTGCCTTTTGAGGTCTTATGAATTCGAGTTTAGATTGCTAGAATGTTTTGACTGTCGATGATATTCCCCGAGTATTCGAGATGTATTTGCATTTTTTCCCTCAAGTCATTTCTCACAGAATTACATATATGTAGCTCGTCTAATAGTATACTTCTTTGAGACACAAAGTGTTTTGATATAGAAAGATTGCTTCTTTGAATAATTTGATACATGCGTATATATTTTTCCATCGGGGCTCAACTATTCTATATGGACACTGTTCACCCGACCGTTTGGACCAATACAAAGTTTTCCTATCGAGGCCCTTTTTGGCATGAAGTATTTTCCTAAAAAATATAACCTCTGAGAGTGATCCCGCCCAGTATTCTAGGTTGATTGAAAAAAAACTTTGGATACCATTGAATTTTCCTTAGGCAACACGTAGGTCTTGCCTCGTTAAAAAAAACATTTGGAATAAAACCTGATCTAAGGGAAAAAGAGTTCAACGCGTGCTTTAAGGCCTAAGTTTTCGTGTAAAAGGGTGCCATCGACTCTTCGGCCGAACACCTACAATGAGTTCATTTTAAATTCAAATGTAAAAAGGAGAAGATCATACCTTAGGAGTAATATCTTTTGTGTAGTGATATATTCCAATTGTTCGGTAATTTTCGCCTTCCATCGTTCCAAGTTTGTAATATCCTTTGCCGAAAACTCGAATGACTCGATACGGTCCTTCCCAATTATCTCCCAGTTTTCCTTCATTTGGGTCTCGAGTATTGAGGGTGACTTTCCGTAGAACTAAGTCTCAATTCTAAATTGTCGAAGGTTGGTCCTTCTATTATAATATCTCTTGATTTTTTGTTTCTGCACGGCCATCCGAACAAGTGTAGCTTCTCATTTTTTACATACAGATCGAGGCTAGTATTCATAGCCTCGTGATTTAATTCCTCCGATGTATGTTGAAATCTAGCGCTGGGTTCCCCGACATCGATCAGAATCAGGGACTCAGAGCCGTATACTAATGAGAATGGGGTTGCCCCCGTGCTGGATTTCGATGTTGCTTGATACGTCCAAAGAACCTCGTGTAGAAATTTTCTCCATTTTCCTTTTGCACCGTCCAACACCTTCTTTAAGTTTTGAATGATAGTTTTGTTTTTTGACTTGGCTTGTCCGTTCCCGCTCGGGTGGTATAGCGTTTATAAGATTATTTTTGTATTGTGTGCTTTGAGGAACTCCGTTACCTTATTGCCAACGAATTGCTTCCCATTGTCACATACGATTTCAGCAGGTATCCCGAATCGACACTCAATGTGATCCCAGATAAAGTCAATAGCTTCCTTTTCTTTGACCTTCTCGAAGGCCTGTGCTTCCATCTATTTAGAAAAGTAATCAATCATAAACAAAATGAATAGCTTTACCTGGGGTCATTGGTAGAGGGCCGACTGTCCATTCCCCATCTCATGAAAGACCATGGGGACAAGACTGAGTGAAGTTTCTCTTTGAGCTGATGAACCATAGGTGCAAACCTTTGACATTTGTCACACGTTTTAATAAACTCCTTAGTATCTTTTTACATGCTATCACATTTGCACCCTGCTCTAATAATTTTGCGAATCAAAGACTTGGCGCCAGAGTGATTCCCACAAATGCCTTCGTGGATTTCTCATACAATATAATCGGTATCCCTCAGCCCTAAACATACTGCCAATGGTCCATCGAACGTCCTCATGTACAATATTCCATCTTTATCCAATGTGAACCTGGCGACCTTGGTTCGTAGAGCCCTTAACTCTTTATGATCCGATGGGAGCTTTTCATTTTTCAAATATTCAATATACATTTATTCCTCCAATCCCAAGTCAAACTGTAAAATTTATCTCGGTATGTCCCTCTTCGACCACATATCTCGATAATTGGACGATAGTCCCCAGGATAATAGCATCTTCTTCAACAAAGGAACCCAAGTTAGCAAGTGCATCGACCTCACTATTTTGCTCTCGAGGAACATGATCTAGAGTCTACTCCTTGAAGCGGTGCAAAGTTACCTAAAACTTGTCCAAATATCTTTGTATCCTATCCTCTCAAACTTCAAAGCTTTTGTTTACTTGATTTATGACCAACACGGAATCGCATTTGGCTTCAATGACTTTTGCCCCCGGGCTTTTAGTTAGATCGAGACCTGCAATCATGGCCTCATACTCGGCCTCATTATTAGTCAACCTAGAAGTTCTTATAGATTGTCTAATAGTCCTACTTGTTGGTGGCTTCAAAATAATGCCGAGCCCGAACCCTTACACATTCGAGGCAACGTCTATAAAAAGGTCCATACCCCTAATGATGTACCCAACTTTAATAGAAATTCTTTCTCTACTTCGGGTACAAGGGTCAACATAAAATTGGCCACGAAGTCAGCTAAGATTTGAGACTTAATAGCCATCCAGGGTTGATATTTGATATCACACCCGCCAAGTTCAACTGCCCATTCGGCTAATCGGCCTAACATCTCGGGCTAATGTAAAACACTACGTAGAGGATAAGTGGTTAACACACATATTGGGCGACACTAGAAATATGGCTTTAGCTATCAAGATACGCTTATTAATTCAAGTGCTAATTTCTCTAAGTGAGAGTATCTAGTTTCAGCATCTCCTAGAGTTTGACTTACATAGTAAACATGGAATTGCGTACTTTTCTCTTCTCGAACTAGTAACCCACTTACCGCTATCTCGGACACTACCAAATATAAGTAAAGTTTTTCATCTACCTTTGGAGTGTGAAGTAGAGGTGGGCTCGATAAATATCACTTCAATTCCTCCAATGCTTGTTGCCATTCTGGGTCTATGCCAAATCCTTTTTTTCTTTTTGAGCAAGGAAAAGAACCTGTGGCTTTGATACGATGACCTCAAAATGGCTCAACCTAAGGCAGCTATTCATCCTATTAGCCTTTGCAAGGCTTTCACACCATCTACGATAGTGATATATTCGATGGACTTGATCTTGTCGGGTTGATTTCGATCCGTCGATTTGACACCATGAATCTGAGGAACTTGCCCGAACCTACCCCGAAGGCATATTTTTCTAGGTTAAGCTTCATGTTGTACTTCCTCAAGATTTTGATGTTTCCTGCAAATAAGTTAAATGGTCTTCTACGCGCAAGGACTTGACCAACATATTGTCAATGTAAACTTCCATTGATTTACCTATCTATTCCTCAAGCATTCTGTTAACTAAGCGTTGGTATGTAGCTCCAGCATTTTAATATCCCGAAGGGCATTATGTTGTAACAGTATATCCCAAACTTAGTGATAAATGAGGTCTTTTCCTGGTCCTCCAGGTTTATCTGAATCTGATCATACCAGGAGTAGGCATCAAGAAAGGTTAGGATCTCGTGGCCAGTCGTGGCATCGATCATGCGATCAATATTAGGGAGGGGAAAGAGTCTTTAGGACATGCCTTGTTCAAATCTTTATAATCCACGCACATTCTAAGCTTGTTCCCTTTTTAGGGACTACAACTACATTGGCTAACTATTCAGGGTATTTTACCTCCCGAATAGACCCTATTTTAAGAAGTTTATTTACCTCATCCTTTACGAACACATGCTTCACCTTGTACCGGGGCCTCCTTTCCTACTTTACTTATTTGAACTTGGGGTCGAGGCTTAGCCGGTGTGTTTTTATTTCCGATGGGATCTCTATCATGTCTAAATGGGACCAAGCAAAATAATACATATTATCGATTAGAAATTGAATGATTTTTTTCTGAGTTTGGGGGTTAACATCGTTCCTAGGTATACCTTTCTCTCGGGAATGTACTCAATCAGTATGACCTGTTCTAGTTCCTCGACCATTGACTTGGTTGCATCTGACTCTTCGAGAACAATGAAAGTTTGAGGAGTAAGGAAATGCTCTTCTTCTTATTTTATTAACTATTCCCCTGGTTCGGTCAAGGCTAGGGTCGATGATTTCTATTTGGACGTGTTCTTATCTTTGGTGTTCAATTTCTCCAAGGTCGAAGGCACTAGTATCGGTATCACCTCATCGATTGCAAATATTTCCTTTGCGGTTTGTTGTTCTCCGTATACCATTTTTAAACCATCCATTTTTGTGAACTTCATCATCTGATGAAGGGTTGAAGGTATTACCCTCATGTTGTTGATCCATGGCCTCCCAAGAAGTGCATTATATCTCATGTCACCTTTGATGACATGAGATTTTGTATCTTGGATGGTCCCGGCCACGTTCACTAGCACGATTATCTCCCCTTTCGTTGTTTCACTTGCCTTGTTGAAGCCATTTAGGGCTCGAGATTCATGCACAATTTGGTCCTATAGGTCGAGCCTATATGGCCCTCAATTTAATTATGTTTGTTGAGCTACCTGGATCCACTAGAACACGTTTAACTTGAATTTTATTTAACAAAATAGAAATTATCATGGCGTCATTGTGCGGCTGAGATATGCCTTCCGCTTCCTCGTTATTGAATGATAAGACGAACTTAGGCACATAGCTTCGAGTCCATTTCTCTCTAGTGATTGACACCTTGGTGCGTCTGAATATAGGCCCTTGTGGAACATTGACACCACCAATGATCATATGAATTACATGTTACAGTTCTACCTTTTCATTTTTCTGTTTGCATCTCTTTTCCTGAAGCGGTTCTTAGCTCAATCACTAGGAAACTCTCGAAGATAACCCTTGTTGAACAATTGAGCTACCTCATCCCTCAACTTTCTATAGTCTACGGTCCTATGGACATGTGTGCCATGATATTTACACATCAAGTTTGGATTCCTTTGAGAATGATCGATTTGTATTGGCATGGGCCACCTGCTGTCTTTGATTCTTCCAATAGCTGATATGATCCCTGATGCATCTACACTGAAATTATACTCCGACGGCCGAGGTGCTTCCGCGGGATCGGTACATTTATCAAAACCATGCTTAGTCATAAGTCCCCGAGGATTCTGTCCTCGATCATTTCTCCGATCATTTTGAGGGGAATTGCGCCCCGAATTTCTTTATTCCGAGGCATATGGTTTATATCATTCCTTATTTTATCTCGGTTCCCTATTTGTATCCCTCGAGGCCTTAACCGCCAATCTATTTGGATGAGCTGAGCCCGATGGGGCTCCAAACTGGTTGTCCTCGACCTTAATCTTCGACTGATAAAAATTATATACATCTGCCTAAGTCACAGCAGGGTACTCGACCAGATTTTACTTCAACTATCGTGATGCGATTGAACTCTGATCGTTCAATCCCTACATAAAAGCTTGTACTGCCTAATCATTTGAGACCGGTGGGTAATTTTATTCGCACAATTTGAATCGGGATATAAACTCCCTTAGCATCTCATTATTCCTCTGTCTTATCTTAAAAATGTGTGATTTCCTTGTCGCAACCTTTATGGCCCCGACATGTCCTTTCACGAAGGCGTCTACTAACTTAGCAAATGAATTGATAGAGTTCGGTGGAAAGTTGTGATACAAAATCATGGCTCCCTTTGACAAAGTTTCCCCAATTATTTTCAACAATACTAACTCGATCTCATCATCATTTAAGTTATTTTCTTTAATCCCACAAGTGTATGGGTTAATATTTTCATTAGGATAGGTTATCCCATTGTATTTAGGTGATCAGACATGTGAAACTTTTTAGGAATGAGCTTTGGAGCCGCGCTCGGAGGGAATCGATTTTGTATGAATTTTTTGGCATCCAAACCTTTTAGGACCGGGGGTGCCGGTATTTGATCAACATGGGAGTTATAAGTCTTCACTTTTCTGTCATTATCCTCAATCTTCTTCTCCCCGGACTTGATTCTCTTGGTGAGTTCCTCGAGCATCCTCATCTTGTGGGATCAATCCCCGAGCCATTGGCGTTTGGCCTTTCTGGCACTGGCTTAGTATGTCGAGTGTTTTCTAGCTCGACTATACTTTGAGTTTTGTGCTGACTTTGAAGCTGAGCGATAGCAGTCTGCTGATCTTGTAGCATCTCGAATATTACTTGGAGGCTACTCCCCTATATCCTATACCCTATGTTTCTTAGCCACCAGATCGAGCTTCCCTGCGTACACTTCCCCCGGGGACTGCACCTAAATCCGCATTCAAAGTAATGTGTGAACTAACATCAACTGGTTCCACGTTTGACACTTCCCCAGGGTTAATCGGTGGTACATCGACCCTTACATTGTTGTTTCCCCCATGAAATCCAAGACCATCATCGCCGAGTATGGGTGTGTTTTGTGAGTTTGATATATTTTAACTCGAGAACAAAAATTCCTGACAAGAAATAGTATGAAAACAACGTGTGCTATCAGAATCAGTACTGGAACAATCATTATTATCTTTAGCCTCACGGTGGGCGTCAAATTGTTTACCTCGAAAATACGAATAACAATTAAACTTGTTTATGGTTTTAAAGATATGTGATTTAGTTCAGTCCTAATTAATAACCAAGAAGTATAACGTATAAATGAAAGAAGTAAGTAAAATCAAACCAGTGTATAAGCTAATCTCGACCTCGAGTTCAAGCGGCCTCGAGGTAGGTCAAGAAAAATAAAGTAAGAACAATAAAACTAAAGGACAATTCTCGTGAAATATGAGCAAGCAAGTAAGGAGTATATTCGTTGCCCATGATTGATGATGATTACAAATGATTGAGGTTTCTTTTTATAATAGGGGAACACTAAATAAGGTAGATTTCTGTTTATAGTAAAGAATCTTATTGAGACAACTGTCTAACTGTCTGGTATGGATTAGTACTAACTCGTACAAATCTATTCTATAATTTAAGCTATGATTTTGGGGACGTGGCAGAAATCTTGCTCATTCTGTTACAAATCTATAACGACATTATCTCGGAGTTGATCACACTGGGTTCCGACGTTCTTCGAACACTTAAATCTTCGAGCCTCGTGTTCTGCCCTCGAGCTCGAACTCGATCCATAGTGAGTCTATTCCTCGACGTGAGCCTTCTGTTCCTCGATGTGAGCATTCGAGCCCTCGTGCTCGAACTCGGCACATGATTTTATCGTATACACTTAGTGAAAATACTACTTTCGATACTACCTGTAACGTACCGAAGCGTAAACCAACTGTAAGATGTCTTTTTCTTGTCTTATTTCCTAGGGGGAAAGAAGACTTGTTATTTTGTAATTGCCATTTGGAAATGTCAAGTGGACACTTTTTCTGGTACAACTTTTCTAGAAGAGACTTCTAAATTCTTATGCTTATCAGAATTATGTATCCTTCCAACTGGAATTTATTCTAATTAATCTGCTTTCCAATGGCACAGCTGCTTCCCCCCACCCCCACCCCCACCCCAATTTTAAAGTTCTTTTTTTGTTCTGGTATCCTAATTTCTTTTTCCTTTATTCCTTTTGCTTATATATTATAACAATAAATATTTAACTGTTGTAAATCTTACGGAAAATATTTGATCACGAAACTTGTAAATAATTCTTCAAAGTTTGAGATATTGTCCTTAAGGATATTTCATCCGTTTTGGGTGTATCATTCGGAATTCAACAAACTCTTCTAATATAAAACTATGAGCATTTAACTAAAAAAATATAAAAAAATAGGAGAAATCCAACAAAAGGAAGGAGAGTATATTCTGTATACTTAGCCTCACTCACAAAGGGAAAATGTGTACATATGTAGGTAAAGGAAATCAAGAGGCCATGATGAGCGAGTAACGATCCAATGATTACAACTGTGAAATACTGACTCATTATTCTATGAAATGATAACGCCACTAAATGTTCAATAAAATAAACTTAGATACTTTAGAAAATATGAATTTGGACACTTAGATATCATATCCACTATTTTTCTAATATTAACTAGCATTTGCTTAATAAAATGAATTTTACTTTGCTTGCTCAAATGAAAGATAAAACATGTAAAAAAATGGTATGAGTGATAGAATGTTAGAAATAAATAAAAAATAAAACAAACCAATCAAGAAGGATGAAAAATGTCAAAAAGTTAAAACAAAAAAAAATTGATATGACCAAAAGAGAACTTTAACAAAATGGATGGGGCAGGCATTAAGAGAAAGTACGAAGGGACATGGTAGAGGTAGGTTGAGCCATGTGAGTAAAGCATCTGTCATCTATTTTCTCTTTGTTTTTTTGGTTAAAATCTCTCAGAAAATTTATCGGAAATAATCTCTCTAGTATCTGCTCTTTCGGAGGAAAGAATAAGGTTGCGAATATCTTACCATTCTCAAATTCCACTGGTGAAAATCTACTGAATTTGTTATTATTGTTATCGATTAAAATCATTTCGTATCCGAAACTAATATGTATATTATATTCCGAAATAGCACTAGACATAATTCTCACATCATATTTTACACCTTGTTCTATTAATATGGATCACTAACTTTTACGTATAGGTGTTAAACGGGTGGTCCGAGCCGGGCCGGGCCCGTTTATTTTGAACCCGTACGGGTTTGAAATCGGGCCAGTACTGGGCCCACTGTTAACGGGTTTAACGGAACCGTACGGGTTACGGGTTGAGGGGGTCGGGTCGGGCCGAGTTTAATGTATTTTTAAATTTTTGTTTGTAATTTCGTATAACTAGTGTAATTTATTTTAATACTTTGTATTAATTTAAAGAATACAAAGTAAATGAGAAAAACTTGCACTTATAAATTGCAGTGCTACATTAATTTCAAATTTCAAAATTAAAGTTTCAATTTAAGACTTTAAGTTTGAATTTCAAAAGTAAAACTATTAAAGTTTGAATTTAAGATTTTAAGTTGGAATTTCAAATTTCAAAAGTAAAACTATTGTAAGTTATATTAAGAATTTGTATTAATTTAAAATTTTAAATTAAAGAATACAAGGAAGATGAGAAAAAATGCACTTATTGCAATTTGCAAGTGCTACTTTTATTTCATATTTCATAATTCAAATTTGAAACTTACAAATTGAAATATTTACATCTTTAACAAATAACAATAAGTAAATTCAAATATTTTGCATTGCTCTGCTAAGTTCCTCATAATCAATATGAACTGAGTGGCTTTCTTCTGGAGTGTTTAATTCGGATGGGTTATCATTTGTTAATATATCTCCAAGTTCCTCGTTTTCTGGGCTATCAACATCTTCACGTCCTTGATTTCTTCTTTCCGATCTAATCAAATCTCTGAAATATACTAAAACTTCCAAAGCATTGCTTCCCAATGAGTGACGCGTATCTCCAAGTTGTTGTCTTGCTTGGCTAAATGCACCCTTGGATGCAACAGTTAAAATTGGCACATTCAGCACGTCCCGAGCCATTGTGAAAAGAACAGGAAATTGCTTTCCATTTTCATGCCACCATCCCAACGGTGAAAAATCCTTTGTGTGAGGCTCATTTTGCTTCTGCAAGTAGAATTGGAGTTCATCAATGTTCCTGCAACTTGTTTGAGTGTTAGAAAAAGTAGAAAAAATATTAAAACTATCATCTAATCCTTCCTCTTCAGTCACAGTAGCAGAAGTGCTACATTGCATAGTAGGATTAACATTACCTGCATCATTATCAATTATATTTGCATAATAATTATATAATTGCTGTAAATAATCATTTACGTTGTTCATAGAAGTATATAAATTTGGGGTTTCAGTTTCCCCAATCTCCATATAAGTATATAAAGCATTCATTAATTGATGACAATCAGACATCTTAATAGATAGATTTAAAACTGCACCAATTAAGTAAATCGGAGGAATTGTATAGAAATATTTTTTGAATTTGGCTTGCATATTTTTCACAACAGCCGTATATTTTTCTTTCTTCTTAAATTCAAAGAGTAGAAAAGAAATTTCTGCTATATGTACTAAACTCATAGCAATAGTAGGGTAATAAGCTCCAGAAAACTCAACAGTAGCAGTATAAAATTTATGTAAAAATTTAACAACATCATTAATGACCTCCCAAGTACCAGTTGTTAACATATGGCTTGGATCCGTACAATGCGCATTAGCAACTTCAGTTATTGGGAATCTATTTTTGTAGCAAACTTTTAAAAATATATATGTATAGTTCCATCTAGTAATAATTTCTTCTGGCATGAATCGGGGTTGAAGGTTACACTGGACACACTTATTTTTAAATTCCTTTATTCTAGAATGTCTATTATTGCCTTGAATGACACCAACTGCTCTTCTAACATGACTAATCTCTGTTCAAAATAAATCAAAACCACTTTTAACAATTAAATTATAAACATGACATACACACCTAACATGAAAAGTTTCATTAACAGGTGGTTGCAAATGCATTTTTAATATTAAAATTGCGGCAGTGATGTTAGAAGCATTATCAAAAGACATACACAATACTTTTTGGTTGAGATTATAAAATTCAACAACTTCACAAATAGTGTTGCTTATAATTGCAGAGGTATGACTATGATCTTCATCATATCTAAAAGCAATAATACATTTTTGCATACAAGTACTATCATCTATCCAATGGCTTGTAACAGTCACATAATCACGTCCATTAACAGCTTGACCAATATCAGAAGTTAGAGAAACTCTACAAGGAAGGAGGTCAAACAAATAACGTAAATATGTTTGATATTGTCCGTGAAGTCTGAAAGTATCATCTCTACAAGTACTTCTAGGTATACCTTTAAATAATGGATTGTAAATTCTTTGAATATACATAATAAAATATGACGAAGAAGCAAAAGAAAAAGGTAGATAACCTAAAACAATCATTTTTGCTAACTCCTCGCGATCCTTCATTTTATCATATTTTATTAATCCTCCAGCAGTAGGGTTAATAGTTGTTTGATTTTCATCACCATGTAGGTCCCATTCTATCGGATGTGAAACTCTCATATGTCTACTAAGCGTTCTAGTTCCCCCTAAATATCCTCCAGTCAAACGTTTAAAATAACCTTTACAAATTTTGCATCTAACTCTATCAGTACCTTCAATTATTTCAAAAAAATTTCAAACCTTACTTCTTTTTCTACGATTAGTCGTCGGAGCCGCAGGTGGTCTACTACTAGTGCCACGACCACCACCCCTTGTAGCAACTCCAACACTACCAACCCCAGCACTAGTAGGTGTAGCAGGTATCTCATGTTCAATTTCTAATTCATTATCTTCTATTCCATAATCTTCTTGTAATTGTTCATAATCTATATTTTCATTAGGCGATGTTTCAAGAACAAGAGATATTGGGGTACTATTACTACCAGATGCTTGAAGAATTACCTCTATTTTTATGTCCCCTACCAGTAACTTTTCTACACGCTCTTTTAGCAGCACTAAACATATTGTAAAAATTAAAGAATAAGCACAAAATAAATATGCAATTAAAATATTAAATAAGAGAAATAGTTGGAGGGAGTGCACCGAATTGGACAATAAATTGAGCACTTGGTTATGCAATTCCAATGTTACCACGAACAAACGTCAAGCAAATATTCCAACTTGAAGTTCAAAACCCGAATGATAAAATACTATAATTGAAATTCAATTATTCAACAAAAGTGAGTCAAATAAAATTAGAAGATGAAATGAGGAATTAAGACTTGAACTTGATAATTAGAGAATAGGAGAATGTGAGAAATTGAGATAGAGAAATGAATTTTGAGTGAGAAATGAAGAAGAGGGGGGGGGGGTGTATTTATAGTTTTACATAAGGTTAATTTTGTAAAATAGAAAGGGTTAAAATTTTAAAAAAAGAAGAAGGCTATTTTATCAATATATCTGTTGGCCAACAGATTCTTTAAGAATCTGGCCGTTTGAGTGGGCCCCACCTGCATAGAAATTCAAAAAAAAAAAATTACCGTTGAACCCGACCGATTTAATCGAAAATGAACACTGTTCATTGTCACACCTCCTTTTTCACACACATAACGTATAACGTAAATGTGCCACTGTTTAATACTACACCCCGAGAAGGGATATAATAATAATCAGTGAAGGAGTTTTTCCACTTAAAGGACAGTCGGAACGGGATTAATTTATTTAATTATTCAGAGTCGCCACTTGGGAAAATAATGATGTCCCAAGTCACCGGTTTAATCCCGAATCGAGGAATTTTATTACTCTGTATACAGTCTGCGAAACTAGAAACCTGGATAAGGAATTCTGTTAACCCGGGAGAAGGTGTTAGGCACTCCCGGATTCCGTGGTTCTAGCACGGTCCTCAACTGCTCTTTTCGCTTTTATTTGATTTCTTTATATATTTTAATTAGGTACTTTTAATGTTCCGCTTTTTCATTATAGAAGAATTGCGACGTCACGAAAACACATTTCGAGTCACACCGCAACCAGTACGCCTGTGACTTTAATGTATTTCAGTTTCACCGAGAATAAGATTTGGGTCACATAAATGCGCACCCGTATTTAGGAAAGTATTTTTATTAAAGTCGTTCCTAAAAGTCTATCGTGTCGATTAACTTTAAGAAAAACCGTGAAATTTGCTAAACGGTCCTCCCGAGTCTATAATTTTCATAACAATTATTCGAGGGCCCCGTATATTTGATTTTCTAACGAGGCTCGCCTCATTATTATTAAAGGCCAAACTAAAATATAACTAACATTTTTCTATATATCTTTTAGTAGAGAAATATAAACTATAACTACAAATTGCATTATGTCATGGGAAAACAACAGTTCACGTTTTTTATCCTTAACTGGCCTGTATGATAGGCTATGATATGGCTCAAAGTCAGTGAATCAAGAGCAAAGAGATTCAGACGCCTAGTCTGTGATCGAATCTCCAGCAAAACCATTTCCAAACGATTTTTTTTTCTGTTATTAACATATTCAATAGCTACCCTATTTTTTACAAATCTCTTTATTTATGGACAAAACAAAATAGAGGTTATAATGATCTAAACTTGCAGGTGAATTAATTTACCTAATAAAAAAAAACTGAATCTCTAATTATGAAACAAACGTCCAGTAAAGCTTCTAAACCAAAACTGATATTAACTACTTTCACACATTTATGAAACATATGCTGAAGATTAACTTTAATTATGTTAACAACCTTATGTGATCATGTTAAACTAACTAGCTATAAAAAATTTAAAGATGTAATTCAACATTTAAATATTACAATACCTAACAAGCCATTGATTCCGAAACAATACTATCAATTACAGTCCAAATTCAATTACGCACTAGATTACGGTAGGTAAACTAATTAATTAAAAGCAACGCCACAACAGATCTTTGACAAAA
The DNA here is from genome assembly GCA_032618575.1 of Nicotiana noctiflora. Classification (NCBI taxonomy): domain Eukaryota; kingdom Viridiplantae; phylum Streptophyta; class Magnoliopsida; order Solanales; family Solanaceae; genus Nicotiana; species Nicotiana noctiflora. The sequence continues at coordinate 89,900 of JASVEL010011677.1, forward strand.
GGCTTCAATTTCATTTCCATTTCAGCTGTAGCCTTACATAGTGAAGTTTAGAAGTAAGTATTATAAATTGTGAGTAGGAGTAGAGGAAATCAACAGCAAAGACAGCAACAGCACCAGCAGTTCAGTAACGAATCAAACAGGAGTATACTTGGGCCATACTAAGAGTTTCAAACGACCAAAATAACAGGAACTTTGATAGACCGAAACAGCAGTAACAACACAGACCCAAGGATCTTTTCGTTAAACCTTTTCCCAACACTTCCAACTGATGGTCAGAAGAAATACTAAGGCTGAATTCCAGCAATGTATATCAGTGTATATTAGCCTTTTCTCCCTTTTAAAAATATATGTTTTTGGGTTTCTATTTCAGAATATCAAAAAGATGTATGAAAGCTCTCTCCAGTGTATTTTTCGCATATGAACCTCCTGTTTTAGAAGCTTTTCTCTCTGAAAAAAAAATGTTCCCTTCATTCAAAGTCTACCCTATCTTTTATAGCCTTCAAATCAGCTTAGCAGCCCCTGCCCAGCCTGTCTTACCACTAAGATTATATAAAACAACTGTATTTTCCATTAGCTCCTTAGAGCAGCCCACTAACAAGTGCCTTATACCATTATTTTAATCAATTAGTGCCCATTTCAGATCTTAGAATCTGGTCAGTACAATTCTCACTATGAAATGTTTCCACTTAGTCTCATTAAATTAATGTATAAGTTACTTTATTAGTGCTAAACTAACTGGCCATTATCTTAGTTAGTTCTGCCCATTTTTTATTCCTAAAGTATCCTGTTAATTCTATTGCCACCATGCCCTATGTTACCCTTCCATCAACACCCAAAACTTAACAAACAAGAACCAACCATGAAAGTATGCTAACAGGGAAGCAGGGATCCATCACGGATTATGTCCAAACAGTAGGTTAACCTTTCAATCAAAGAGCACAAAATATGCACACATCTAATATAACTGATGTTCAGAATCATATTTGAATCACAACTAAACCGGATCAACAACTTAATAGACGACATTCAAAAAGAAACTAAATCAGGGCAGAATAACGAACATAAAATGAAAACACAAGCCATAAACTCTAATACTTTCAAGAACCATTAAAAATAAAACCATACTAACAATGAAGATGAAAGACAGACCTGAATATGCTTTCCGATTAAACGAAAATGAAGCAACAATTACAATTGCACATTGACACGACTTGAAATCAACAACATCGAATCTGCATCTCAGACCGGAATGGAAAAACAAAAGTAATAGGAAATTACGCCGCAAACCTCAAATGAAGACTTCAAATCGATGGTGAGTTCGAGTTTGCTTCGACTTAACCGCTTCTGTTTAAACAAAAGTATTCGATTCCAAGAAAAATGAAATTACACAGTTTAGGGCTGAATTTCAGGGAGCCTCCATTTTTTCCATTTCCTTGTTCTTCGACTGGTTTTGGGTGTGAAACAGAGACGAAGATGATGACAAGAATGGTGTTGCGTGTTTGTTGGATTTTAACCGGAGAAGGAGAAGAGCAACGACGCTTGGTATTTCTAGGGCTGGGGTGATGAACTGCTGGTGTTATGGTCGTGGTGACGGAGTTGGTCGACGACTTCTGTGGTGGTGGATATCCGGCGAGTGAGGTCGCTAGCGGCGGCTTCAGGTGGTCGTTTGGCGGCTTCAGGTGGTCGTTTGGCGACTTCAGGTGGTCGTTTGGCGGCTGGCCGGCTCTGGTGTGGTCGTTATCTGGTGGGCTGTTGGTGGGATAGGTCATGGTCGGCGACCATGGCTGGAGGCCGGCCGATGGAGGAGAAAACAAAATGGGGTGTGCGGCTGGTGAGAAGGGGAGGGTCTTTAGGGTTTGTGAGATTAGAAAAATGAAGGGGGTTGTTTGGGTTAAGATTAACCGGGTCGGGGCGGGTCAGTGTATTAAAATGGTTCCATTAATCTGAGCCGTTAGATCGAATGATCTCAACGGCTTGGATTGATGCTGGGCAAAACGGGTTGGGCATGGGTAGGGGTCTTATTGGGGTATTTTGTTTGGGTTCAAGGTAAAATTGGTTTGGGATTGAGGATTAATTCAAGATGTGGCCCAATTTTGACTCCTTCATTCTTTATTTATTGATTTTAGCTCCTAATTAAACAAAAAAAATGCTAACAAAAAATTAAATAAAAATCACAAAAGTACTAATTAAGTTACACTAAATATTATCATACTCAATTTAAACATCAATTAAATAAATCACACAATTTTGATATTAAACACTAAAAATGCAAAAATACATATTTTTTTGTAATTTTCTATTTTTTGTAAAAATAAACTTGATTACTTTTAATGAATCATAAATGAAAATGTGACATATTTTTGTATTTTTCATTAATTAAACAAATAAACATGGACACATAAATGCAAACAATAAGAGAAAAATAACATAAAGTCCGCATATGTTGCAAACAACGCAAAACTCTTTTATTTTGAATTTTTTTTGGGAGTAATTCGTGTGAAGCAAAAATCACGTGCTCACAGCTGCCCCTCTTTGCGCGTAAACATGAAGAGTTTTCGTGCAAAGATAAGTGAGCGGATATGAGCGATTTTTTGCCCGTTTGAGCACTCCGTATGAAGCATTTTTGAAAAGTTTGACCGAACCTTTGCTTCAGAAGGTCTCCTACATATCCCAGGCTAAAAGGGAATCAGGTCAATGTAGTTCGGGAAGTTTTGGTAGCTGGGACTACCATGACTGCTGTGATCTTGCTGTTACTGTTGTCGCTGTTGATGCCACTGCTTAACTGATCTCCTTATTACACCGTGCTAAAAACAAAAATAAGAAGCTAGACTAAGTTACAGCATTGCAAATTCTTGTCTATCTTTTCAACTTGATCTCGTCATGTTTCCTTGCCATCCTGCTGGCTTTGTTGTTTCTTCTTTTCTGACAATTGTTATTTCGGCCTATCCTGATTGCCGACCTCTGGCCATTGGTCTCTTCCTTGTGATCTTCGAATTATTTTCCTTCGAAGTCTGAATCTATCTTTCTAATCCTTGTTGCCTTTCTTCTGATTATGAACTTGGATTCATGCTAGGGATTTCCTTTATATTTTGTCACTTTCCGATTGTTCACTATCCTTATCAAATCTTAGAAACTGAGACGCCGTTCTGCTTTTCCGGCGGGCTTCTGACTTTAACAACATCTTTGAAAATAACTCGCCATTCCTCTCTTCAGGCGGGCTCCTGACTTCAACATCAACTTAGAAAATTAAACGCCATTCCTCTCTTCAGGCGGGCTCCTGACTTCAACAAAATAAATCGCCATTCCTCTCTTCAGGCGGGCTCCTGACTTCAACAACATCTTAGAAAATAAATCGCCATTCCTCTCTTCAGGCGGGCTCCTGACTTCACATCTTTTGAAAATAAATCACCATTCCTCTCTTCAGGCGGGCTCCTGACTTCAATCATCAACTTTGAAAAATTAATCGCCATTCCTCTCTTCAGGCGGGCTCCTGACTTCAGCAACAACTTAGAAAATAAAACACTATTCCTCTCTTCAGGCGGGCTCCTAACTTCACATCTTTTGAAAATAAATCGCCATTCCTCTCTTCAGGCGGGCTCCTGACTTCAATCATCAACTTTGAAAAATTAATCGCCATTCCTCTCTTCAGGCGGGCTCCTGACTTCAACAACATCTTAGAAAATAAATCGCCATTCCTCTCTTCAGGCGGGCTCCTGACTTCAACAAAATAAATCGCCATTCCTCTCTTCAGGCGGGCTCCTGACTTCAACAACATCTTAGAAAATAAATCGCCATTCCTCTCTTCAGGCGGGCTCCTGACTTCACATCTTTTGAAAATAAATCGCCATTCCTCTCTTCAGGCGGGCTTCTGACTTCAATCATCAACTTTGAAAAATTAATCACCGTTCCTCTCTTCAGGCGGGCTCCTGACTTCAATCATCAACTATGAAAATTAAACGCCATTCCTCTATTCAGGCGGGCTCCTGACTTCACATCTTTTGAAAATAAATCGCCATTCCTCTCTTCAGGCGGGCTCCTGACTTCAACAACATCTTCTGAAAATAAATCGCCACTCTATTTTTCAGGCGGGCACTTGACTTCAACAACATCTTCTGAAAATAAATCGCCATTACATTCTTCAGGCGGGCACCTGACTTCAACATCAACTCACTAACCCAACCCGTCCATGTTGCCTTCCTTTGCTTCCTGCACCATTTTCTTCTTCATGCATCGCCTCTTGGGTCATCCTTTCTTCTGAATTAACTTGTTTCGGAATTGCTTTCCTCCTGGGTCGTGCTATTTTCCCTTGACTGATGGGGATATCTTTGGAATTGTTTACCTACCTGCTGGGGATTATGCTGCTGGGGAAATCTTCTTTATTTCCTCCTTTTCTACTTCTTTCAAAACCTTTATTCTCTCCCGGGCTCGCTGGGGGATTGAAATGTCATTAGCTGGGGAAATCTCGAAATCAGTGTTTCATTTTTCCGAGAACTGCTGGGGATGATACCGGCCTCTTGGCTTTCCGAACACAAGTTTCCTCATTTTGCCCTGTCTGCTGGGGGTATAATTTCCTCTATCACAGCTTGTTGTTTTCTTTCTTTCAAAGCTGCTGGGGATAACCGGGTTCAAAGATCATTTCCTCGTGTTATCTGGCTTCTTTCCCCAACCGGGTATTTGGTTTCGAGAAAATTTTCGCAACGGGAGAAAATTTTCTGCCCCAGTTTGAGAATCTTCTTCGTGGCATGCTTTTCTGCCAACAACCCTTCTTTTTCCTGTTTCAAATCAAAGAAAAATCGGTTAGTTTTAAAATGTGGTGGCTGGTTGTGGTGCTCCTGCTGGGGATGGTTCTCCTCCTCTTTCCCTGCTCTGCGTTTCATTGTCATAACTTGCTGGGGATGTTATTATTTGATGATATTCATGCTGGGGGATAGTTTTGTCCTTTCTTGCTTCCCCTTCCTCCCTTGACGACTCTTTATTCACAGGCCTTTCCACGTTGTTTTCCACTGGTATCCTGACCACCCGAATTCCTGTGATAGTGATCTTGTGTAAAGACCTTGCATGTTTTGCTAGTGAACCATTTACTTTGTTCACCCTTGTTACTGGAAATACCTCTTCTACTAGGGATATCCTCCCTTCTTCTGTGGCGTTCTCCGACCTTTGAGTCTCACTGGCCTTGCCTTGAGGTCATTAACCTTTACTTTTTTATGGAGGTATCTTTTATGATGCTGGTCTACCCCTTTGTCAACTTCCTCTTGTTGGGGAACATCCTTCCGGACATTGGCATTGTGCTTGTTCCCTTCTGACTTATACCACTTGGGTGTACCAATTAGAATCCCGTCTTGCGTAATTGGAAAGCTGATGGAAAATTTTGCAGTCATTTCTTGCCAACAGACTCTATTGGGGAATTTTCGATAAAAAGGAGAAAGATAAAAGGAAACAGAATAAAAGACAAAAAGGAAGATGATTCTCTAAAAAGAAAAATTATAAAGTAAACCTATCAAACGTGGATACCAACTCTAATGGACATGACATGCACATATAGCCTATCCTCCATCGTTAAACCGCCTTTTGTAATCTTCGCCTCCCATCTGATTTCCAATCTCCGTTCGACTTATAGTGCCCGAGGGGTTTTCACTACCAAGCCTCTCTCATTTCGGTTTTTCTCTCAGCTTTCGTCGCCTTATGGTGCCTGTGAAGGTTTTCACCGCTAAGACTCTCTCATTTGTGTTACTTTTTCGCTGGGGATTGGTGGTGTTACTGCTAAGACTCTCCTATTTTCTGCTGGAGATCGGAGTCTTTCTGCCGGGAATCAGAGTGTTATGTCCCGATGAAACTTCTCTCATTTGCCTAACTCGGCCTCTTTTGAAAATTGGTCAAAAGGTCTTTCTTTGGACCGTAATGTGGGTTTGGACAGGGCTAGAAAGAAAAGGTATCAAAGGCTCAAAATAAAACAAATTGGGTTCAAAATTACAACCTTCGGAATCCTATATTTTCCTTACATAAACACATTTTTTTCTTTTTTACTGCCCCTGTTTCTTGCTTGGGGATTTTTTTGGTTTTTATTTACACTAGACCGAGCTGTGAAGCTCCTACGTATCCTCTTTGAGGAATCAGGTCAAACGTAGTTCCCAATTCCTCTTTTTCAAGTTTTTTTTTCATACATTTTTCTTTTCTTTTCTTTATCTCTTTTTGTTGTTTTCTTTTTCTTTATCCCTTTCTTCTTTTGCCTTTCAAACTTGTGTTTCTAGTCTTTGCAACTAATTCGAAGGAGGGGTATGAAAGAATTTAAAATAAGACTCAAAGGGTTGACGATGGATAAAGTGTTTGGATAGCAGAACAAAATGCCTTCGTCATTCCAATCTTCAAAACATGCCAAGTGTAAACAACACAATTAATATTCGTCATATCTTTAAAGCACTGTTGGGCAACACTCTCATTTTCCTCCTTATGAACGACCCCATGTCGATTTTGGCCAGCTTGCCTTTGACTGTTTCCTTTTTACTTGCCCCGGTTTCACATGACTCAGGATCCAAATAGTCTCAAATTTTTTTTATTTCCTTTAGATGACCCGATCATCTTCCAATTGCTTCATGATTAACTTTTAGAATTAAGCCACAATTATGTGTGCGCATGTCGTGTCACTAGATTCGGTGTTTGAGCACAAGACAAATCTAAAGGGTAAAAAGAACTAAACAAATAAAATGACCGGAAGTAACAAAAGACCGAAAGCTTCATTAAACTAATGACGAAATGGTTCAATGACAAAACAAGTAAAGCAAAACTAGAGTACAGCCCTAAAACAAAATTAGGCAAGACCAAAGCAAACTGCTAGGACAAAAGGGTTTGACCACAAGACAACCCTAAAAATAACTCGGATGACAACAAAAACGAACCACCAAAGCTCCATCTAGCTGACCAAAAGATGGAGTGTCTTCCCAATTACCAAGCACGACGCTTTAGCCACTAAGTTCTGCATCAATATTGCCGAGGCTGCCATCTGCTTCAACATTTTTAGCTTCGGTCAATACACCCCCCAGAGGATTCGTGTGCTCTCTGTCATCGTCATTGATCATAATCAACCACCCTTTTTGAATCATTCTTTCTATTTCCTTTTTCAAGGTACGACAACTCTCAATATCGTGCCCTCTGACATTGGAATGGTATGCACATCGTGCAATAGGATCGAAGCTTCTTGCACGTGGGTCGGGAGTATATCCGGGGAGCGGTGTAATCAGGCCGACATGCTTTAACCTTTCAAATAGACTTGCATAGGATTCTCCGATAGGGGTAAGAGCCTTTTCTCGCTTCAGCAACCTCTCCTCCCTAAACGCCTTATTTGGCCTGAAACCTGACCCAGGGGGTTTCTGGTATGTTCGTGGGGGTTGGTAGGCTTTTTGTGGAGCTGGGTACCTGGAAGGTGAAGTACGATTTTGGGTGTCCCGGGGAGAGTAGTGGTGTTGGGGACGGGAGTAGTGTTTGGAAAACATAGCTGGAGGACGAGAAATTGAGCTACTCGAGTGGTTGGACAAGTTGTGATAGGCGGGTATATATGGAGGATGTGGGTGACCATCTGGCCTTGGGTTTAGTGTCCAAGTAAGTATAGAGTCCCGGAAGCTAGGTTGTGGCGGGGGTGGTGCTTTTCCATCCATCCACGCCCGATACATATCAGCCACATGTTGTCTCAATATTTTGACTTCTTCTATTAACCCGTGGTTCCGTTCAACCAGTTGTTGTCGGGTATCGGTGTCAACCCACTCAGTCTTGAGATTCTCTGCCATTGTCCTCTGACTTTGTGTTACAGGGAAGAGTTATTTTAGAACCACAACCAACCACCTTTCTGTAAATGGACACAATAAAGCGAAGTCATCTCGTTAGCGTTAGGGCATTTGACAGACATGTGAACGCACATTAGGGATGCAATGAACCTAGGCAGTTAAACCTTTCTATCATGTATTTGCTTCAGTTTCATGTGTCATTCCAGCTTCTCGTATCTGTGCTTCGCCAACTTTCCTTTATTTTCTAAATTGTTTTTTTTTCTAATTTTCTCTTTTTCTCTTTTTTTTTTCTTTTTGTAGTTTTTCATTTTTTTTTCTTTTTGGCTATGGATATGGTCGAATCCTATGTGGATTGCCTACGTATCATGACCCCGCATGAATCAGACCGAGCGTAGTTCTTGCAAATTAATGCAAGAAATAAAGAGATGTTTATTTGATTTTTTTTTTTTTTGAAGAAAAATTGTAAAAGCCGACTGCAACTACAAACTCTGATGAAAAACTTTCACACCTTGTGCCGGAGATTTCTACAAGAATAAGAATATTTTTAGCGCCAATTATGACTATTTCTACAAAATTAGCCATGTAATGGCTTATTTGCAAAAATGGCTATTTTTGCAAAATTTATTTAAAAAAGATAAACTTGAAAATAATTTTCCTCCTGTGGCTCATGGGGGCATCGTTCGGCATCGCCATAAGCCAACACAAGACGGAGAAGTTTCTAATGTCAATTGACTATTTTTACAAAATTGGCCATGTAATGGCTTATTTGACAAAGCGGCTATTTTTGCAAAATTTTATTTAAGAGACTACAAATTCAAAATTTTTCATCTTAGGGCCCATGGGTCATCGTTCAGCACCGACACAGGCCAACACAAGACTAAGAAAATTTAAATGCCAAATGTGGCCATTTCAGCAAAACCATATGTTGTTTTTTTTTTGCAAAGTTGAGTAATGACTCAAACTTAATTTTGCGGATACGGCCTTTCAATATTTTCACGAGGGAATATTTCAAGGCTGTGCCCAAAAATTATTTACAAAGACTCAAAGTGGCTATTCTTGCAAAAATAGCCTTCTGGCGTCCTTTTGGGGAACATTCGGCTTATTTTAAACAAGAATAGCATCACCCGATTTATTTATAATAAAATCAAAAATTTGACATATTTTTTTTGGTTATTTTTGCAAAAGGGGTGTGAACCCGAACTTGATTTTGCGGCTATGGCCTTGCAACATTTCCACAAGGAATATTTCAAGGCTATGCTCGTAAATTATCTAAAATGACTCAAAGTGGCTATTTTTGTAAAAACAGCCTTCCGGCGTCCTTTCGGAATATTCGGCTATTTTTAAAAACGGTATCACTTTGATTTTATTGACAAAATTAAACACACAATTTTTTTTTTGATTTTTTGAAAGGTGTGGTAACCCCAACTTGATTTTGCGGCTACGACCTTTCAACATTTCCGCGAGGAAATATTCCAAGGTTGTGCCCAAAAAATTATTTACAATGATTCAAAGTGGCTATTTTTGCAAACACAGCCTTCCGGCGTCCTTTCGGAACATTCGGCTATTTTTCAAAATGGCATCACTTTAATTTTATTGACAAAATTAAACACACATTTTTTTTTGATTTTTGAAATGTGTGGTTGGACCCGATGAGGGTTGCCTACGTATCCCACCTAATGGCGAGAATCAAACCTGCGTAGTTCGGTCGGATTATTTTATGACCAATTATTTCAACAAAATTGCTCTTCCTATTTTTCAAATTTTCAAATTTTCGACAGCATTTCGTCAATATTTTTGATATTTTTCTATTCCAAAATTCTATTTTTTTTTGTTTTCAGGAATTTAACCAATCATCATAATAATACATGATATAATATGCTCGGCCTTTGATTACCGGGTCACCTGTCCTAGACGGACCCAGCCCCTATGTTGAGTCCCCTAAGTCAAATGCAACGTGATGCAAATAAGCATTTCCTACTAGGGATCCGGCATGAGGTCATGTTATTCTAAGCTCAGAACCTTGGTATGTGATCTAGACTGTGTACCCAAGCGGACAACTCGGGCTGAGGAAGGAGCTCCTTTCCGGGAACCAAAAGGCCAACCGGCTTAGAAACTTTCCGAGCCTCTTTATTATTTTGGGGTATGACACTAACAGAATAGGGAGTCTCAACCAGTGAGCACATCCCCGGGGGTGAGAGAAAGAAAGGACTCGGCGTAGTTTGTCTATACAGTTCAGATAGTATCAAAGCGGTAAACATATAGAAGTTTGTACATACAATGCAACTAGTATCAAAACATATAGAAGTTTGTATATACAATGCAACTAGTATCAAAGCGGTAGACATATAGCACATTAATTAAACATATAATAAAATCAGAAATAGACAAAAATAACAATTTAACTGAGCTCGAATTCTTAAACCCTGAACCGAAGTTCTGGGTTGGTTATCCCCAGCAGAGTCGCCAGAGCTGTCACACCTCCTTTTTCACACACATAACGTATAACGTAAATGTGCCACTGTTTAATACTACACCCCGAGAAGGGATATAATAATAAATAGTGAAGGAGTTTTTCCACTTAAAGGACAGTCGGAACGGGATCAATTTATTTAATTATTCAGAGTCGCCACTTTGGAAAATAATGATGTCCAAAGTGACCGGTTTAATCCTGAACCGAGGAATTTTATGACTCTGTATACAGTCCACGAAACTAGAAACCTGGATAAGGAATTCTGTTAACTCGGGAGAAGGTGTTAGGCAATCCCGGATTCCGTGGTTCTAGCACGGTCGCTCAACTGCTCTTTTCGCTTTTATCTGATTTTTTTATATATTTTAATTAGGTGCTTTTAATGTTCCGCTTTTTCATTATAGAAGAATTGCGACGTCACGAAAGCACATTTCGAGTCACACTGCAACCAGTACGCTTGTGACTTTAATGTATTTCAGTTTCGCCGAGAATAAGATTTGGGTCACATAAATGCGCACCCGTATTTAGGAAAGTATTTTTATTAAAGTCGTGCCTAAAAGTTTATCGTGTCGATTAACTTTAAGAAAAACCGTGAAATTTGCTAAACGGTCCTCCCGAGTCTATAATTTTCATAACAATTATTCGAGGGCCCCGTATATTTGATTTTCTAACGAGGCTCGCCTCATTATTATTAAAGGCCAAACTAAAATATAACTAACATTTTTCTATATATCTTTTAGTAGAGAAATATAAACTATAACTACAAATTGCATTATGTCATGGGAAAACAACATTTCACGTTTTTTATCCTTAACTGGCCTGTATGATAGGCTATGATATGGCTCAAAGTCAGTGAATCAAGAGCAAAGAGATTCAGACGCCTAGTATGTGATCGAATCTCCAGCAAAACCATTTCCAAACGATTTTTTTTTCTGTTATTAACATATTCAATAGCTACCCTATTTTTTACAAATCTCTTTATTTATGGACAAAACAAAATAGAGGTTAAAATGATCTAAACTTGCAGGTGAATTAATTTACCTAATAAAAAAAAAACTGAATCTCTAATTATGAAACAAGCGTCCAGTAAAGCTTCTAAACAAATACTGATATTAACTACTTTCACACATTTATGAAACATATGCTGAAGATTAACTTTAATTATGTTAATAACCTTATATGATCATGTTAAACTAACTAGCTATCAAAAATTTAAAGATGTAATTCAACATTTAAATATTACAATACCTAACAAGCCATTGATTCCGAAACAATACTATCAGTTTCAGTCCAAATTCAATTACGCACTAGATTACGGTAGGTAAACTAATTAATTAAAAGTAACGCCACAACAGATCTTTGACAAAAGGCTTCAATTTCATTTCCATTTCAGCTGTAGCCTTACATAGTGAAGTTTAGAAGTAAGTACGTGAAAATTATAAATTGTGAGTAGGAGTAGAGGAAATCAACAGCAAAGACAACAACAGCACCATCAGTTCAGTAACGAATCAAACAGGAGTATACTTGGGCCATACTAAGAGTTTCAAACGACCAAAATAACAGAAACTTTGATAGACTGAAACAGCAGTAACAACACAGACCCAAGGATCTTTTCGTTAAACCTTTTCCCAACACTTCCAACTGATGGTCAGAAGAAATACTAAGGCTGAATTCCAGCAATGTATATCAGTGTATATTAGCCTTTTCTCCCTTTTAAAAATATCTGTTTTTGGGTTTCTATTTCATAATATCAAAAAGATGTATGAAAGCTCTCTCTAGTGTATTTTTCGCGTATGAACCTCCTGTTTTAGAAGCTTTTCTCTCTGAAAAAAAAATGTTCCCTTCATTCAAAGTCTACCCTATCTTTTATAGCCTTCAAATCAGCTTAGCAGCCCCTGCCCAGCCTGTCTTACCACTAAGATTATATAAAACAACTGTATTTTCCATTAGCTCCTTAGAGCAGCCCACTAACAAGTGCCTTATACCATTATTTTAATCAATTAGTGCCCATTTGAGATCTTAGAATCTGGTCAGTACAATTCTCACTATGAAATGTTTCCACTTAGTCTCATTAAATTAATGTATAAGTTACTTTATTAGTGCTAAACTAACTGGCCATTATCTTAGTTAGTTCTGCCCATTTTTTATTCCTAAAGTATCCTGTTAATTCTATTGCCACCATGCCCTATGTTACCCTTCCATCAACACCCAAAACTTAACAAACAAGAACCAACCATGAAAGTGTGCTAACAGGGAAGCAGGGATCCATCACGGATTATGTCCAAACAGTAGGTTAACCTTTCAATCAAAGAGCACAAAATATGCACACATCTAATATCAACTGATGTTCAGAATCATATTTGAATCACAACTAAACCGGATCAACAACTTAATAGACGACATTCAAAAAGAAACTAAATCAGGGCAGAATAACGAACATAAAATGAAAACACAAGCCATAAACTCTAATACTTTCAAGAACCATTAAAAATAAAACCATACTAACAATGAAGATGAAAGACAGACCTGAATATGCTTTCCGATTAAACGAAAATGAAGCAACAATTACAATTGCACATTGACACGACTTGAAATCAACAACATCGAATCTGCATCTCAGACCGGAATGGAAAAACAAAAGTAATAGGAAATTACGCCGCAAACCTCAAATGAAGACTTCAAATCGATGGTGAGTTCGAGTTTGCTTCGACTTAACCGCTTCTGTTTAAACAAAAGTATTCGATTCCGAGAAAAATGAAATTACACAGTTTAGGACTGAATTTCAGGGAGCCTCCATTTTTTCCATTCCTTGTTCTTCGACTGGTTTTGGGTGTGAAACAGAGACGAATATGATGACAAGAATGGTGTTGCGTGTTTGTTGGATTTTAACCAGAGAAGGAGAAGAGCAACGGCGCTTGGTATTTCTAGGGCTGGGGTGATGAACTGCTGGTGTTATGGTCGTGGTGACGGAGTTGGTCGACGACTTCTGTGGTGGTGGATATCCGGCGAGTGAGGTCGCTAGCGGCGGCTTCAGGTGGTCGTTTGGCGGCTTCAGGTGGTCGTTTGGCGACTTCAGGTGGTCGTTTGGCGGCTGGCCGGCTCTGGTGTGGTCGTTATCTGGTGGGCTGTTGGTGGGATAGGTCATGGTCGGCGACCATGGCTGGAGGCCGGCCGATGGAGGAGAAAAGAAAATGGGGTGTGCAGCTGATGAGAAGGGGGGTGGTCTTTAGGGTTTGTGAGATTAGAAAAATGAAGGGG
>JASVEL010011678.1:0-253117 GCA_032618575.1 Nicotiana noctiflora
TTCATAATGTGTTTTTGAGGTTGTGTACATGTTTGGTTTGGAGCCCGGGGGGCTCGGGTAAAGATTTGATAGGCCGTTGGATTAAATTCTGAAATGTTGCACTGCTGGTTTTTCACCCAGCTGTTGGCTTCGCAATTGCGAAGCATTTCTCGCAATTGCGAAGGGGGCAGTACAAGGCAGGGCTCGCAAATGCGAACCCTGATCGCAAATGCGAAGCCCCATTGACCCAGCCTTGTTCGCAAATGCGAACAATTGTTCGCATTTGCGAAAGTCCCCAGGGCTTGCCTATGTTCGCAAATGCGAACAAAAGTTCGCAAATGCGAACATTCCCTATACTGCCTTGGTTCGCAAATGCGAACACTGCCTTATACAGCCTATGTTCGCAAATGCGAACAAATGTTCGCAAATGCGAACTTCCCAGCCTTAGCTTATTTTTCAAACTCCAGAAATTGGTCGGGGTTCGCAATTGCGAACCCATGTTCGCAAATGCGAACACAGAGACCTGTAAAACACGATTTTCATTCCATTTCTTCACTTTTTACAAAACAAAAACACCCATTTGCGATTCTTCACGGATTCCTTCTTCATCAAAACAATTGTAAGTCACTTTTTACTTAGTTCTTTCAATTCCTAACATCATTAAACATGTTTTTCATTAAAAATCAAAGGTTTTCATGGTAGAATTCTTGTTTTTGTTAGAAAATAGGGTTTTCCATAAATTGGGGAATTGGACCTCGAATTGAGGTCCGATTTTGAAACAAATCATATACATGAACTCGTGGGGGGATGGGTAACCAGATTTTGGTCCTAACCCCGAATTCCGACCATGTGGGCCCGGGGTTGAAATTCACTATTTCGGGCGCAGAATGTTGTAAAAGTTGTATTTGATCTTAAGAATTAGTTTGTTGAGTAGTATTGATGATATTAAATCAATTGTGTATAGATACGATTGGATTGGAGCCAAATTTGAAAGGAAAAGGCATTGCCACGGATTGAATTGTTCATAAACATTCGAGGTAAGTGTTTGTTCTATCCTAGCTTGAGGGAATAGGATTATGTGCTATGTGTTATGTGATCGAGTGCGGTGTATGGGCTGTGGTGACGAGCATCCATACTCTGGCATCTAGCATGACCGTGAGTCGTTGTTGATACATGTTGTGGGATATATATTTGAATATGAATTGTTGAACCCTTGCCGGGTTGTAGAAGTGTTATTGTTCTCCCTTGTTGAGACTTGTTGTGAAGATGATTGTTGATTTCCCTTGTTGGGACGGTTTATGATTTACTGTTTCATTCTTTGCCCTTAGCTGTGATTGTTATTTGGGTGAGGAAGAGTGATAATGCACGAAGGGTGATGTCGTGCCTTGATTTATTATTTATGCACGAAGGTTAATGCCGTGCCATGTTTTATTGATTATGCACGAAGGTTACTGCCGTGCCATGTTTTATTGATTATGCACGAAGGATCATGCCGTGCCTTGTTATTGAATCATGTACGAAGGATCATGCCGTACACTATATTTGCTTATTGGTGAGGATGAGAGTAAAAGTACGAAGGGTGATGCCGTACACTTTATTTGCTTATTTGGTGAGGATGAGAGTAAAAGTACGAAGGGTGATGCCGTACACTTTATTTGCTTATTTGGTGAGGATGAGAGTAAAAGCACGAAGGGTGATGCCGTGCAACTACTTGCTATTTCCTGAATTGATATTACTTGTGTTTACATTATACTTTGTTTTTCCTTGTGAATTTATTAACTGTGGTTAATTGTTGAATTCTTTGAGATATTCCTTATTGTGTTAATACTTGGTTATTTCTCGTTATTTTGTGGTACACATATATATATTGAATTGCACAGGTTTATGTGGGTGTCTGGTCCTATGCTTGTCACTACTTCGCCGGGATAGGCCAGGCACTTACCAGCACATGGGGTCGGTTGTGCTGATACTACACTTCGTGCGTTTTTGCACAGGTCCAGGTTACGATCAGGAGCAGCAGCAGTAAATCGATTGCGTGGGAGTTGATCATATTTGAGACCGAGGTAGCTTGCAGACGTCCGCAGGCCCGGCGTCTCTCTCTTTATTTATGTTATTAGCTGTAGTCTCTTTGTTCCGAGACAAACAGAATTATGTTATATTTCCTTCGGACTTTTATGTGTAGTATTCCATAGTAGTTCGTGAGTTGGTGACTCCACGTCTTGGGTAGAGGATTTCGGTATGATTTTCACCTTGTGATTTGTTATTTCTATTTCGATAAAGCATTCCGCATTTATTTAAGTAAAATTGTGTTAAAAGCAGGATAGTATGAATACAGTGGCTTGCCTAGCTACCACGAGTAGGCGCCATCACGATCCCGATGTTGGGGGAAAATCCGGGTCGTGACAAGTTGGTATCGAAGCTCTAGGTTACATAGGTCTCACCACTCACGAACAAGCTTAGTAGAGTTTGAGAGGTAGGTACGGAGACGTGTGTACTTGTCCTCCAGAGTCTATTGAGTTAGGAAAAAGTCTCTCATTTGTTCTTTCTTGTCGTGCGACTTGTTCCTCAATTACTGATTGAATTTCTATTCTGTCCTTTCGCAGATGGTGAGGACACACGCTTCTTCGTCCGCTGACCAGCAGCCCAAGCCCCAGGCAGCTCCCGTGAGGGGCAGGGGCCGAGGCCGTATTAGAGGCCGTGGTAGGGGTAGAGCTCAGCCCCAGGCAGCTACCCCAGAGGTGGAGCCTCATATTGAGAATGATGAGGAGGTGCTGGTCCCAGCAGCTCCAGTGGGCCCAGCTCAGGTCCCAGGAGAGGCTTTAATTTCCCCGGATCTCCGGGATGCTGTGGTCAGAATAGCGGGATTTATGGACAGCATTGCCAGAGCGGGTTTATTATCAGTTGCACCAGCCGCTTCTCAGGCTGGAGGAGGGGCCCAGACTCCTATTGCTCGTACTCCGGAGCCAGTAGCTCCTCAGCCTCAGGCACCAGTAGTTCAGCCAGCTGTGGCCACTCAGTCAGGTACCACAACTCATGCAGGTGATGGAGCGGCCATGACTTCCGATTCATTATGGAGACTTGATCGATTCTCCAAGCTATTTACCACTACATTCAGTGGAGCCACATCAGAGGATCCTCAAGACTTCTTATTCAGTTGCCATGAGATTCTCAAGACTATGGGGATGGTGGAGACAAATGGAGTGGACTTCTGTACATTCAGGCTTTCAGGATCCGCCAAGACTTGGTGGAGAGATTATTGCTTGACTCGACCAGCAGGGTCCCCAGCTTTATCATGGGATCAGTTTGCAGAGCTATTTCTGGAGAAGTTTCTCCCTGCTACTCAGCGGGATGCACTTCGGAGGCAGTTTGAGCGCCTCCATCAGGGCACTATGACGGTCACACAGTATGAGACGAGATTTGTTGATTTGGCTCGTCATGCAGTGGTGATACTTCCCACAGAGCGGGAGAGGGTCCGCAGGTTTATAGATGGGCTTAATCAGCCAATTAGACTTCAGATGGCGATGGGAGTGGGGAGTGATATTTCATTTCAGGAGGCAGCTAATGCAGCACGTAGAGTTGAGATGGCTCTTGCTCGGGGAGGTGGTTATTCTTCAGACAAGAGGCCTCGTTATTCAGGCAGGTTTAGTGGTACTTCTTCTGGTGGTAGAGAATCTTTTGACAGAGTCCAGTCTTCCGGGCCTTTCCATTCCGCCCTTCGGGCTTCACAGGGTGGACCAGGTGATCGTGGGTTTCGTGGGCAGTATTCAGATCAGTCTCCTATTAATGCTCAGCCTCTTCAGAGTGTTCGTGGAGGCCATTTAGGTCATCAAGGGGCCAGCAGCTCTATCAGTCTAAGAGTTGTTACGGTTGTGGTGACCCAGGTCATTTTATCAGGAGCTGCCCTCGAGCAACGGGCAACTCTCAGCAGCGGGGTCCTCGTCCTATGATTCAGGCCCCAGCTGACCCTCAGCCTGCCCAGCCAGCGAGAGGCGGGGGTAGAGATTATAGAGGTGGAGGTCGAGACCGTAGAGGTGGAGACCGTCCAGCCAGAGGTAGAGGTCAGCCAGTTGATGGTCGTCCTCTAGAGACGCAGCTCAGAGGGGAGGTGCAGATCCCCGATTCTATGCTTTACCAGCCAGGCCAGAGGCAGAGGCATCAGATGCCGTGATTACAGGTACTATTCTTGTGTGTGGCAGAGGTGTTTCAGTATTATTTGACCCTGGATCTACATATTCATATGTGTCTTCCTACTTTGCACCGTATTTGGCCGTGCCCGGCTATGCTTTGGATATTCCAGTTTATGTGTCTACACCGGTGGGTGACTCCATTGTAGTCGACCGGGTGCATCGTTCGTGCGTAGTTATATTTGGGGGTCTTGAGACCCATGTTGATCTGTTGCTTTTGGATATGGTGGATTTTGATGTCATATTGGGGATGGACTGGTTGTCCTCATACCATGCTATCCTAGATTGTCATGCTAAGACTGTGACCTTGGCCTTGCCAGAATCACCCCGACTAGAGTGGAAAGGTACCTCAAGCCACTCCGTCCGCACTGTTATTTCCTATGTTAAGGATCGACGCATGGTCGAGAAGGGGTGTCTAGCTTATCTGGCTTATGTTCGTGATTCCAGCGCAGAGGTTCCTTCCATTGAGTCGGTCCCTATTGCACGGGAGTTTCCTGAGGTTTTTCCTTCAGACCTGCCGGGCATGCCACCCGACAGGGATATTGATTTCTGTATTGATTTGGCACCGGGCACTCAGCCCATCTCTATTCCACCCTATCGTATGGCCCCGCCGGAGCTAAAAGAGTTGAAAGATCAGTTGCATGACCTTCTTGAGAAGGGCTTTATCAGGCCCAGTGTTTCCCCCCTAGGGAGCACCTGTATTATTTGTAAAGAAGAAAGATGGCTCGATGCGGATGTGTATTGATTACCGGCAATTAAACAAAGTGACAATAAAGAATAAGTATCCACTGCCGAGGATTGATGATTTGTTTGACCGGCTCCAAGGAGCGAGGGTATTCTCTAAGATAGACTTGAGGTCAGGCTACCATCAGCTGAAGATCAGGGCGGCTGACATTCCTAAGACAGCCTTTCGCTCTAGATATGGGCATTATGAGTTCTTGGTCATGTCCTTCGGGTTGACCAATGCCCCAGCAGCATTCATGGAGTTGATGA
The DNA here is from genome assembly GCA_032618575.1 of Nicotiana noctiflora. Taxonomy (NCBI): domain Eukaryota; kingdom Viridiplantae; phylum Streptophyta; class Magnoliopsida; order Solanales; family Solanaceae; genus Nicotiana; species Nicotiana noctiflora. The sequence continues at coordinate 5,157 of JASVEL010011678.1, forward strand.
ATCGGGTATTCAGGCCTTACTTTGATCTGTTCGTGATAGTCTTCATTGATGATATATTGGTATATTCATGCAGCCATGAGGAGCACAAGTAGCACCTTAGAGTGGTTCTTCAAACTCTGAGGGAAGTCAGTTATATGAAAAGTTAACAAAGTATGAGTTCTGGTTGAGTTCAAATGCATTTCTGGGTCATGTTGTGTTAGTAGAGGGTATTCAGGTTGACCCGAAGAAGATTGAGGCAGTCAAAGACTGGCCTAGACCAGCGTCAACTATAGAGATTCAAAGTTTCTTGGGATTGGAAGGCTACTATCATTGCTTAATGGAGGGGTTTTCATTTATTGCAGCCCTGATGACCAAGCTGACCCAGAAGGGTGCCCAGTTCAGGTGGTCGGATGAGTGTGAGGTGAGCTTTCAAAAGCTCAAGACAACTCTAACTACGACACTAGTGTTGATTTTACACTCAGGTTCAGGGCCTTATATAGTTTATTGTGATGCTTCTCATATTGGGCTTGGTACAGTGTTGCTGTAGGATAGCACGATCATTGCCTATGCTTCGCGGTAGTTGAAGATTCATGAGAAGAATTATCCAGTTCATGATCTTGAGTTAGCAGCAGTGGTTCATGCCTTAAAGATCTGGAGGCATTATCTATATGGTGTGACATGTGAGGTGTACACCGATCACAAAAGCCTACGGTACTTGTTCAAACAGAAGGAGTTGAATCTACGACAGCGGAGATGGTTAGAGTTGCTAAAAGACTATGATGTTACTATATTATATCACCCGGGTAAGGCCAATGTGGTGGCCGATGCATTGAGTAGAAAGTATGCCAGCATGGGTAGTCTTGCATATATTCCGGTCAATGAGAGACCATTAGCTCTAGATGTCCAGGCCTTAGCCAACCGGTTCGTGAGATTAGACATTTCTGAGCCTAGGCAGGGTGTTAGCCTGCACGGTCGCTCGTTCTTCTTTATTAGAGCGTATCCGTGAAAGGCAATTTGATGATCCTCATTTGCGTGAGTTGAGAGATACAGTACAGCGGGGAGGTGCCACACAGGTAAATCTAGATGATGATGGGGTATTGAAATTGCAGGGTCGAGTTTGTGTGCCCAATGTCGAAGGGATTCGAGAGTTGATCTTAGCGGAGGCCCACAGTTCGCGGTATTCCATTCACCCGGGCGCCGCGAAGATGTACCAGGACTTGCGGCAGCACTATTGGTGGCGCAGAATGAAGAAAGATATCATTGCGTATGTCGCTCGGTGTTTAAATTGTCAGCAGGTGAAATATGAGCACCAAAGGCCTGGTGGTGTATTCCAGAGGATTGAGATTCCCGAGTGGAAACGGGAGCGGATCACTATGGACTTCGTTACTGGACTTCCTTTAACTCGGAGGAAATTTGATGCTATTTGGGTCATTGTTGATAGGCTGACCAAGTCAGCACACTTTATTCCAGTATCTGTCTCCTACTCGTCGAAGAGGTTAGCGGAGGTTTACATTAGGGAGATTGTTCGTCTTCATGGGGTGCCAGTATCTATTATATCTGATCGGGGTACGCAATATACCTCGCGGTTCTGGAGAGCGGTCCAGCAGGAGTTAGGCACCCAGGTTCAGCTGAGTACAGCATTTCATCCTCAGATGGATGGCCAATCCGAGAGGACTATTTAGATTCTAGAGGACATGCTTCGAGCCTGTGTTATTGATTTCGGAGGCTCGTGGAACCAGTTTCTGCCATTAGCAGAGTTTGCCTACAATAATAGCTACCAGTCGAGTATCCAGATGGCTTCTTATGAGGCTTTATATGGTAGGCGATGTCGATCTCCGGTTGGATGGTTTGAGCAGGGAGAGTCTCGGTTGTTGGGTACGAATCTAGTTCAAGAGGAGTTGGACAAGGTCAGGATCATTTAAGAGAGGCTTCGTCCAGCTGAGTCCAGACAGAAGACTTATGCGGATCGTAAGGTTCGAGATGTAGATTTCATGGTAGGTGAGCGTGTATTGCTCCGAGTGTCGCCGATGAAGGGCGTGATGAGGTTTGGGAAGAAGGGCAAGCTCAGCCCTAGGTATATTGGTCCATTTGAGATTCTAGACGAGTGGGAGGGGTGGCTTACAGACTAGCTCTGTCGCCTAGCTTATCAGCTGTGCATCCAGTTTTTCATGTATCTATGCTTCGGAGATACCACGGCGATCCCACACATGTGTTAGACTTCAGTAATGTCCAATTGGACAATGATCTATCTTACGAGGAGGAGCCGGTAGCCATTCTAGACCGGCGACAGTTGAGGTCGAAGAGTTATCCTTCTGTGCGTGTTCAGTGGAGAGGCCAGCCTCCTGAGGCATCGACCTGGGAGTCCGAGTCTGATATGCGGAGCCGTTACCCACACTTGTTTCCTGACTCAGGTACTTCTTTCTTTTGTCCGTTCGAGGACGAACGGTTGTTTTAGAGGTGGAGATTGTGACGACCCAAAGGGTCATCACTTATTTAATTAATCATTTCGAGCTTCTGAGGCCTTGAAAACCTCATTCCATGTTGCCTCGATTTACGTGCACAATCCGAGCATGTAGCCGGAAAGATTTTGTGATAGAAAAATATGAATTCTATGAGAAATTTGGATAAAAATGATATTAATATTGATATGGTTGACTTCGGTCAACATTTTTGGTAAACGGATCCGGACCCGAGATTGGATGGTCCCGAGAGGTCCGTAGGAAAATATGGGACTTGGACATGCGTCCGGAGTCGAATCTGAGGCGGCCTAGAGCCCAAGATATGAATTTTTATGTGAAATTGTTTTTGATGTAATTGTTAAAGGAAAATGAATTAATTGACCTTGGTATCGGGCTCGTATTTTGATTCCGACGCCCGGTACAAGTCTTAAATATTATATATGAGATTTCAGTAAAGTTTGGTGACATTCGGATGTCGTTTGAGATGTTTTGGACCTTGAGTCCCAAGTTTGAAAGTTTTGAAAACCAAAGGTATGAAAATCATGAATTTGAGGCTTGATTTGATGAAAACAAGGTGATATTGGCGATGTGATCGCACGAATAAGTTCATAATGTGTTTTTGAGGTTGTGTACATGTTTGGTTTGGAGCCCGGGGGGCTCGGGTAAAGATTTGATAGGCCGTTGGATTAATTCTGAAATGTTGCACTGCTGGTTTTTCACCCAGCTGTTGGCTTCGCAATTGCGAAGCATTTCTCACAATTGCGAAGGGGGATGATCAAGGCAGGGCTCGCAAATGCGAACCCTGATCGCAAATGCGAAGCCCCATTGACCCAGCCTTGTTCGCAAATGCGAACAATTGTTCGCATTTGCGAAAGTCCCCAGAGCCTGCCTATGTTCGCAAATGCGAACAAAAGTTCGCAAATGCGAACATTCCCCATACTGCCTTGGTTCGCAAATGCGAACCATTGTTCGCAAATGCGAACACTCCCTTTGTCTGCCAGTGTTCGCAAATGCGAACATATGTTCACAAATGCGAACTTCCCAGCCTTAGCTTATTTTTCAAACTCCAGAAATTGGTCGGGGTTCGCAATTGCGAACCCATGTTCGCAAATGCGAACACAGAGACCTGTAAAACACGATTTTCATTCCATTTCTTCACTTTTTACAAAACAAAAACACCCATTTGCGATTCTTCACGGATTCCTTCTTCATCAAAATAATTGTAAGTCACTTTTCACTTAGTTCTTTCAATTCCTAACATCATTAAACATGTTTTTTCATTAAAAATCAAAGGTTTTCATGGTAGAATTCTTGTTTTTGTTAGAAAATAGGGTTTTTCATAAATTGGGGAATTGGACCTCGAATTGAGGTCCGATTTTGAAACAAATCATATACATGAACTCGTGGGGGGATGGGTAACCGGATTTTGGTCCTAACCCCGAATTCCGACCATGTGGGCCCGGGGTTGAAATTCACTATTTCGGGCGCAGAATGTTGTAAAAGTTGTATTTGATCTTAAGAATTAGTTTGTTGAGTAGTATTGACGATATTAAATCAATTGTGTATAGATACGATTGGATTGGAGCCAAATTTGAAAGGAAAAGGCATTGCCACGGATTGAATTGTTCATAAACATTCGAGGTAAGTGTTTGTTCTATCCTAGCTTGAGGGAATAGGATTATGTGCTATGTGTTATGTGATCGAGTGCGGTGTATGGGCTGTGGTGACGAGCATCCATACTCTGGCGTCTAGCATGACCGTGAGTCGTTGTTGATACTTGTTGTGGGATATATATTTGAATATGAATTGTTGAACCCTTGCCGGGTTGTAGAAGTGTTATTGTTCTCCCTTGTTGAGACTTGTTGTGAAGATGATTGTTGATTTCCCTTGTTGGGACGGTTTATGATTTACCTGTTTCATTCTTTGCCCTTAACTGTGATTGTTATTTGGGTGAGGAAGAGTGATAATGCACGAAGGGTGATGCCGTGCCTTGATTTATTATTTATGCACGAAGGTTAATGCCGTGCCATGTTTTATTGATTATGCACGAAGGTTAATGCCGTGCCATGTTTTATTGATTATGCACGAAGGATCATGCCATGCCTTGTTATTGAATCATGTACGAAGGATCATGCCGTACACTATATTTGCTTATTGGTGAGGATGAGAGTAAAAGTACGAAGGGTGATGCCGTACACTTTATTTGCTTATTTGGTGATGATGAGAGTAAAAGTACGAAGGGTGATGCCGTACACTTTATTTGCTTATTTGGTGACGATGAGAGTAAAAGCACGAAGGGTGATGCCGTGCAACTGCTTGCTATTTCTTGAATTGATATTACTTGTGTTTACATTATACTTTGTTTTTCCTTGTGAATTTATTAACTGTGCTTAATTGTTGAATTCTTTGAGATATTCCTTATTGTGTTATTACTTGTTTACTTCTCGTTATTGTATACATATATATATATATAGAACTGCACAGGTTTATGGGGGTGTACGGTCCTAGGCTTGTCACTACTTCGCCGGGATAGGCCAGGCACTTACCAGCACATGGGGTCGGTTGTGCTGATATTACACTTCGTGCATTTTTGCACAGGTCCAGGTTACGATCAGGAGCAGCAGCAGCAGTAAATCGATTGCGTGGGAGTTGATCATATTTGAGACCGAGGTAGCTTGCAGACGTCCGCAGGCCCGGCGTCTCTCTCTTTATTTATGTTATTAGTCGTAGTCTCTTTGTTCCGAGACAAACAGAATTATGTTATATTTCCTTCAGACTTTTATGTGTAGTATTCCATAGTAGTTCGTGAGTTGGTGACTCCACGTCTTGGGTAGAGGATTTCGGTATGATTTTCACCTTGTGATTTGTTATTTCTATTTCGATAAAGCATTCCGCATTTATTTAAGTAAAATTGTGTTAAAAGCAGGATAGTATGAATACGGTGGCTTGCCTAGCTACCACGAGTAGGCGCCATCACGATCCCGATGTTGGGGAAAATCCGGGTCGTGACACACATTCACTGACCAAACTACGACCTTGGTCCTTACTTCAAATTCCATACCACTCACTGCACCTCATGTGCCGATATACGATAGACATGATTTCCATCACAACTATAGAACTGACGATAGGCTAGTACTTCATCACATTAGACTTTCCATTTAACTCACTTCAGGAGAACTATAGCAACATACAGGTGAATTCTCATAACCATCGAATATTCCAATCTCTAAGTAGTGGTCCAAGCCACCATAACCCTTTCCGAGATCCGCCTACTCATAATAGACCCTAACAGAAGAATACTTCAGAATAACATCAATCACTGCGGTCGACAAGCCCCAAATGCACCAGCACAAATCACATGCATAACTCGATCATGCTGCATGAACCGATCACTGACACCAATATGCCAACTCAAATATGGCTAATCAATCTACTTCCTTCCAGTTTATCCTTGATTTCCTTAGAAATGTTAATATCTCCCTTCAATACCTAACTTATTCCAACCGCTCTCACCCCGAATGACCTTAAATATTGAGGCCATGCTGTCTAAAAAACAACGACCATTTCATGTCTCTCAAATGCTACACCACAAGTCAAAACATCATAGAACATTTTGTGCCTTTCTTCATAAGTTGATTCAAAAGCTTGACTCTCAACTGTACTTATAGACTCAGAATTATCAGGCACCACAATTTACCTCTTGAATTCACTAGGACCGCTATTGAGATCCATCCTACTCTGACTTGTCCCAGTATGCAACCAACTCTACTGAATTTTATAACATATGAATACCCTCTCGATGAAGCACCCAGCGTGATCACTTCCCTTGAAGCCTGCACCTATATTAGGCATAAATCATGAATCTTTCCTCAAGTTTGAACACGAGCCAGTAAGCCTAACCATAACATGCATTCAACAATTCATATACTCAAATTACCACTCATGGTCCTTTTCCGTAGCTGTAATAACCCATTAATACGCTAATACCCAGAATTCACGTAGGTAATTAACCATGCGACCCAATCGTAAGCGGTAGGACTCTCCTACTTAGCTCAAAGCCACTATTACACGACTCTCCAACACATTAGAACCATTCTCTCAAGTCATTGACTCTTATTCAACTGTAATTCACTTGATCCAATGAACATAACCACATGTGCCCTATTAGCACTCTGAAACCATAGGGTATGACCTCATTCCAATACAACCAAACATCTTCCCGCTCCATACACTGAGCATTACTCACCAACGACAGCTTAAGGCATACTGTGATTCTCACACATCTATAAAGCACCACGTAGCCTTTGTCGAAGTTTTCCCTGCTAATAATGAAATGTAGAATTATTATGGACATAGGAACATAATAAGTCCCAACTTCATACCATACAAATCTCAACTCTTACTCATCAATAAGTTTCAAAGAACTTTTGAATAGCACTTAAATACATCGCAGGCCAAATCTGATATGACACATGACCCAAAATTTGATCGCTGATGGTGAAATCCTTTCACTTGGCACGAAGCCATAAGATACATCCTGCTAATCCATGATAATAACCTTTATCATTTGTACGTCATCATCATAAGACAACCCAAGACATTTGTTTGGTACATGTCCTTCTTATGACAGTTAAACTCACTTCCCCCAGTATCTCTGTTGCTAGTTGAACCCTTCGCTAAATAGACATCTCATACGAACCATATAGTCTTTATTACCACCAACTATCTTTAGATCTACATCCATCTCGTGACTCTGCCATTTCTGCAACGATTAGGTAGTTAAGTAAACCTTCTTAAGACCATAATTATCAACCAAATGTCAGAACCTAGTGCACCCCCATGTGCACAATTGAATAGATCTCTCAATACTTTGCATTATCGATATGGATGACACGCGGTATCAACGGTTGAGTAAATTCTTGGCTCCCTTATAATCACTTTGAAGCATCACGCAATGCCGACACATACTTGATACCCAGTGCCCAATTTCAATATACGAGTGGATGCAAAAGAATATATGATATAGGCTCCAACTGAATAAATGACGCACGATAAGAAATGAAATGAAGTGGAATTTTCCTAACGGTTACATAGCCTCTCGTAAATACATACAGACGTCTTCGTATCGATCAATAAGACTATAAATAACATGTCTGTATCCCATGACTCCTATGAACCTAGACCTCTGATACCAACTTGTCACGACCCTAGTTCAGTGACGGCACCCGGTCCTCATGACTAGGTAAGCCTAACACAATGTGTGAGCACGTGATTTTTTCCCTAAGCAATAAATTCCAAAATTAAAATAAATAATATTTTTGGGTGGAATTATATACTTTTATTGAAATAAGATGCATTTGTGTGATTGAACAATTAGAAATTAAAATTAGAAAATTAAAAAAAATAGGTTAAACACAAGTATTTTAATTTAAGTATTTAAAAAGAAAATTAACAAAAAAAAGAGGCATTGATATCGGAAATTAAGAAAAAAATAGTAGAAAAAATGTCAAAAAATACTAGAAAATTAGAGGAAGTAGGAAATTGAATAATTGAAGATAATATAAAAATAAAATTGAAATAGAAAAAGAAAATACCACAAAAATAATTAAAATACAAAGAAAATACAAGGAAAAATACAAAGAACGGAAAATTGGGCCAAATGTTAGCCCAAATGCACTGGACCAAAGTATTCTGAGAGACCCGGTCCAAATAATTTGAATTGAAATGATCTCAACCGTTTATCACACCAAATCCAACAGCTGAGACTTAATTGAAATTGATTAATTAATTAAATTCCAAGATCACATCTGATCTGTCCATGTTTTTAAATCCAATGGGTGTGAGCTAATCTCCCATCTTAATTGAAAGTACACCGTTTAGGGAGAATTAATCCTGACCGTCGATCTCACTTGATCCAACGGCTAGAGATTCATCAAATGCCCCATGTATAAAAGGCTTTGGTCTCTCAGAGACCGGCCATTATGTTCAAGCCTAAACCCTAGCCGCCTCTTTCTCTTCTTCTTCTCCCTCTCTTCTTCCTTCTCGAAGCCCCACCGGCAATGGAGACTGGCCCATTTCCATGGCCGTCTCCGGCCACCTCTCACCTCCCAAACGCCTTTCTTCTAATTCTCCACCATGAACCCCCATGAAAACCTAGAAAAAACATGAAAACCCCATGTTTCTTGAAAATCCGGCCACCGGAGTTCTTCTCCGGTGACCACTACCTTTGCCACTAATCTTCAAACTAACACCCCTGAACCGCCTTATCTTGATCTTTCACCCCATGTAGCCCTCTCTCTTCGAATCTTCTCCAAACTCTTCGAATCTTGGAAAATAAGTCGTCGGAACCCTAATTCCGGCCGACTTAAACAAATCCCACACCAAATATCTCATCTTTTCACCCATAAAACCTATCTCCTAATAAAAGACTTCAAATCTGAAGTCTTAGATCTGAAAAGAAGAAAACCGGAAAAAATAAGAAAAGAGAAAAGAAAACTAGAAAAAGAAAAAGAAGAAAAGAAAAGAAAGAACAAAGAAAGAGATACGGGGAAGCTCAGGAGATCTTAAACCTAAGTCCCCTCCTCTCTTTTTGCCTGCTTTTTATCATTTTTCGTGATTTTTCATCTTCTTTGCTTGCTTCTTTATCCTTCTTAGATCTTTAGTATGATTTCTGTTTAGATTTTTCTTCTATTAGCTGTTAAGTCATTGCATGATAGATTAGGCCTATTTTCTCTGAAAAATCCATGTCTATTTATGTTTCTCTATTAAGTCATATATTCTTTGTTTGCTTCATCTTCATCTTCATGTTTGTTAGCATGTCTTCTGTCTAGATTCTCTTCTTTAGTCGCATGAATCACTACATGTTCAGATTATGTTTTTATCTTCTAAAAAATCACTATTTTATCATGTTTCTCTGTTTAAACCGTGTCTTCTTTTGAAGCTTCTTTCATAAATTCTACCTGTCTATGCTTATGTCAAGTACATGTGAGCATGATTAGGGTTTTCAGTGGTCTTTTGACATGAGAAAAGCTCTGACTATGCCTGCGTTATGTTCAATTGATATACTGTGTTTTGGAATCTGGAATTATAAGTCTTTTGATTGAAATTCAACAATATTCAATCTCTTCTCTGAGTTTTGGTTAAATGACAAATAACTCTGATTTAATGACAATGTATGCAATTTGGTATAAAAAGGGCTATGTTTGCAACAATTCTTTTTTAGCTGATTAATGTAAATACCTAGTATGCTTAGGTACAATTGGTTATAGCTCCAGTAGTGTAGTAATCTAAAAAGTGGTCAAAACTGAAAACATGCTTTAAATAGTTTAAAAATGGTTAAAATTGAAAACTACAAAAAGAGGTTATAACTGAAACAAGTAATAAAGACTGGTCAGTCTTGTAACTGACCAACTCTAATAATTTTGAATACACTGGCTTAGTGTTAGATAGGCAAAGTATTATAATAAATTGACTTAAGTCAAATAGGCTAGACTTGCAAGGTCTCAATTGGCCTATGTTCACTAGTTGGCTAGACTTGCAAAGTCTTAGTCAGCCTGTGTTCACTGATTGGCCCAAAATTGCAAGGGTAAGTCCAAACTTTGGACTGGCCAGTCCTTAAACAATATATTTTTGAATAACTAAGCAGGCTAGTCCTGCAAATTAGCCTTAATTACAGAAAATGAAACAAAAAGGGGTTAGAATTGAAATGAATTGAGGTTCAGACCTGGCCAAGTCTTAAAAGACTCATTAGAAGTGGCCAGGAATTAAATAATAGCTGGAGACAATATAACCTAACCTGGACAGGTCGGGTAAATAATGAATGCCTTTAAGGGCATATAGGGAATAAAAAATGGCATAATTGTGGATTTAATAGAGTCTATAGGGACATTAAAGACATTTAGGCCTATGATTTCTGCAATATTGCACAAAAATAAGGGCACAATGGTCCTAAAGAAAATATAACTTAGTAAATAACTCTAACAAGTAGGGGCACATTAGTAAAAGCCCCAAAAAGAAATCAAATAGAACCTTCCAGCACATGTTGGAAGGCATTTCATAACAGAAAATGGGGATTAAAGTGTAAAAAGTGGTAAAAATGAGGGGAGGGAACTATAATTATTCTCCACCTTTTCCCCCCAAAATTTTCACCATGTCTCACCTATAAATACATCCCATTGCAGCCTGTTTAAGGGCTGGATTTTGGGAGATCAAAATTTCAGAAAAAATTCATACATATCATCGTAGTTAAAGCTGCCTGGGTTTTCTAATTGAGGTTTATACTGAGAGCTGTGGTGGATTTCCTGTTTCTATTGGGTCTCTATTGCTTATTTGGTTGGATATTTGCTTGGTTGTTGTGTTGAGATTCAATTGTTTGCTGGGATTCACTCTATCTACTGTTGCATTGCTTATGGTGATTTTAACTGCTGTACCTGCTCCTTCACTTAGAACTCATTGGATTTCTTTTGTTGAATCAGGTACATATCTCTGTTCGAGCCATGTAATTCGAAAATATTTAATGGAATGAAGAGCTTGGCTCAAGCTTAAAATCTCTTTGTGATTTATGTTTCTGTTTAACATCTAGTTAGATAGTTGAATTTGTAATTCACTAGGAGATATTGTATATATGTTGCTCGTGAGAAGCACGAACGAATGAAACAATGTAATAAGTGTAGCAAGTAGAGATACTGTAGTGGTAGTGGTCAAAATCACTTAGTTAAAATAGGCTAACAGTAAAATTAGTCCAATTAATCTCGAAATAAGGCCTATAACACAAGATTCGTAACAATGATTTTAATCAACCCATAGTAGATAATTTAATTTGATACATGTTAGTTAGATTTAAACAAGTTTAGTAGCGGCTATAACAACAAAAACGAAGCAGTAGCTTAGTTAAGGATGATTATTATAATATCAAACGAACCAGTCTCATAATAAACTTAGTGATAAAATATAATTAGTATTTGTAATGAGTTATATGTTAGCGAATCATTTATTATTAATCCCGTCTTACATTGTTAGATGATATCCTGCTGTTTAGATGGTAAATAACTTGGATCAGTAGCTAAATTAGTTATTGAAAAAACAAAGCAAAAAGCAGTTTGTTAATTATATCTTATGCATATTAGATAGTTTTTGATTTGGAATTGGTACTACTAGTTCTGTACAGTTGTTTCTCTTCATAAATAAAAAATTCGAATTTATTCTCTTTGATTTCAAGTGTTATATATATTTATGAGTTTTCAGCTCGGTTTCTTCTTCATTGTCTCGTTTGGTTTGGGCCTAATGAATAACGCAGGCCTGGATCTGATTCCAATATTAATTAGGCCTCTGAATAAAGGCTTCAGCATGATCTGGGTTTCTGAAACCCATATACACAGGTTAGTCTACTAAAGGCAAGCCCAAGAATCCAGGCCCAGTATTAATAAAACGATTAAGGCCTGGATTTGTGTTCTGGAATTGCGATAATATTGAAGAAATTAAGGAAAAACCAAAAGGTAGAAAATATAGTTATACGATAAGTTTGGACTATAAATCGAGTTGATGAGCCTCGTATGGAAATAAAAATAGCGGGGCCCCATATAAACAAATAATGATATATAATAGATTCGGGAAGGTTGATATAAAATTCCATAACCTTTCCCAAAGATTAAAAAGTCGTTAGACAATTGTTAGGCACGATTTAATAAATATACCTTCCTTAATACGAGTGCGCACTTGGTGCGACTCAAATCATTAATCCCGACGAAGCCGAAATGTATTAAAGGTCACAGGCGTACTGATTGCGGTGTGACTCGAAATACGTTTTTGCAACGTCTCAATTTGTAAAAATATTAAAGCTTGAAACATGTACACATTGCTAAACCACGGAATTCGGGAGTGCCTAACACCTTTTCCCGGGTTAACAGAATTCTTTATCCAGGATTTCTAGTTTCGCGGACTGTAATAGAGAGTCAATTTCCTTAGATTCGGGATTAACCGGTGACTTGGGACCGATTGTCCTTTATTTTGAAAAACTCCGTCCTTTTTGTTATTATATCCTTCCCGGATATTTGAACGTTGAGGTATACACTATTCTCTTAACCGGGAACTTGAAAAAGGGTAGTAAAAAGAGAGGTGTGACACAATGCCGAACATACAATTTCATGAAAGAAAGATAAGATAACAGCGGTATGATGTAAATGAAATATAATAAGTGCCACTCGACACATACACTTTGCGAAATACCAAAAGAAAACACAACTACCAAGACCCGAAAACTCAGGGGCAACACAGACTAAGAAAAAGTACAATTGTGGCTCTATACATCAAGAATGTCAATACAGCGGAAATAAGGGAAATAGCTGATATCACTGATGAGAATAGAAGAAGACTCTCCGGATCTGCGGACGTAGCAGATCATACCTCAAGTCTCCTGAAGGTGCTCATAAATCACCTGTTGTGCGCCTGATCTGATGTACCTGGATCTGCATAACAAAATTGTGCAGGAGAGTAGTATGAGTACACCACGGCGGTACTCAGTAAGTGCCAAGCCTAACCTCGATGGAGTAGTGACGAAGAAGGTCAGGGCCCTACCGAGAAATAATAAGAATAATGATAATAATAATACTGAACAACTCAAATAAGAGTAAGTTTAAAATAACAGCAATGAGATAAATACTACAACCCTCTACAATCAAGCTAACAAAGAGAAATCAACACAACAAGTACAAATCAACAAATCCAGGATCTCCGGGAATTGAACCCGCAGTCCGTATCTCAATGACTCAAGGTCTTCAGGAATTGAATCCGTAGTCCATATATCACTATCTCTGGGTCTCCGGGAGTCGAACCCGCAGCCCTCGTATCTCCGGGAATTGAACCCGCAGTCCACAAACATAAACACAACCGATAAGAGGAAAAACACAGAGAAATATGAAGTACATAGCTACAAATTACACCAAATCCAGTCTCAACAAGTTCCAGGAAGTTTAATTAAGACAAGTAGGCACTTAGACAGATAATCCTATCTAATCATGCTTCTCTAACTAACATCAGATAAGTCTTACAACTGGATCAATTAAATATCAAGAATATCATGATTTGAACAGTTCAAGTAAGATGGTTTTTCAACAATCTGTGCAAGTACACGCCGGTCACCTCGTGTACAAGGCATTTAAATCAACACATAATATCCTAGGGGAGAAGGTTCCCCCACGCAAGGTTAGACAAGTCACTTACCTCAATTCCGGTACAAAACCGCTAAGAAACGACTCCCTTGCCACGAGTATCCGACTCCGAGTGGCCCGAATCTAGTCAAACCAATTACACAGTGTATATAACATTACAAGTAACTAATTACAATGATAAAATTAAAGCTACGGCGCGAACACGGGTGAAATGACAAAAATACCCCTGCAGTCATCGGCTCAAAATCGAAATATTTTTACGTTTTCCGAACCTTCGTAATCTCACGAGTCTAACCATACCAAAATTATACAATTCTCATGTCATTTCGACCATGAAATCAAGGATTTATCATTTTTCAACTTTGGGGCTCAAAATCCCAATTTTTACCATCCAAACACGGATAAAAATAGAAACCAGTAGAAATCATCATGGAGAAACATCAAAATAAAGGTCTCGTATTTACCTCTTTGATGATACGAGAACAACGCCGCAAAAAAAACCACCTCAATCGGAGCTCTAAAACTCAAGATATGCCCAAAATACTAAACTTCTCAGTTTTAAACACTGTCCAGGCCCATTTTCAACTTTTGCGGGTAATTTTCGCATATGCGGGACTGCTTTGCGGTTCTATTTTGGCTTTTGCGGTTCCGCATCCGTGGTCAAATGCAGCTTTTGCGGTTCTGACAGACACCAACACTTTTCTCGCACGGAAACGAGCATAACTTCCTCATACGATATCAAAATTCGACGATTCTTTTTGCTATGGCTCCGAAATTACGATACAGATCTAATGGTTCAATAAAAGCTGAATTTGGAGATCATTTACTTAATATGGTACCCCTTTATGTTCAAACAAGCAATGTTGAAACATCAAATAAGAGCGTGATCACAACCCGAAACACACCCGAAGCCCCCGGGACCCCAATCAATCATAAACCAACCCTAAAACACATTACAGACTTGCTCGAGGCCTCCAACCACATCAAACAACTCTAAAACCATGAATTACACCCTGATTCAAACTTTATGAACTTTGAAGTTTCCAACTTCTATTTCCGATGCCGAAACCTACCAAATCGTGTCCGATTGACTTCAAATTTTGCACACACGTCCAAAATGATATATCGAATCTACAGACACTTTCGGAATTCCATTCCGACCCTCGTATCAAAATCTCACCTATCAACCGTAATTCGCCAAAATACTAACTTTGCCAATTCAAGCGTAATTCTACACCACTCATCACAAAAATATTTCGGACACACTCCTAAGTCCCAAATCACCTAACGAACCTATCCGAACCATAAAATTCACATTTCGAGCCCGATATCAAAATTTTCACTTTCGGTCAAGCTTCTTAAAAACCTTCAAATTCCTACCTTTACCCAAACGACTCCAAAATGACCTACGGACCTCCGAATTCATTTTCGATCGCGCTCCCAAATCCAGAATCACTATACGGAGCTACGCCCAGTCTTGAAATTCCAAACGGACATCGATAACGCTGAAATGCACTTCAAGTCAAACTTATGAAATTTCTTCCAAAATGCTAACTTCCACAATAGGTGCCAAAATGCTCCCAGGTTATCCAAAACCCGAACCGGGCATACGCCCAAGTTTGATATCATTATACGAACCTGCTGGACCCTTCAGATCCTAATTTTAAGGTTGTTTACTCAAAAATCCAATCCTAGTTCATTCTTTCAACTTAAAGCTTCTGAAATGGGAATTTTCATTTAAATTTTACTCCATCTCCCTAGATGTAGATTTTGATCATGCAAACAAGTCATAATACCTGAAATGAAGCTATTTATGGCCTCCATGGAGCTCTAGTACTCAAAACGACCGTTCGGGTTGTTACATATATGTATCTATTTTTACTCTACCGAGCTGCAGTATAGTCAGCTGGGTACAACACCTATTGTGCAACAATTGATCAGTTGGGTTTTACCGAGCTCCTCATGGCCAGGTACAATTCTGTCGATCCTTATGATGGCCGGGTATTTTTATTTTACTAAGCCTATTATGGGCAGGTACGATATGATGATGATGCCCATAAAGGCTTATGATTTAAAAGTTTATGTACTCACACATATGTATCATGCCTCTCATATCAGTAGCCCTCAGAGGTACTCAGATGTTATAGGTTGTATATTCTCTATCACTGCTTCCGTTCCCTATCTTACATACTCAGTACTTTATTAATACTAATGTTCTTTTATTTGTGGACACTGCTTGTTGTGCTGTAGGTCCTGATAGATAGGCAGGTGAAGCTCCTCCACCACAGTAGGCTATCCAGTTCAGCGGTGATTGGCAAGATCCCTTCTCCGAACTTGCCTTGGTCTTTGTATGCATTTTTGTTATAGACATTATGGGTATGTCGAGCTATGTTGCAGCATTTATGTTCCTTTAGAAGCTCATAGAAAGGTGTCAACTCATGTATAGTTTGGTATGCCTTGTCGGCTAGTTTTTGTTGTATAGTCTTTCATGGTAGTGTGGTAGCTCCTACCATATATATAGTTTCTTGATTGTCTGGTCACCCCATGTTATGTATGTTTATGCCATCATCTTTTATGGTTGGTTGTCCGTGATCCATGGATACCATTTATATTGATCTTATTGGCCCTAAAAGATAATAAAGAAGGTTAGGTTAATTGTATGTTGGTGCACAACAAGTATGGCCTGGTGCTAGTCATGGCCCTCCACTTTGGGTGGTGACAATCAGGTTGTTTGTTAGGAGTCTTCTACGATATACCGTACCCGATGAGGTTCCTGAAGGTTTGTTTATTTCCCCAATTCGAGGGCTGGTACCAAGTGTGGGCAGCTAGCTGGACCTCAGCTGGGTACCAGATAAAGCTTAGCTTGAAATACCCTGGAGTTGCTGGGCAGGCTTCGCTTAGGCTTGGGGTGAGGGCCTGTGTTGTTCGATCATCCAAAACTAGGAGCGATAACATTCGTTTTATCACGGAATGGGGTGAGGCTTCCCACATAATTTAATTTCTTCTTCACTCGGCCTTAGGTGTATCAGGCCTTCTCGGTACCGCTTTGATAGCACTGGCGTGCACTTTTATGGAGGTCCATGCTGGTATTGTAAACGAGTTTGTGAGGTTATGTGCCAAGAAAGGTCATTGCATTACGCTTCATCTCGTAAGAGTTTCTTAAAACTTCCTTAACGAGATGGGCTCGAACCCATCATCTCGTGTATCGCTGCCTCTTAATGAGCACACGCAAGCGAGGGTGCGCCCATAGGGATCCGAGGTCCTATCGCACCTACGGAGTTCAGGCGTTCCAAGTTTCTATGAAGTGAGTTACAGGACTATTTCCTCGGGAGATGGTTCTTGTAAGAGCATCCATGAACCTGATTAGATCCTTTTGAAGAGATTCCCTGATGAGTGGTGATTTTACCACTCATTTTAGCCTCTTTTGCTTAGCTTTTTATGCCTTTTAAGAATGAAAAGAGGTTGCTTTTGGTTGCTTATGATGCTTATGTTGCTTACGGATGGTTGATCGCAGAAGCGATGTCGCCTCTGCGTAATTATGATCTCTTTTGCGGTTTATGAAAGGGTCAGGCAATTCCGCTTCTGCGGAGGAGAAGACGCAGAAGCGTGACCGCTTCTGCAGTTGCAAGATCGCTTCTGCGGATGTATCTGAGAAAGCAAGATTTTGCTTCTGCGGTTCATTTGGTGCTTCAGCGAGATCGCTTTTGCGATTGTGTTTCCGCTTTTGCGAAGATTTGAAAGAAGGCTCTTTGTCACTTCTGCGCTTATATTCCGCTTAAGCGGAGCCGCACCTGTGAGATGTTTTCCGTAGGTGCGAAAACAGTGCATCAGACCTGGGCAGAACGGGCATTTCACAAGTTTTGACCCTAAAACAATTATATACTCGTCCAAACAGACATTGTAGGACATCTTTTCATACTTTTGTATCTGTTATCATATTATTCATCTTTTTACTCTTAGAACAATTTTTTGGCAACAAGTTTGGAGGCTAGGATTTTGCACACACACTTGGGTCTTGAAGATTAAAGCTTGTGGTTAAGGATTTCTTACCCATTTATATTTATTTCTTCATTTCCTTGCTTCGTATTGTATATCTAAGTGTGTAGTATTTATTTCCAACACTTGAATCTTGTTTATGGGAATATTCATATTTAAAGTGTGGATTAAATACCTTGTTGTGCTTATGTATTGATTGATTTTTATATATTTATGAAGTGAGTTATTGTTATTTTAATTATTCTTGTTCTTTAATGTTTCCAAAGGTATTAGCTAACCCTAGGACTTGCCCATTAACTCTGAATTAATTTTGGGAAAGATAATTTGGGGTTGGGAAAGATTAATTAACAAGAACTTGAGGCATTAACCCTCATTTTATAGATTCTACCTAGGGATAGGATTGAACTACTTGTAGCCCATCGGGTGTGCTTAATCTTCTAATTGTGATTAGGGATAATTAAATTAGGAAGTCTTGTTAGTCTTCGGAAGAAGCTAATTAAGAATTATTATCCATGACTAATTAACATAAACTCGCTCATATTTGTAAAATCGTGAAATACATTGGATCGTTACATGAGTGTAATTCCCGATGCATTCATACTTGTAGCCATTGATCATTTTATTTACTTTCTAGGTTAGTTTACATTTTTTTATATTTAGATATAAACATTTTCCAAAACCCAAAATCTTAAGTGTTTGGCTTAGCGCGACTAGCGATAATTTTCTTGCATTCCTAATCGCCTACACATTGTTCTCTGTGGGATTCGACCCCGACTCATAGTTGGGTTAATATATTGCGTACGACCGTGTCTATTGCTTTTTAGCGGTAGAATTGGACGTCACCGGAAAATGGCGTCGTTGCCGGGGAACAATTTGGCGTAATTTAGGTTGTTTGAGAAGTAAGCGAAAGTGCTTTGGTCCAAACTTGTGAATATTTGTGTAATTATTTTTTCTTACCTTGGGTCTATTTTTCTAGTTTATTTCTTGTTTATTTTCTTAAATTTTGTAAAATGGCATCATATAATGAAAATTGGTCGGATGGTAGTTGTTCATACTTTGATGATCCTTGTCATTATTGTGGAGGACCACACTCATGGAAAAATTATTTAAATTCTCCCGGGGGTGGATTGTGCACACAATTCCTAACCCATGAGTGGAGTATTTGTGATAAGTGTGGTTTCCAAAATGGTCATTGGGATGATTGTGCTTATTTGTTATTCACTTCCACAAGCCCCCACTATAATGATTCTACTTGTTTTGGTAAGAATTATAGGGCTATGGAATTGGAAGAAGTGGAGCATGGCCAAAGTGGAGAGTTCAAGCTCATGTTTGAGTGTCTACTTGAAGAAGGAAACAAGGAGCAAAGTGCCTTGGAACATCTGTTGGAGACTAGTCTCCAAAATGATTCTGCACGCCAAGGATTGCACTTACAAATGGATGAACATCTGCCAACAAACTCAATGAGTGTTGTTGATGCCGGCAAAAATATGGAATTGGAGTCAACCGGTGTAAATGCTAATGTGGTTGATGTTGACTCTAATCCGGGAGAAAAAGAGGATGTCAACATAGAAGAATTGCAAAGTGAAGGCTTAAAGTCACAGTCCAAGCATTTTTGACTTTGGAATTGTGTGGTGACACGGAAGTTGAACCACATGAATAAATGAAGGAATGCGAGGAGGTACAACTTTGGCCATACATTTTACAGTTTGAGGAGGCAAGAAATCAAAACGACATTCCTCACTTGAAAGCCAAGAAGTGCAAAATGAAAATTAAGCATTGGCTCGAACATCCAATTACCACCCCCATCGCTCGTGGTCATAAGCTTGATTGCAAGCTAGGGGCCCAATTATCATCCAAGTGGCGAGAAAAGAGGTAATGTTATTTGCGTCATGCCACGACGTTAAATGCGGCGCTTGGTGGGAGGCAACCCATCGGTTTTTTAAAATTTTTCATCATTTTTCGAATTTTATTTTTTAGAATTGCTTAAAATATTATTTTTGACTAATCTGCCAAGTTTGAGAATTTTTGGAGTTGATTTGAGCAGGTCGGGGTAGCCGGGCAGTCACAAACCAGTAGCTGAAGAAAACTGGCAACAAATTCCTGCTAAAATCGCTTCTACGAGAAAAAGAACGCATCTGCGGTCCCGCAGAAGCAACTTGTGTATCGCAGAAGCGTATCAATCACAAAGGAGTCCATAGTTACGCATCCGCGATATCGCAGAAGCGGTCAAACCAACCGCAAAAGCGGCCCAAAATGCAGAAGCGGCCCATGTGTCGCCTAAGCGGTCGCGCAGAGGTGTGAAATTTTCGCAAAAGCGAAAACTATCTAGGTTTTTATTGTTAAAACAGAAGTAAACGGTTCTTTTGTCCAAAATATTTGCCTCACTGTATTCCCCAGCCCTAATTCCCCAAATACTGAAATTTTGTGCAAAGGCTAAAGAAAATCCTCTATAATTCCTTATTCCTCTGCAAATCCAGGTAACATCTTCTACAATCTCATCTCTTTCTTCATATCCCTCATGTTATTTCCATAGCCAACAATTTTTTTTTGTAGTAAATTTTGCTTGATTTTTTTTTTTCCTTCTTTTTGTTTCGAATTCTTGTTGTTTTAGGAAGTGAGGGATTGGTTGAGTGTAGGTTGTGTGTGCTGTAATGTGCAACAAATTTTGGGAAGTCTGAGTACCAAAATTTGTTCAAAGAGAGGTCAAGTTAAATTGCCCGGCAAGATGTTTGTCAATATGTTTTAAAGAAATCTTGTGGATTTACATCACAAAATGGGCTATAATTGAATCATGAATACTTTATTGCACTAATACAAGCCAAAAATTGGTTTGGAAAATGAAAAGAAGGCAAAAATTCTGAAAAACGTTATGGGCAGTGAAGAAGGTGACGAAAACTGCAAAAGCGGATTTTCTTCGTAAGAGCGTAACCGCTTCTGCGGTAGAAATTACGCAGAAGCGAGTCCCATTGAATAATCAAAAAAATTTTCACAGAAGCGGCTCCGCCTCTGCGGTCTTATTTCGCAAAAGCAAAAACTAAAATTCTGCAATTCCAGTAGCTCTGCAATAGTAGCTTCCCGGGCCCGTTCAATCCAAATTTTTTCTAAATGCAGTGTTTTGAAGTTCTTAATATGGTTCAATTGCCCGATTGACATTGTGTTAAACTTTTTTAGGTGATTTATTTAAAAATGGACGCAAACACAAGTGGACAACAAAGAGAAATCGAAGTAGATATCGATGAGCCATATGATGATACACGCTTCATGTCCGCAGAGTGTGAGCGGCGGTATTTGGATGACCTCGTCCGCAAGAAGATTATCCTTGAAAAGGGAATTCATGAAAAGAAATTGGTAGAAAAGCTTCCAGAATTCTATGCTCGACTCAACTCATTGGGATGGTCCTGCTTCATCACTACTCCTTGCAAAGCCAATGAGGAGTGGGTGCATGTGTAACGACCCGGCCCGTCGTTACGGGAATTACCACTCCGTCATGTTGCAATTGCATGTTTTATGCTTTTATATCAGTGTTAGGGTCTATCGGGTGATTTAGGAGTGATTTGGATTGAAAATGAGGCATATAGCCTTTTTGAAAGAGACTTGAATAAGGAAAGTCAATCCGGAGTTGACTATTTTGTTAGAGGACTCGAAATCGGATTCTGATGATTCGGTTAGTTCCGGAAGGTGATTTGTGACTTAAGGGAGCGATCGGAATTGAATTTGGAGGCCCGGTGTAGAAATAGGCTTGAATTGGCTAAGGTTGAATTTTGGCGAAATCCGAACGGTAGGTGAGATTTTGATCCGGGGTTCGGAATGGAATTCCGACAGTGGCAGTAGCTTCGTTAGGTGATTTTG
Source organism: Nicotiana noctiflora (assembly GCA_032618575.1). NCBI lineage: Eukaryota > Viridiplantae > Streptophyta > Magnoliopsida > Solanales > Solanaceae > Nicotiana > Nicotiana noctiflora. Next base: position 26,608 of record JASVEL010011678.1, read on the forward strand.
GATGTGCCTGCAAAATTTCAGGTCATTCGGACGTCGTTTGGTCGGGTTTTTGATTGAATGCGTAATTCGGAAAGTTTTAAGAAATTTAGGCTTGAATCTGTGGGTAATTGGTGATTTTGATGTTTAGGATGGTGTTTTTATGATTGGAACAAGTTCGTATCGTATTTCGGGGTATGTTTGTGGTTTTCGTTGGGGTCCCGGGGGCCTCGGGATGATTCCGGACCATCAATCGGGCATTTTGAACTTGGAAAGGTCTGCTGTAAATTTGCAGGTTACTGCCCAGGCATTAAGCCTTCGCGTTCGCGTGGCAAGGGCCGCGTTCGCGAAGGCTAGGAGGATCAATGCATCGCGTTCGCGATCAGGCGCGTCGCGTTCGCGAAGGCCAAAAGCTTTGTGCTTCGCGATCGCGTTCCTGAGGTCGCGTTCGCGTTGGTCTGAGGGAGATAAGCTTCGCGTTCGCGTGACTGGGAGTCGCGAACGCGTAGAAGGATTTTGGGCGACTGGGATGTTTGTTCATCGCGAACGCGTGGGAATTGTCGCGTTCGCGTAGAGTAACTGGAAGCCAAGCACCGCGAACGCGTGAAGACCATCGCGAACGCGTAGAGCAAATTGCTCCGGCAGTGAGTTTAATTACAGAACATTTTACATACGGGTTTCATTCACGAACCCTCCATTTTTGAGTTCCAAGAGAAGAAATTGACGGGAGATTGCTGGGAAATCATCGGGGTTTCGTCGGAGGTAAGTTTATGGCTTAATTACATCATTTTTACATGAAATCCTTGGTTAATTCCCTGTAAATGGAAGATTAATTGTGGGTTTGAGCCCTAAGCCTAAATTGAAGAAAAACACCGATTTGAGTGGGCAAACGGAGTCCGATTTTGGTAAATTTTATATGTATGGACTCGTGGCGAGACGAGGGTTCCAGAAATGTGAATTTTGTAAATTTTCGGAATGTGGGCCCGGGGCTCGGGTTTTGGCAACTTTGGGAATTTTGATGTAAATTGAGTTATTTCGAATGGGTTGTGTTTAATTAGCCTATATTGATGTATTCTCATTGATTTTGAGCAGATTCGGCATTCGAGGAGGTTTATTTGCGAGGCAAGCGCTAGGCGGACTGAGGCTTCTACCGGTTCGAGGTGAGTGGTAGTAGTAAATAATGTACCGAGGGTTTGAAACCTCGTACTAGCACTTCACAGTGCTATATTGAGATGAAACACGCGTTCTATGACGGGCGTGGTGACATTGTGATTGGGGGTTCGGACTTAGTCCTTCCCGACTAATAATATACTGTGTGTTATGACTGATAATAAGTTTATAACTGTGCAATTGGGCTGATAGCCATGTTTGGGGCCTTGTGCCGATCTGTAGAGCATTAGGGAACCTATAGAGCTAGGTGACCCTTATATTGTGTTGGAAGCATACACTCAGCCATAGCTCTAGTTGTATAGTATAATATGAGCCCGTACTAGATGTGTACATTGAGAGATTATCTAGGGTGGAATTCCCTGTTCTAGCTGAGCGGGCCTGAAAGGCCAAGCCTATACCGATTGAGATGAGACAGGGTCAAAGACCCACTATGAGATGTTATATTGGGCCTGAAAGGCCAAGTCTATATTGACTGAGACAGGGTCAAGGACCCACTGTGATATATTATATTGGGCCTGAGAGGCCAAGTATATATTGACCGGGATAGGGTCGAGGACCCATTATGAGGTAGTATATATATACCTACATTGGATCGGGCTGCACGCCGCAGCAGTATATATGTTGGATCGTACTGCACGCCGCAGTAATATACATGTGATATACATGTAATATACATGTGGGACGGACTGCACGCCGCAATATTATTGCGCTTGGGCTGTAGGAGCCCCTTCGGAGTCTGAGTCTGCACACATTCCAGTGAGCGCTGGTATATTATGGGATCGGGCTGCACGCCGCAGCAGTATAATTATACATGTATATATATATATATATATATTGGATCGTACTGCACGCCGCAGTGATATATGGTGGACCTGGCTGCATGTCATAGCACCATAGCGCTTGGGCCTAGGGAGCCCCTCCGAAGTCTGTATACACCCCCAGTGAGCGCCGTCGACGTTAAATGGAGCGGGCTGCACGCCGCAGCGGTATATGTATTGGAGCGGGCTGCACGCCGCAGCATTATACTTATTAATATCCTTATAAATACGTAAATACTTATGTGTTATAGACAAATGTATATGTCTCTATATATTGAGATGGCTGTACACTGTAGTGGTACGAGTGAGGATGTGGTCAGTGTGGGACCCAGTTGAGATGGATATGGACTGGAGATCAGAGAACTCATTGTAGTGATGACTTACCTGGGGGTTTGCCTTAGAACTGTTTAGTGACAGTACAGGAGTTCTTACTTCCAGTTATTATTTATTATTGCTGCTCACTGAGTTGAAATATACTCACCCCACTCCCCTGCATTTTTTTTGTGTGCAGATATACAGGTTCAGAAGGGCAGTTGAGCTGTCGCAACTGCTTTATTATCCCCGTTCTGTGGAGACTTCGAGGTAGCTGCCGACGTCCGCAGGACCCGATATCCCTTCCTACTGTCTTTGATTATGTATTGTTATTTCTTTCCGCTCCGAGCTTTGGTTGTAAACCGTATTACACTTATGTTCTGTAGAGGCTCAGGACTCTTGACCCTTCGGTCTATGGGAGTTGGTATGCGTTGGGACTTGGTTTCCCCGTTTTTGATATATCCATTACTGTTAATTTACAATGGTTATGTTTGAATGGGATAAGGCGAGCTCATAGCTCTATGATTGTTGTTGATTGGTCGGGCTGGCCTAGCAGTGTGCTGGGCGCCATCACGACCGGATTTGGGGTCGTGACAAGTTGGTATCAAAGCCTAGGTTTACTAGGCCTCGTGAGTCTTGAGCCGGTTAGTAGAGTCTTGTGGATCGGTACGGGGACGCCTGTACTTATCCTCGGGAGGCCTGCGAACCTTTAGGAAACACTTCACACTTCTTGGAATTCTTATCGTGCGTACTTGATTCAGCTTGAAATATAATTTTTGAAATTCCTTCCACACGTCTGTGTACGCATCGAGCGCTCAGTAATAAATTTGCCTTGATGGCTTATGATTCCCCAATCGAGGGACGAGATATAATCTCTATGAGTTCATGTTGGGCCTGTCTGGAAGACTTGAGGCGAAATCATTGTCTATGGCTTGAGCACCAAGGTGCTAATTTCACGAGTCGGTATTATGAAGTTTATACGATCGGTATTGATATTAATTGTGAAAATGGCAGTTTGATAATGGGAAAGTTGTAAGGTATTCGGTTCTTATTGTGATTTGATGCGTAGCACTAGCTATGGGTGTGAAAAATATTTTCATCGCCTCTTAATTGGAAGGTAAAGTGCCTTATGTGTAGTGGAATGAGTTCAAACTCAGGAAGACTAAAGTGATTATGCTATGTGTATCATAGTGGAAGGTATTGCGCTGAAATGCTAAATTGAGGCGAGGTAGGTGGATTGATCCTCATGTGTAATTGAAAGGTATTTGATATGTGTTATGATTCGAGCAGGTACAACGCAGGTTCAAGTATAAATTATGATAATATGATTCGAATCTCCGCCGAAGCTTGTAAATGACTGAGTTTAATCTAACTAGAACTTTGTGGCATCATTTGAGTAATAATGATATGAGTGGTTGAAAGTGCTTTGATGAATGACTTCGAGCTAAGTTGGGGAGGTTGTTATTGATTATCCGATTGCACTGTCGTGTGCTGTGTTGGCTCTGTCTCTAGGTATGTTGGGAAATTTTGATAAAGGCTTATGGTGCTTCGTAGATTTGAAGAAATACTAGGATGTTTTGAACTACTTTTGGTAGAGAATGTTCGGTGTATAGAAAGGAAAGATAGCGAATTGTACCTGTAAGTAATCATGTTCTGCGGTGTCAGAGTTCTAACAAAACACGAGTGGTTCTATTCAATAGGACAATTGAATTACAGCAAGATAAGGGTGAATGATGCCCGAGAATGGTTTTGCAGTGTTCCGGATTTTTGCTTGTAACGGTAAGGTGTCTTAAGATTGTGCATGTGGCTAAAGATGGCGGTTTCGTTAGAAGAGATCGGTACTTGTGTTATATTATGTGAATGATGGGATTCTATGTAATCCGTATTGGAAGGTAATGATAACGAATTCAAATCGCAAGAGGTTCTTCAAAATAAAGTATTGTAGGATGTGATCCTTCTGGGAAATATAGAGAGAGTATTTAGTGGCCTATATGTCTTAGACCGTGTGGTCTTATGTACGAGTCTCGTGTGGAATGAGTTGATGTGTTATGGTGCTACAATAATGGCTGATATGAAATTAAAGATGACTCAGAAAGGAAATTGGGTAAATGGATCAACTTGTTAATAAACCAGAATGGTATGAAAAGGAATACGACTAATTCCTGGTATATGGTTGAAATAATGAGTCTTACAGATATTGTGCAACAAAGCTTTTGAGAGCTGGCAGTTGTGTAACCCGATATGGGTATAATATGTGTATAAGGACTCAGTCCTGGCAGTTAAATTATGCAATGTGATTGGGAGAAAGAGTTTATGATGTGTTTTAATGTGGTTTGAAAAATGAGTGTATTTCCTGTTGGTATGCAAGGCTGGGAATGTGTAATGAGTTTTCTCTATATGGGATCATGAAAGCCCTTGACGAGTTGAGTGCGCCGATGTTTGTTGCGGAGGAAAGGGATATGAATTTCCATGTTGTCTTAGTGTGATATGGTATACGCGATGTGTTATGGAAAGTTGATAATGGCATATTCAAGGTTTTGAGATCAGCTCATAATATATGGGAAGTCAATAAAATTATTGAGCAGCGCGGACAGCTGCAGGTGATTTCAAGAATTGATCTTTCTGATGATTTAAGAAAATGGTACTGCTATTCTAGTAATTTGGCAGGGTATATGGTGCAAATGGACAAGGTGATGTAAATTGATAATATGTAGTAGTATGGTGGTATTTTCTCGTTGGATCGACTGTAATAATTGAGTCGATGATGACATAGTGAAATTTATGAATGGCTTTCGTGGTATGAATGGACGCTTGAGGTGCGTTATGTAATCGTACGGTGAAGTACGTAATCAGGCATAGTGATTCCTGTGTTATGTATGTGTTGGAGACTAGAAGTTCTCGTAACCCGCCTACGCAGCGGTGGTATATCGTGTGTATCGGCACAATGTAGCGGTTATCGGAAATTGGAAGCCCTAGTGGCTATCTCGTCACTTGATATGACGAATTTGAATAATGATATATGATTGCAGGCTGGTTGTCATAAGTCAGGTTGTCTAGACTAATGTGATATGGACTATATCAGAGAAATGTCACAACTGTTGTCGGATGAGTTTCATGTGACCGAGCTCGAGGCTATATATATACATGTTTGTTGCAATGAGCAACTTGAGTCGATGTGCATTCCCTTTGCTAGATTTATGCGTGGATCGGGTGGCACGCCGACACATGTATAGTATCTGGATCGGGTGGCACGCCGCCACATGTATGGTATCTGGATCGGGTGGCACGCCGCCACATGTATGCTATTGGAACGGGTTGCGCGCCGCAACAGTGTGATGTGGGAAATATAGCTTCCTATATGTACCTTGTATACAATACTTCCTCTCTTCTGAGGAATAGTCCGTATTGGGTATCGCTCGGGGAATAGCACATCGGTTGTGTCCATTCAAGATTCGATAGCATATACTAAATGTATCACCGCGTGTGATTGATTGCTTGAGTCAGACCTAAATATGTGTGTGGCTGACCGTTTTGAACATCTCGACTTGAGATGCTCCATGGGTAATAGTGTTTGGATAGAATCATGAGTCGTGGCAAGGCCACGTGATGTTATGACCTTTCGAGGAGGATTCAGGCACTCTAATCCTATGATGTGAGACAAGAATCTCAGTTATGTGTTGTGATGGTATGGAAGAATTTGAATTATGGCTTTTTGTGCGAGTCAGTTGTCAGGATTCGAGTGTGTTCGGATCGTTCTTATTGGAGCCTGTGTTGTGCTCGTTGTGGCCTAGGCCGATGCTGAGGTGTCATGTTACCAGTGTGGTGTGTTATAACCGAAATGATCATTCAAGTCATTAATGAGAGCGAGCATATATGATTTCAGCTCGTTAGAAAGGTAATATTGAGGTTTGGCTCCGAAACTTATTGTGGTATCAATTTTAAAAGAGAAATAGATTCACGAATGGTTGACCCGAGAGATGGGTTCGATATATCGCGTGTTCGGTTACCGTGGGCATGATATGAAGGTGTTGGAACAAAACTCTATCTAATGAAAAGGGTTTTTCAGTTGGTATTTGGTTATCGTGAGAAATTATTGTGATTAGAGACTATTGTCTCGAGCGATTGGGTTGTTTGATACATCAGATGATCTCACCCGGAGTGGTGAGTGTGGGTTATTGCAGTGGATTCTAGTATATCGTGAATATAGACATGGGATTAGCAATTGGGTTATGATTTCAGAAAGCACAATGTGATTTATGGTTCAGATGGTTTGTGAAATTTTGACTATGTGGTATTTTCGGACTTATGTGAGATAGGGTGACGTATGATCACCCGGATATATGCTTGGTAAGGTCATTCGGCTATTGGGTGGCTTCTAGTACAACTCTGGTACGCTCGAGGACGAGCGATTGTTTAAGTTGGGGAGAATGTAACGACCCGGCCCGTCGTTACGGGAATTACCACTCCGTCATGTTGCAATTGCATGTTTTATGCTTTTATATCAGTGTTAGGGTCTATCGGGTGATTTAGGAGTGATTTGGATTGAAAATGAGGCATATAGCCTTTTTGAAAGAGACTTGAATAAGGAAAGTCAATCCGGAGTTGACTATTTTGTTAGAGGACTCGGAATCGGATTCCGATGATTCGGTTAGTTCCGGAAGGTGATTTGTGACTTAAGGGAGCGATCGGAATTGAATTTGGAGGCCCGGTGTAGAAATAGGCTTGAATTGGCTAAGGTTGAATTTTGGCGAAATCCGAACGGTAGGTGAGATTTTGATCCGGGGTTCGGAATGGAATTCCGACAGTGGCAGTAGCTTCGTTAGGTGATTTTGGATATGTCCGCAAATTTTCAGGTCATTCGGACGTCGTTTGGTCGGGTTTTTGATTGAATGCGTAATTCGGAAAGTTTTAAGAAATTTAGGCTTGAATCTGTGGGTAATTGGTGATTTTGATGTTTAGGATGGTGTTTTTATGATTGGAACAAGTTCGTATCGTATTTCGGGGTATGTTTGTGGTTTTCGTTGGGGTCCCGGGGGCCTCGGGATGTTTCCGGACCATCAATCGGGCATTTTGAACTTGGAAAGGTCTGCTGTAAATTTGCAGGTTACTGCCCAGGCATTAAGCCTTCGCGTTCGCGTGGCAAGGGCCGCGTTCGCGAAGGCTAGGAGGATCAATGCATCGCGTTCGCGATCAGGCGCGTCGCGTTCGCGAAGGCCAAAAGCTTTGTGCTTCGCGATCGCGTTCCTGAGGTCGCGTTCGCGTTGGTCTGAGGGAGATAAGCTTCGCGTTCGCGTGACTGGGAGTCGCGAACGCGTAGAAGGATTTTGGGCGACTGGGATGTTTGTTCATCGCGAACGCGTGGGAATTGTCGCGTTCGCGTAGAGTAACTGGAAGCCAAGCACCGCGAACGCGTGAAGACCATCGCGAACGCGTAGAGCAAATTGCTCCGGCAGTGAGTTTAATTACAGAACATTTCACATACGGGTTTCATTCATGAACCCTCCATTTTTGAGTTCCAAGAGAAGAAATTGACGGGAGATTGCTGGGAAATCATCGGGGTTTCGTCGGAGGTAAGTTTTGTGGCTTAATTACATCATTTTAACATGAAATCCTTGGTTAATTCCCTGTAAATGGAAGATTAATTGTGGGTTTGAGCCCTAAGCCTAAATTGAAGAAAAACACCGATTTGAGTGGGCAAACAGAGTCCGATTTTGGTAAATTTTATATGTATGGACTCGTGGCGAGACGAGGGTTCCAGAAATGTGAATTTTGTAAATTTTCGGAATGTGGGCCCTGGGGCTCGGGTTTTGGCAACTTTGGGAATTTTGATGTAAATTGAGTTATTTCGAATGGGTTGTGTTTAATTAGCCTATATTGATGTATTCTCATTGATTTTGAGCAGATTCGGCATTCAAGGTGATTGAATTGCGAGGCGAGCGCAAGGCGGATTAAGGCTTCTATCGGATCGAGGTGAGTGATAGTAGTAAATAATGTACTGAGGGTTTGAAACCCCGTACTAGCACTTCACAGTGCTATATTGGGATGAGACACGCGTTTTATGACGGGCGTGGTGACATTGTGATTGGGGGTTCGGACTTAGTCCTTCCCGACTAATAGTATACTGTATATCATGCTGGATACATACACTCAGCCGTAGCTATAGCTGTATAGCATAACATGAGCCCGTACTAGATGTGTACCTTGAGAGAGACTATCTAGGGTGGAATTCCCTGTAGCTGAGCCAAGTCTATACCGACTGAGATAGGGTCAAGGACCCACTATGAGATGTTATATTGGGCCTGAAAGGCCAAGTCTATATTGACTGAGATAGGGTCAAGGACCCACTATGAGATGTTATATTGGGCCTGAAAGGCCAAGTCTATATTGACCGAGACAGGGTCGAGGACCCACTGTGAGATATTATATTGGACCTGAGAGGCCAAGTATATATTGACCGGGATAGGGTCGAGGACCCATTATGAGGTAGTATATATATACCTACATTGGATCGGGCTGCACGCCGCAGCAGTATATATGTTGGATCGTACTGCACGCCGCAGTAATATACATGTGATATACATGTAATATACATGTGGGACGGACTGCACGCCGCAGTATTATTGCGCTTGGGCTGTAGGAGCCCCTTCGGAGTCTGAGTCTGCACACATTCCAATGAGCGCTGGTATATTATGGGATCGGGCTGCACGCCGCAGCAGTATAATTATACATGTATATATATATATATATTGGATCGTACTGCACGCCGCAGTGATATATGGTGGACCTGGCTGCATGTCATAGCACCATAGCGCTTGGGCCTAGGGAGCCCCTCCGAAGTCTGTATACACCCCCAGTGAGCGCCGTCGACGTTAAATGGAGCGGGCTGCACGCCGCAACGGTATATGTATTGGAGCGGGCTGCACGCCGCAGCATTATACTTATTAATATCCTTATAAATACGTAAATACTTATGTGTTATAGACAAATGTATATGTCTCTATATATTGAGATGGTTGTACACTGTAGTGGTACGAGTGAGGATGTGGTCAGTGTGGGACCCAGTTGAGATGGATATGGACTGGAGATCAGAGAATTCATTGTAGTGATGACTTACCTGTGGGGGTTTGCCTTAGAACTGTTTAGTGACAGTACAGGAGTTCTTACTTCCAGTTATTATTTATTATTGCTGCTCACTGAGTTGAAATATACTCACCCCACTCCCCTGCATTTTTTTTGTGTGCATATATACAGGTTCAGAAGGGCAGTTGAGCTGTCGCAACTGCTTTATTATTCCCGTTCTGTGGAGACTTCGAGGTAGCTGCCGACGTCCGCAGGACCCGATATCCCTTCCTACTGTCTTTGATTATGAATTGTTATTTCTTTCCGCTCTGAGCTTTGGTTGTAAACCGTATTACACTTATGTTCTGTAGAGGCTCATGACTCTTGACCCTTCGGTCTATGGGAGTTGGTATGCGTTGGGACTTGGTTTCCCTGTTTTTGATATATCCATTACTGTTAATTTACAATGGTTATGTTTGAATGGGATAAGGCGAGCTCATAGCTCTATGATTGTTGTTGATTGGTCGGGCTGGCCTAGCAGTGTGCTGGGCGCCATCACGACCGGATTTGGGGTCGTGACAGCATGAATCCTATGCTAACCTCAGGCGGGCAAATTTTGATAGCCCACAAATAGTCATCCGAGGAATGTTAGTAAGGTTTGGAATTGAACAAATCAATGACACTTTGGGAACAGGTACAGGCAAAGGATAATTGTGATAATGGAGCATGGCTTGTCTCCAAGCTCTTTCCACCGCAGCTGAGAGAAAAATGGGGAACCAGAAGAAAAGGGTTCAAATCTATCGACTTCACAGCTGAGGCTAAATTTTGGCTATACATCCTCAATAACAGAATCTCTCCATGTGGCAATATGACTGATGTTTCCTACACCCGGGCACTAATCATAGCATGCATTCTAGATGGCACACCGGTGAATGTAGGATACTACATTCTGCATGAGATGAGGAAGTACTTGAGAGAGTACTCGAGCAACAAGGATGCAGGCCTGCTATTCCCCTCTCTTATCACACAGCTGTGCACCAGGGCAGAGGTTGATGTCCGTAACACCGATTGGTGGCTACCAGCGGACAAACCCTTTCGTCCATTGAGAGTGACAGGAGAGGGGAGTGTGGTTAAAAGCAAGAAGAGAAAAATGACCATCACAGCCGCCGGTTCAGAGCCTTCTTCACAGACAGCTGCCCAGGGGCCATTCATGATTCTTAACTCCGAGATTCAAACAATTAAGGAGTTAGTGTCACAGCTCCCGAGTGGGCCATCCTCCTCACAACCTGGGCCTTCTTACTTCTCTAGGGAAGACATGCAGAGTTACTTGGATGCTCAGACAATCCAAAATGATAACATGAAGAAGATGGCAGCATCAGTGACCAAACTGGAGGGAGCCTATAGTACTCTTGTCATGACCCTAGTTCACCAATCGTGAACATGTCGTGATGGCACCCAGTCCCCACGACTAGGCAAGCCTAACACGTTGCGGAATATACAAGCTATGAACACTTAAATAAGAAACAACGGAAAAATAGCATAAAATGGTATGTAATCCGTGCCGCTTGGCACATACATCTGTCAACACACTGTATAAAATGCTACCAAGATCCGGAATCTCACGGGTAACATAGACTAAAAGAGAATATACAACTATGGCTTTATGTGCAAGGAGTATCTAACAACAAAAAAGGAAATATCAACTAATACTATCAGAATAGAAGGAAGGCCCCCGGATCCGTGGACGTAGCACATCATACCTCGAGGTGTAAGGCCCCGTAAAAATTTTGTGCATAAAACATAGTAGATGTGGTGTCATGGTCCGAATGATGTGTTAGGAATGCGTAGAATTCTTCGCGGCGAGCTTGCTCGCCGCGGTTCGGACCCTTGGTAGTGATTTAAGTTTCAAAAATGAAGAGAAATAATTTTTCCGAAAAAGTGTCAAATATGCGGTCAAGAATGCGACCGCAAACCTGACATGCGGACCGCATTCTTGCCGCAAAACGTTCCAGAGAGTTGCCCAAAATCGTGTCAAAAGTGCGGTCGATATGCGATCGCATGTCAAATCTGCGGTGCACTTTTGCGACCGCCGAATCAACATGCGGTCCGCATAGTGACCGCATTCCTTAACAGAACCTGTATAAAATTTGGGGCAATTCTGCGGTCACTATGCGGACCGCATGTTGATTCTGCGGTCGCATAGTGCACCGCATAATTGACCCCGGCCCAGATTTTGTAACATTTTGACCCGATCTCTTCTTTAATATAACATCTTTCTTCTTCATTTTATCATATCATCTCACCAAAATTAGAGAGAGAAGAGAGGGTTTTTAGAGAGAGAAGTTCTTCATCTTCAAAGATTGTTCCAACTACTTAATTCCAAGGGATCCTAGGGCAAGGATTCAACTTCCCCAATCTTTTCAAGGTAAAAACCCTAACTATTTTCTTTGATTTTCAGTTTTAAATTGGGTAAAGAGAGGTTTGCATATAATAGCTTTTGAAAATAGAATTTTTACACTCATGCATGATTATTGAACTTGATTTCTAGTAAAAAGAAGTGAGTAGGAGTAAGAGTCTTCAAGAACAAGGTTGGCAAGAGTAGGATATCTTGGGTAAGCATAAAGTAGGAGGAAAAATCATCACCAGGTATGTATGGCTAATTTTGATTCTTGTGAAATCGCCTATATGTGCGAAGTTTGATTGTTTCGTGTTAAATTGACAAATTGTGTGAAATTCTTGATATTGTTGTTGGATATTCAAAGTTTGTTGTTGAGCTATGAGTGATGTAAAATGAGAGTTTAATTTGGCAAAAGAATTGTGAATAATGACTATGATGGCCTATACGGCACCTTGTGGAAAACAAACGAAACACTTGAGAATTGGTTTATTGTGGAAAGAGATGAAACACTTGAATTGTGGAAATATTGTAACATGGTTGTGATATTGAATTGAGAACATGAACCAATGTGTAAGTTGCTTATTTGAACTCGTTGAAATTGTGTGTAGTACCATATCTGCTGTTTGAAATTGTTGTGTTTTCAACTGTAAGGCGGGTCGTGTTGCGCGCCGCAACGTGGTGAAATAAGGTGTGGGTTGGGGTGATAAGGGTGGCCGAGGTAATAAGGGTGGTCGGGGGCAATAAGGATGGAAAGCGATCGAAATCGCTATTGAAAATTGATACAAAAATCAATAATGTGAAATTGTGAAAGGAGACAGCAGGAGAGTTTGCAACCTGTGGGGCACCGATTGCCCCTTTGTTTGACTACTTGTGCTTTACGTGATTGATTGGTTATTGTTAAATTGGTTGATTGTAGAAAGTGCTTTGTGTTGAGAATTATTTGAAATAAGGAAAATGTGGAAACATGGTTGGTTGGCTTAATTAATTGTTGATGTAATTTAATGGCTTGAGTTTACTTGGGACAAAGTTTGTCCATACATACCAGTACAATTTAAGTGTACTGACGTCCCTTTTGCCGGGGCGCTACATTCGTGTCATGATTGTAGGTGGATCAGTAGCAGGCACTTCAGCTCGTCGGCAGTAGTATTCTTCTCCTTCCACTGCCCGTCTCGGTGAGCCCCTTTCTTCCTCGGGGCCTTGTGTGGTTCTTGCCACTTCGGTTTGGATTTCATTTTGGTTTTGAAAGGTATAGCCGGAGCCTTGTTACCGGCAAGTATTGTATTTCCCTTTTGTATCCTAGAGGCTCCATAGACATGTAAACCGTGGGATTGTGGCCTATGTATATGTATGGGGCGTTGTAAATATAAATTATGAACTTGTTAGTGAATCAATCACATGGTTATGTTTATGCATTATGAAATCGGTCATTATGATTAGTAATATATTTGGTTAATGAGAAACAGTCAACACAGGGGTAACGCGTGGGAATGAAAGGCACCCAGGTCCGCTTGACTGGGGCAACCCGGTCAGGCACCGGTCATGTCCCTCGATTTGGGGCGTGACAAACTTGGTATCAGAGCTTAAGGTTTTAAAGTGTCCTAGGATGTCTCGGAGCCGTGTCTAGTAGTGCCCTTCTTATAGGTGTGTTGTCGACCACATCATATAAGTAGGGGCTACACGGGCATTTAGGAATTTACCTACTTCTTTGATAATCTATATCGTGCGGTAAAGTGCAATGTGGAGATATCCGTGTCTAATTCGTGCCTTGTTCCCAAATTTTCAGAATATGGCACCTAAGAAGAAGGCTAGACTCGGCCTTAGGGCCAATGCCGGCCCAAGTGCAGCTGTTAATCATGTACCCGATGCAGTGGGAGAGAATGACCCACCAGTCCCGAATTTGCCTGGCCCATCTGTTCAAAACCCAAGTGTCCCTATTCCAACTGCGGCAGAGGATGCCACCATTCCTCCTGCCAGTGTTCCTGACTCAGATACAGTTCCCGCTTCGGGCTCTGGTATCTCTAATGAAGATCTTAGGGGAGCCATCCATATGTTAACACAGTTAGTGGCCGCCCAGGCCCAGAGATCCCATGATGCCCCCGCATCCTCCAGCGGACAGGGAGATTCCTTTGGCTCCAGAGTCCATCAATTCTTGCGATTGGCCCCTCCAGAATTTTCAGGCACCGATCCAGAGGCTGACCCACAGGAATTCCTTGATGAGATATACAAGACCCTCAGAGTGATGAAGGCTACAGATATAGAGGGGGTAGAGTTGGCCTCTTACAGGCCGAAGGGAGCGGCACGTTCATGGTTCGAAATGTGGGAGGATTCCCGTGAGGAAGGGAGCCCTCCGGCCAGATGGGATGAGTTCGTGGATGCATTTATGGACCACTTCTTACCTGCTGAGGCAATGGCAGCCCGTGCCACGGAGTTCGAGGTCCTCAAGTAGGGTAGTATGAGTGTTTGGGAATATCACATGGAGTTCGTAAGGTTGTCCAAGTATGCTCCTCATTTAGTGTCGACCATGGATGCCCGGGTTCGACGGTTTGTTCGGGGCCTTAGCCCTTTGGTGGTGAATGAGGCCGCCACAGCAGCTTTGCACTCGGACATGAACTATGGGAGGATTGTGGGGTTTGCTCGGGCCACAGAGGCCAGGAAATTGAAGATTCGTGCAAAAAGAGAAAGTAGCAGCAGGGCCCGGTCAACGGGTCGTTCAGGGAGATCACTTCCGGGGAAGGGGTCATCAGGGCCATCCCAGTCATATGCTCGGTCCTCCGCGAGTGCACCGCCATCCATGCACAATCATCAGCAGGGCAGTTACTCGAGACCCGGTTCGGACAGCAGGAGGTCTCGTCAGTCTGGTCATCCTGGGGTGAGATCCCAGCAGCAGTGGAGACCTACATGCCCCAAGTGTGGGAGATTTCATACAGAAACTTGCTACCTTGACCTTCCAGTGTGCTTCGGGTGCGGGGTGAGAGGTCACATTCAGCGGGACCGCCGTGCACCCCGTCAGGGTATAGGTAGGGGATCTGCTCAGTCATCCGGTTCTTCAACTGCTACATCATCAGCGCGTACTCCAGCAGCAGCAGGGCGTGGTGCAGCTAGGGGTGGAGCTCGGGGTAGGGGTGGACCTAGCCGATTCTATGCATTGAGTGGCCGCCAAAATGCCGAGGCTTCTCCGGATGTTGTTACAGGTATCATGTCTGTTCAGACTATTGATTGCTATGCCCTTATTGATCCGGGGTCCTCCTTGTCTTATGTTACTCCATTCATTGCTTCAAGTTTTGGGATAGAACCCGAACAGCCTTCATGAGCCGTTCTCTGTGTCGACACCTATTGGTGATTCTATTACAACCTCACGAGTCTATAGGAATTGTGTTGTTACGGTGGGTGGTCGTGATACCACAGCCGATCTTATTGAGCTTGGGATGGTAGATTTTGATGTAATTATGGGGATGGATTGGCTCTATTCGTGCTTTGCCAAACTTGATTGTCGAACGAGAGTTATGAGGCTCGAGTTCCCTAACGAGCCAGTTATTGAATGGAGAGGAAATGGTGTGGTGCTGAGGGGTAGGTTTATTTCCTACCTTAAGGCTTCGAAGATGATTAAGAAAGGGTGTATCTATCACCTGGTTCGGGTAACGGACACCGCCTCAGATGTGCCTACCCTCGAGTCCGTGCCAATTGTGAATGAATTTCCTGAAGTGTTTCCAGATGAGCTTCCAGGCATCCCGCCGGATAGGGAGATTGATTTCGGAATTGATGTATTGCCGGATACTCAGCCAATATCCATTCCACCTTACAGAATGGCGCCAGCAGAGTTAAGGGAGTTAAAGGAGCAACTGAGGGATTTATTAGAGAAAGGGTTCATACGACCGAGTGTGTCGCCATGGGGTGCTCCGGTTCTCTTTGTCAGAAAGAAGGATGGGTCACTTCGAATGTGTATTGATTATCGCCAGCTTAACAAAGTCACCATTAAGAATAAATATCCATTGCCTCGAGTGGATGATCTGTTTGACCAATTGCAGGGCGCGAGGTTCTTCTCAAAGATTGATTTACGGTCTGGGTACCACCAGTTGAAAATCAGGGAGCAGGAGACCGCCTTCAAAACTCGTTATGGTCACTTCGAGTTTTTGGTCATGTCTTTTGGGCTAACCAACGCCCGAGCAGCTTTCATGGACCTTATGAATCGGGTTTTCAAGCCATTCCTAGATTCCTTTGTGATTGTATTCATTGACGATATTCTCATCTACTCTCGGAGCGGGGAAGATCATGCCGTTCACCTCAGAGCAGCATTGCAGACCCTTCTTCAGCATCAATTGTATGCCAAGTTCTCAAAATGTGAGTTTTGGTTGGAGTCCGTAGCTTTTCTAGGGCATGTTATTTCCAATGAGGGAATTATGGTGGATCCTCAGAAGATTGCGGCAGTGAAAGATTGGCCTAGACCCACGACCCCGACAGAGATTCGCAGCTTTTTGGGTCTGGCAGGTACTATCGGAGGTTTGTAGAGGGATTCTCAACCCTCGCCTCCCCATTGACTAAATTGACGCAGAAAGCAGTTAAGTTCCAGTGGTCCGAAGCATGTGAGAAAAGTTTCCAAGAACTGAAGTCAAGATTGACCTCGGCACCAGTATTGGCCTTGCCAGAAGGCACAGAGGGATTTGTAGTTTATTGTGATGCCTCCAGGGTTGGTTTGGGATGTGTATTGATGCAGCACGGAAAGGTTATAGCTTATGCTTCCGGACAACTCAAGAACCATGAGAAGAATTATCCGACGCATGATTTGGAACTTGCAGCTATTGTGTTTGCCTTGAAAATATGGTGACACTATCTTTATGGGGTTCATGTAGATGTGTTTTCAGACCACAAGAGCCTCCAGTATTTGTTCAAGCAGAAAGAGCTGAATCTGAGACAGCGGCGGTGGTTAGAACTACTCAAGGACTATGATATGGACATATTGTACCATCCAGGGAAGGCAAATGTGGTAGCCGACGCTCTTAGTCGGAAATCCATGGGTAGTTTGGCTCATTTGGGTGTAGATCAGAGACACCTGGCTCGAGAGGTTTACCAATTAGCCAGTTTGGGGGTTCGTATCTCGGCGTCAGACGAGGGGGATATCTTGGTGCATAATGGAGCAGAATCATCATTGGTCGCGGAAATCAAGGAAAAATAGTTCATGGATCCAACATTGGTTCGGGTGAAGGAAGCAGTCATGAATGACAAGACCTCAGCATTTGTACTCAGCAGCGAAGATGGTGTATTGCGGTGTCAAGATAGGCTATGTGTTCCGGATGTGGACGAGCTTCGGGAAAGAGTGATGGCGGAGGCTCATACTTCCAGGTATTCTGTGCACCCTGGTTCAACGAAAATGTATCACGATCTCAAGGAGGTTTATTGGTGGAACGGTATGAAAAGGGATGTGGCAGGCTTTGTAGCTAAATGTCCGAATTGTCAACAAGTGAAGGCCGAGCATCAACGACCCGGTAGATTAACTCAGCTTATAGAAATACCAAGGTGGAAATGGGAGATGATCAATATGGATTTCGTGGTAGGGTTACCTCGCACTCGGCGTAAGTTTGACTCAATATGGGTGATAGTGGATCGACTCACCAAATCAGCTCACTTCCTGCCTGTCAAGTCCACTGATACCGCGGAGCAATATGCAAGATTGTACATCAAAGAGATAGTAAGGCTTCATGGCACTCCACTTTCTATCATCTCAGATCGCGGGGCTCAGTTCACCGCTAACTTTTGGAAGAAGTTTCAGCAAGGTTTGGGAACTCAGGTGAATCTCAGCACAGCTTTCCATCCACAGACCGATGGACAGGCCGAGCGGACCATTCAGACGCTCGAAGATATGTTGCGGGCTTGTGTCTTAGATTTTAAAGGTAATTGGGATGAACACTTGCCACCTGATAGAATTTGCTTACAATAACAGCTATCATGCTAGCATTCAAATGGCCCCGTTTGAGGCATTATACGGGAGAAGATGTAGATCGCCAATCGGGTGGTTTTAGGTAGGTGAAGCGGAATTGCTAGGGCCAGACATGGTGTACGAAGCTATGGAAAAGGTCAAGGTTATTCAGGAGAGAATGAAAACAGCACAAAGTCATCAAAAGTCCTATGCAGACGTTCGTCGAAGGGATTTGGAGTTTCAAGTCGACGATTGGGTGTTCTTGAGGGTATCTCCTATGAAGGGAGTCATGCGGTTCGGAAAGAAAGGGAAATTGAGTCCTAGGTATGTCGGGCCATATCGGATCGTTCAAAGGATTGGTCAAGTTGCTTATAGGCTAGAGTTGCCTCCCGAGATGTCATCAGTGCATCCGGTATTCCATGTGTCCATGTTGAAGAAAGTGATTGGAGATCCATCCACCATCATGCCAGTCGAGGCTATAGAGGTTAATGAAGATTTGTCATATGAAGAAGTTCCAGTCGCTATTCTTGATAGGCAAGTCCGTAAGTTGAGAAATAAGGAAGTTGCCTCTGTTAAAGTATTGTGGCGAAGTCAACAAGTTGAGGAGGCCACATGGGAAGCAGAAAAAGAGATGAAAGAAAAGTACCCCCAATTGTTTGATCAAGCCTAGAAGAAATTAGGTGACCCTCCTACTCTTAGTAACTGTCATCTTGTCTAAGTTGTTTCCCTCTTAGTATTAGTAAAGTCCCCTTCATTTTGTAATGAGTTAAATGTGTTGTTACCTTGGGTCACTTGAACCTTTCTTGATAAATGAAATCCTTATAAATATTCGCGTGTTAAATAAACAACTAATAGAAAGTTTAGATTGGTAATGGTTTGTTAAGTGTACATGGTGTGTTAAAATGGTTAAATAAGGTGAGAATTCATTGAAGTGACTAGTTTATGTGCAATTGTAACAATGTGATAGAATATGTGCATTCGTTGAGGTAAGAAAGCGTATAACAGTTGTGAAAGGTGTTGTATTCGTGTATTGTTGTTTGGTAATGTGTTTCGGGGGCCCTCTGTCAGGTGGATATGTCCATAATACCAAGGAAACTCTGGCGAAATTTTTCTAAAATATAAGAGTTAGTTAAAATTTTGATAGCTTGCATATCATGTCTTTCAAAACTCATTTATTTCAAAATCATCATTCGAGGACGAATGATCTTAAGGGGGGGAGGATGTAAGGCCCCGTAAAAATTTTGTGTATAAAACATAGTAGATGTGGTGTCATGGTCCGAATGATGTGTTAGGAATGCGTAGAATTCTTCGCGGCGAGCTTGCTCGCCGCGGTTCGGACCCTTGGTAGTGATTTAAGTTTCAAAAATGAAGAGAAATAATTTTTCCGAAAAAGTGTCAAATATGCGGTCAAGAATGCGACCGCAAACCTGACATGCGGACCGCATTCTTGCCGCAAAACGTTCCAGAGAGTTGCCCAAAATCGTGTCAAAAGTGCGGTCGATATGCGATCGCATGTCAAATCTGTGGTGCATTTTTGCGACCGCCGAATCAACATGCGGTCCGCATAGTGACCGCATTCCTTAACAGAACCTGTATAAAATTTGGGGCAATTCTGCGGTCACTATGCGGACCGCATGTTGATTCTGCGGTCGCATAGTGCACCGCATAATTGACCCCGGCCCAGATTTTGTAACATTTTGACCCGATCTCTTCTTTAATATAACACCTTTCTTCTTCATTTTATCATATCATCTCACCAAAATTAGAGAGAGAAGAGAGGGTTTTTAGAGAGAGAAGTTCTTCATCTTCAAAGATTGTTCCAACTACTTAATTCCAAGGGATCCTAGGGCAAGGATTCAACTTCCCCAATCTTTTCAAGGTAAAAACCCTAACTATTTTCTTTGATTTTCAGTTTTAAATTGGGTAAAGAGAGGTTTGCATATAATAGCTTTTGAAAATAGAATTTTTACACTCATGCATGATTATTGAACTTGATTTCTAGTAAAAAGAAGTGAGTAGGAGTAAGAGTCTTCAAGAACAAGGTTGGCAAGAGTAGGATATCTTGGGTAAGCATAAAGTAGGAGGAAAAATCATCACCAGGTATGTATGGCTAATTTTGATTCTTGTGAAATCGCCTATATGTGCGAAGTTTGATTGTTTCGTGTTAAATTGACAAATTGTGTGAAATTCTTGATATTGTTGTTGGATATTCAAAGTTTGTTGTTGAGCTATGAGTGATGTAAAATGAGAGTTTAATTTGGCAAAAGAATTGTGAATAATGACTATGATGGCCTGTACGGCACCTTGTGGAAAACAAACGAAACACTTGAGAATTGGTTTATTGTGGAAAGAGATGAAACACTTGAATTGTGGAAATATTGTAACATGGTTGTGATATTGAATTGAGAACATGAACCAATGTGTAAGTTGCTTATTTGAACTCGTTGAAATTGTGTGTAGTACCTTATCTGCTGTTTGAAATTGTTGTGTTTTCAACCGTAAGGCGGGGTCGTGTTGCGCGCCGCAACGTGGTGAAATAAGGTGTGGGTTGGGGTGATAAGGGTGGCCGAGGTAATAAGGGTGGTCGGGGGCAATAAGGATGGAAAGCGATCGAAATCGCTATTGAAAATTGATACAAAAATCAATAATGTGAAATTGTGAAAGGAGACAGCAGGAGAGTTTGCAACCTGTGGGGCACCGATTGCCCCTTTGTTTGACTACTTGTGCTTTACGTGATTGATTGGTTATTGTTAAATTGGTTGATTGTAGAAAGTGCTTTGTGTTGAGAATTATTTGAAATAAGGAAAATGTGGAAACATGGTTGGTTGGCTTAATTAATTGTTGATGTAATTTAATGGCTTGAGTTTACTTGGGACAAAGTTTGTCCATACATACCAGTACAATTCAAGTGTACTGACGTCCCTTTTGCCGGGGGCGCTACATTCGTGTTATGATTGTAGGTGGATCAGTAGCAGGCACTTCAGCTCATCGGCAGTAGTATCCTTCTCCTTCCACCGCCCGTTTTGGTGAGCCCCTTTCTTCCTCGGGGCCTTGTGTGGTTCTTGCCACTTCGGTTTGGATTTCATTTTGGTTTTGAAAGGTATAGCCGGAGCCTTGTTACCGGCAAGTATTGTATTTCCTTTTTGTATCCTAGAGGCTCCATAGACATGTAAACTGTGGGATTGTGGCCTATGTATATGTATGGGGCGTTGTAAATATAAATTATGAACTTGTTAGTGAATCAATCACATGGTTATGTTTATGCATTATGAAATCAGTCATTATGATTAGTAATATATTTGGTTAATGAGAAACAATCAACACAGGGGTAACGCGTGGGAATGAAAGGCACCCAGGTCCGCTTGACTGGGGCAACCCGGTCAGGCGCCGGTCATGTCCCTCGATTTGGGGCGTGACACGAGGTCTCCCAAAGTGCTGCTGAGTCACCTGGTATGTGCCTGACCTGATGTACCTGGATTTGCACAACAAAAGTGTGCAGAAGAGTAGCATGAGTACACCACGGCGGTACTCAGTAAGTGCCAAGCCTAACCTCGATGGAGTAGTGACGAGGAAGGTCAGGGCCCTACTAAGAGAAAACAATTACAAAAATGATAGTAACAATAATAAGCAGTTTAAATGATAATTATTCCGAAATAACAACAATAAAATGATTACTGCAACCGTCTACAATTAAACTAACAACAAGTAACAAACTCAATTAACAAGTCCAGGACCTGTGGGAATAGAACCCACAGTCCCATTGACAATACCCATGGGTCTCCGGGAATCGAACTCGCAGCCCATGTCTCAGTAAATCTCAGGATCTCCGGGAATTGAACCCGCAGCCTATGCCTTAGTAAATCTCAGGATCTCCGGGAATCGAACCCGCAGTCCACATCTCAATAAATCTCAGGATCTCCGGGAATCGAACCCGCAGTCCACATCTCAATAAATCTCAGGATCTCCGGGAATCGAACCCGCAGTCCACAACAATATCACTCTGGGTCTCTGGGAATCGAACCCACAGCCCTGGAATCTCCTGGAATTGAACCCGCAGTCCACAAACACAACAATTAAAGGAATACGCAGAAAGAATATAATATGCTTAACTACAACTTCACCGAAAATAGTGCCAACAACTATCAAGAAGCTCAAGTAAGGCAATTGGGCAACTAGTGAGTAAAATACTACCAAATCATGCTTTTCTAACTACTACCGGGTAAGAATATCGAATTAACCAGCTAAAAACAGGGATATCACAAATTAGGCATTTTAGATAAAGTATGTGTTCAACAACCAGCGCATGTACACGCTCGTCACCTCGCGTACAAGGCATTTAAACTATCACATAAAAATCCTAGGGGTGGAAGTTCCTCCACACGAGGTTAGACAAGCCACTTACCTCAATTCCGGTATAAAACCGCTAAGAAATAACCCTCTTGCCGCAAATGTCGGCCTCCACAGGTGTAGTATCTGATAAAAATCAATAGAATCACATCAAAATAGGACAATTGGGCATTACCCAATCAAAACAACTCAAAATACACCAAAACCCACAAGTTGCCAAAACCCTGACTTTCGGTACGCTTATCGAAAAATCACAAAAGTTATATATTCGGGTTCCTTATCTCAATACGAGTCCGTGCATTAAAAAATTATCGAAATCGGACTCCGTTTGCGCAATCAAAGATTTCCTAAATTTTAGGCCTAGGGTTCAAACCCCCCTTTAATCTCCCATTTTCAGTGAAATAATCACGGATTCCATGATAAACTAACGAATTAAGGTCAAGAAACTTACCCCCGATGATTTCCCGATGATATCCCAGTGTTTCCCCTTCGAAATCCTCTCTTGGAGCTCAAAAATGGCGTTTTAGTGAATGAGGGTCGCGGGTGGACTGTTCTGGTTTTAATATTTCTGACTGGGAAATTACCCTTCGCGTTCGCGTCCCCCTTCTCGCGTTCGCGATGCCTTGCCAAACGAACCTTCGCGAACGCGACTACATTCACGCGTTCGCACTGAAGAAAAATCCCAGCCCTCCAAAATTGAACTACGCGAACGCGACCAGGCCATCGCGAACGCGATGCCTCTCGAAAATATACCTACGCGAACGCGACCTGGCCATCGCGAACGCGATGGTCTATCAACTGACCTTACGCGAACGCGGCTCAACCATCGCGAACGCGATGCCCCCAGCAGCTGACCCCTTCGCGAACGCGTGCCCTGCCACGCTAACGCGATGACCAAGGGTCTACTGCACTGCTGCTGCTTTTTTCTGCAGTTTTTATGTTTCAAAATTGCCCAGATGGTGGTCCAGATTCATCCCGAGGCCCCCGGGACCCCAACGAAAACCACCAACATACTCCAAAACACGATACGAACTTGTTCCAATTATAAAAACACGTCTAACAACATCAAAACCCATAATTCACATCGAATTCAAGCCTAAATTCTCTTAAAACTTTCCGAATTGCACATTCGATCTAAAACCCGACCAAACGACGTCCGAATGACCTGAAAAACGACGTCCGAATGACCTTAAAATCACATAATGAAGCTACAGAAATTGTCGGAATTCCATTCCGACCCTCGGATCAGAATCTCACCTATCATTCGGATTCGCCAAAATTTCAAACTTCGGCATTTCAAGCCTAATTGAGCTACGGACCTCCAAAATACATTCCGAACACGCTCCCAACCCCGAAATCACCTAACGGAGCTAATGGAACCATCGGATTTCTGTTCCGAGGTTGTCTTAACACTGTTCCGGCTACGGACCATTTTCTAACTTTAAAGCTCTCATTTAGGGACTAAGTGTCCCAAAATGCTCCAAATTCCAGAACCGACTCTCCCGGCAAGCCACAATAGCAGAAATGAACATAGGGAAACAGTTAAATTGGGGATTGGGGCGTAATTTTCTAAAACGACCGGCCGGGTCGTTACATCTTCCCACACTTAAAAGATTCGTTCGTCCTCGAACGAGCATAGAAAACATACCTGGAGTAGTGAAAAGATGAGGGTACTGGCTGCGCATATCCTGCTCAGTCTCCCAAGTCGCCTCCTCGACCGGCTGGCCTCGCCACTGAACCTTCACCGAAGCGATGTTCTTTGACCTTAGCTTTCTGACCTGCCTGTCTAGAATGGCTACTGGCTCCTCAACATAAGACAAATCCTTGTCTAGCTGAACAGAAGTGAGATCCAACACATGCGACGGGTCACCATGGTATCTCCGGAGCATGCAGACATGAAATACGGGGTGAACTCCAGCTAGACTAGGAGGTAAGGCTAACTCATAGGCAACCTCCCCAATACGCCTCAAAATCTCAAAAGGGCCAATAAATCTTGGACTCAGCTTCCCTTTCTTCCCGAACCTCATAACGGCCTTCATGGGCGAGACTCGAAGTAGAACCCGCTCACCAACCATAAAAGCCACATCGCGAACCTTCTTGTCCACATAACTCTTCTGTCTAGACTGGGCTGCACGAAGTCTATCCTAAATCACCTTGACCTTGTCCATTGTATCCTGAACCATATCAGTACCTAGCAGCCTGGCCTCGCCCGGCTCGAACCAACCACGGGAGACCTGCACCTCCTACCATATAGGGACTCATACAGTGCCATCTGAATACTAGACTGGTAGCTGTTGTTATAAGCAAACTCCGCCAGCGGCAAGAAGTGATCCCATGAACCTCCAAACTGAATCACGCATGCACGGAGCATATCCTCCAGAATCTGAATAGTGCGCTCGGACTGCCCATCAGTCTGGGGGTGAAATGCTGTGCTCAGCTCCACCTGAGTACCTAACTCCTCTACTTTACGGCTCTCCAGAATCGTAAAGTGAACTGAGTGCCTCTATCTGAAAAGATGGAAACTGGAATACCGTGCAGCCAAACCATCTCCCTCATGTAGATCTCTGCCAGTCGCTCTAATGAATAAGTAGTGCTCACCGATATGAAATAGGCAGACTTGGTCAGCCGATCCATAATAACCCAAATGGAATCGAACTTCCTAATAGTTCGAGGAAACCCAGATACAAAGTCCATGGTGATGCGCTCCCATTTCCATTTTGGAATCTCAATCTACTGCATTAACCCACCCGGACGCTGATGCTCATACTTTACCTGCTGGTGGTTGAGGCACCTAGAAACATAATCAACTATATCCCTCTTCATTCGCCTCCACCGGTAATGCTGTCTCAAGTCCTGATACATCTTCGCGGCACCCGGATGGATGGAATACCGTGAGCTATGGGCCTCTGCTAGAATCACCTCTCGAAGATCATCTATATTGGGCACATAGATACGCCCCTGCATCCTCATAACTCCATCATCCCCGAAGGTAACATCTCGAGCATCACCACGCCGAACTCTATCCTGAAGGGCAAGCAAATGAGGGTCGTCGAACTGACGCTCCCTGATGCGGTCAAATAGGGAAGACCAAGAGACCACACAAGCCAGAACCCGGCTGGGCTCCGAAAGATCCAGTCTTACCAACTGCCTGGCCAAAGCCTGAACATCCATCGCCATAGGCCTCTCCGAAGCCGGTAGATATGCCAAACTCCCCAAACTCTCTGCCCGACGACTCAAGGCATCAGCAACCACATTAGCCTTGCCCGGATGATAGAGAATAGTAATATCATAGTCCTTCAGTAGCTCCAACCATCTTCTCTGTCGCATATTTAGGTCCTTCTGCTTAAGCAAGTGCTGCAAGCTCCGGTGATCAGTGTAGATCTCACAAGGAACCCCACATAAGTAATGACGCCAAATCTTTAAGGCGTGAACAATGGCAGCTAGCTCCAAATCATGAACAGGGTAATTCTTCTCATGCACCTTAAGCTGTCTGGACGCGTAGGCAATCACCCTACTATCCTGCATCAATACTTCACCGAGTCCAACTCGTGAGGCATCACAATATACAGTATAGGACCCCGACCCTGTAGGCAACATCAATATAGGGGCCGAAGTCAAAGCCGTCTTGAGCTTTTGAAAGCTCGCCTCACACTCGTCCGTCCACTGGAAAGGGGCACCCTTTTGGGTCAATCTGGTCATAGGTGCTGCAACCGAAGAGAACCCCTCTACGAAACGACGGTAATAGCCCGCCAAGCCAAGGAAACTGCGAATCTTAGTAGCGGAGGAGGGTCTGGGCCAACTCTGCATGGCCTCCACCTTCCTCTGATCTACTCGAATACCATCACTTGACACCACGTGGCCCAAAAATGCCACTGAGCTCAACCAGAATTCACATTTAGAGAACTTGGCATAAAGCTGCTTCTCCCTCAGAATCTGAAGCACTATCCTCAAATACTGCTCGTGCTCTTCCCTACTCCAGGAATATACCAGAATATCATCAATGAAGATAATCACGAACGATTCCAGATAAGGCCTGAACACACTGTGCATCAAATGCATAAAGGCCGCTGGGGCATTAGTCATCCCAAAAGACATCACGAGGAACTCATAGTGACCATACCGAGTCCTGAAGGCAGTCTTCGGGATATCTGGCTCCCGAATCGTCAGCTGGTGATACCCAGAGCGCAAATTAATCTTAGAAAACACTTGTGCGCCCTGTAGCTGGTCAAATAAATCATCAATGCGGGGCAAAGGATACCGGTTCTTCACTGTAACCTTGTTCAGCTGACGATAGTCAATACACATACGCATAGAACCGTCCTTTTTCTTCACAAACAATACAGGACACCCCAAGGCGAAACACTGGGTCGAATGAAACCCTTGCCCAATAACTCCTGTAACTGATCCTTCAACTCAGGAGGAGCCATACGGTACGGTGGAATAGAAATGGGTTGAGTGCCCGACAACAAATCAATAGCAAAATCAATATCTCTGTCGGGCGGCATGCCCGGGAGATCAGTTGGAAATACATCAGCAAAGTCACGTACCACAGGAACAGAATCAATAGAGGGAGGGTCAATACTGACGTCCCGCACATAGGCTAGATAAGCAGCACACCCCTTCTCAACCATACGCTGAGCTCCGAGAAAAGAAATAACACGGCTAGGGGTGTGATCTAGAGTACCACTCCACTCAATACGTGGAATGCCTGGCATAGCCAGCGTCACGGTCTTGGCGTGACAATCAAGAATAGCATAATGGGGCGACAACCAGTCCATGCCCAGAATAATATCAAAATCGACCATCCCGAGCAACAATAGATCCGCTCTGGTCTCAAAATCGCAAATGGTAACCAAACACGACCGATATACACGATCCATAGCCAAAGAATCACCCACCGGAGTAGAAAAATAAATGGGGGCACTCAAAGAATCCCGAGGCACACCCATATGAGAAGCAAAGTAAGAAGACACATATGAAAAAGTGGAACTAGGGTCGAATAGAACCGATGCCTCCCTGTGACTAACCATAATAATACCTGTGATAACGAATCAGATACAACAGCCGCAGCGCGATCAGGAATAGCGTAGAATCTGGCATGTCCCCCCTCTCGAGGGCAGCCTCTAGAACCCTGACCCCCGCCCCTGGCTGGCTGGGCAGGTGGAGTGGTGGCTGGAGCTGGAATGATAGCCTGCTGGCCCTGAGAACCACGCTGATGCTGTGATGACTGATGAGGTGCTCCCCTCCTACGCCTTGGGCACTCCCTAACCAGATGGCGAGTATCCCCGTACTCAAAGCAAGCTCTGGGAGGACGCGGTGGCTGTGACTGACTGGCCTCACCCCCACTAGTCTGACCCCTAAAAGGACCCCGCGCAGGAGGTGCACTGGAAACTGGGGGAGCATAATAAGGCTCCTGAGGTGCTGGAAGAGCTGGAGTGCTATCGACTGCTGGTAAAGCTGAGTGAACTGGTCGGCCAGAATAACCCCTGCCAAAACAACCAGCTACTGAAGTGCGGCCACCAGAGAAATAGCCCGACTCACGAGACCTCTTGGCCTCTCTCTCCCCCCGCTCTCTAGGGAGCATACTCTCGATCCTCCTCGCAATGCTCACTGCTTGCTGATAAGATATATCTATCTCCAACTCTCTGGCCATGCTGGATCGGATCGGCGGAATCATGCCCTCAATAAATCTCCGCACCCTCTCCCGGACCGTGGCTACCAAGGCCGGTGCATGCCTGGCGAGACGGGTGAAACTGATAGCGTACTCTGATACTGACATGGAACCCTGTCGCAACCGCTCAAACTCCGAGCGCCAAGAATCCCTAAGGCTCTGAGGAACAAACTCTCTCAAAAATAGATCTGAAAACTGCGCCCAGGTCAATGAAGCAGACTCCTCTGGACTATCCAACTCATACGTGCGCCACCAATCATAAGCGGCCCCACGAAACTAAAAAGCAGTGAAGGAAACCCCGCCGGTCTCCACAATCCCCATGGTACGAAGAATACGATGACATTCTTCCAGAAAACACAATGCATCATTTGTAGCCAAACCATTGAACACTGGAGGATCATATTTCTTGAACCTCTCCAATCTACGCTCGTCGTCCTCGGAGGCAGCCGGCCCACCTCCGGGCTGTGCTGGAGCGGCATGAGGCATAACAATAATCTCTGGAACCTGTCCCACTGGCACTCATTGCTCAGGTGTAGCGGCTGCGAGAGTTTGGGCCTCTCCCCTAGCCTGAGATGTAGCTACAGTGAGAGGAAGCAACCTTGCCTGAGCTAAAGTGGTATACATACTCATGAACAGGGCCAGGGTCTCCCGGATTGCTGTAGTAGTAGCAGCTGTCGTCGGTGTACCAGGTGCCTGCGGTCCAACCTAATCCACCGGTGGCACCTCCGCGGCAGTGCGCGCGGGTGCTGTGGCTGTACCTCGGGCGCATCCTCGTCCTCTACCTCGGCCCCGGCCTCTGACGGCGGCAACATGGGGCACGGGTACCTGATCTTCACGAGTAGCACGTGTCCTCACCATCTGTGAGAGAATAGAAAGCAATAGTATAGATTTGGTGCCATATATGTCGCACGACAAGGAATCCAAAAGAAATAAAGAGTTTCCTAAACAGTTACATAGCCCCTCGTAGATAAATACAGGACGTCTCCGTATCGATCAGCGAGACTCTAAGTAACCGGTCTGTGTCCCGTGACTCCTATGAACCTAGAGCTCTGATACCAACTTGTCACGACCCTAGTTCACCAATCGTGAACATGTCGTGATGGCACCCAGTCCCCACGACTAGGCAAGCCTAACACGTTGCGGAATATACAAGCTATGAACACTCAAATAAGAAACAACGGAAAAATAGCATAAAAAGGTATGTAATCCGTGCCGCTTGGCACATACGTCCGTCAACACACTGTATAAAATGCTACCAAGATCCGGAATCTCACAGGTAACAAATACTAAAAGAGAATATACAATTGTGGCTCTATGTGCAAGGAGTATCTAACAACGAGAAAGGAAATGTCAACTAATACTATTAGAATAGAAGGAAGGCCCCCGGATCCGCGGACGTAGCAGATCATACCTCGAGGTCTCCCAAAGTGCCGCAGAGTCACTTGGTATGTGCCTGACCTGATGTACCTGGATTTGCACAACAAAAGTGTGCAGAAGAGTGGCATGAGTACACCACGGCGGTACACAGCAAGTGCCAAGCCTAACTTCGATGGAGTAGTGACGAGGAAGGTCAGGGCCCTACTGAGAGAAAACAATTACAAAAATGATAGTAACAATAATAAGCAGTTTAAATGATAATTATTCCGAAATAACAACAATAAAATGATTACTACAACCGTCTACAATTAAACTAACAACAAGTAACAAACTCAATTAACAAGTCCAGGACCTGTGGGAATTGAACCCACAGTCCCATTGACAGTACCCATGGGTCTCCGGGAATCGAACCCGCAGCCCATGTCTCAGTAAATCTCAGGATCTCCGGGAATCGAACCCGCAGTCCACATCTCAATAAATCTCGGGATCTCCGGGAATCGAACCCGCAATCCACATCTCAATAAATCTCAGGATCTCCGGGAATCGAACCCGCAGTCCACATCTCAATAAATCTCAGGATCTCCGGGAATCGAACCCGCAATCCACAACAATATCACTCCGGGTCTCTGGGAATCGAACCCACAGCCCTGGAATCTCCGGGAATTGAACCCGCAATCCACAAACACAATAATTAAAGGAATACGCAGATAGAATATAATATGCTTAACTACAACTTCACCGAAAATAGTGCCAACAACTATCAAGAAGCTCAAGTAAGGCAGTTGGGCAACTAGTCAGTAAAATACTACCAAATCATGCTTTTCTAACTACTACCGGGTAAGAATATCGAATTAATCAGCTAAAAACAGGGATATCACAAATTAGGCATTTTAGATAAAGTACGTGTTCAACAACTAGCGCATGTACACGCTCGTCACCTCGCGTACAAGGCATTTAAACTATCACATAAAAATCCTAGGGGTGGAAGTTCCCCCACACGAGGTAAGACAAGCCACTTACCTCAATTCCGGTACAAAACCGCTAAGAAATAACCCTCTTGCCGCAAATGTCGGCCTCCACAGGTGTAGTATCTGATAAAAATCAATAGAATCACATCAAAATAGGCCAATTGGGCATTACCCAATCAAAACATCTCAAAATACACCAAAACCCACAAGTTGCCAAAACCTGACTTTTGGTACGCTTATCGAAAAATCACGAAAGTTATATATTCGGGTTCCTTATCTCAATACGAGTCCGTGCATATAAAATTTATTGAAATCGGACTACGTTTGCCCATTCAAATCAAAGATTTCCTAAATTTTAGGCCTAGGGTTCAAACCCACCTTTAATCTCCCATTTTCAGTGAAATAATCACGGATTCCATGATAAACTAACGAATTAAGGTCAAGAAACTTGCCCCCGATGATTTCCCGATGATATCCCAGTGTTTCCCCTTCGAAATCCTCTCTTGGAGCTCAAAAATGGCGTTTTAGTGAATGAGGGTCGCGGGTGGACTGTTCTGGTTTTAATATTTTTGATTGGGAAATTACCCTTCGCGTTTGCGTCCCCCTTCTCGCGTTCGCTATGCCTTTCCAAACGAACCTTCGCGAACGTGACTACATTCACGCGTTCGCGCTGAAGAAAAATCCCAGCCCTCCAAAATTGAACCACGCGAACGCGACCAGGCCATCGCGAACGCGATGCCTCTCGAAAATATACCTACGCGAACGCGACCTGGCCATCGCGAACGCGATGGTCTATCAACTGACCTTACGCGAACGCGGCTCAACCATCGCGACCGCGATGCCCCCAGCAGCTGACCCTTCGCGAACGCGTGCCCTGCCACGCGAACGCGGTGACCAAGGGTCTACTGCACTGCTGCTGCATTTTTCTGCAGTGTTTATGTATCAAAATTGCCCGGATGGTGGTCCGGATTCATCCCGAGGCCCCCGGGACCCCAACGAAAACCACCAACATACTCCAAAACATGATACGAACTTGTTCCAATCATAAAAACACGTCTATCAACATCAAAACCCATAATTCACATCGAATTCAAGCCTAAATTCTCTTAAAACTTTCCGAATTGCACATTCGATCTAAAACCCGACCAAACGACGTCCGAATAACCTGAAAATTTGCGGACATATCCAAAATCACGTAACGAAACTACAAAAATTGTTGGAACTCCATTCCGGCCGCCGGATCAGAATCTCACCTATCGTTCGGATTCGCCAAAATTTCAAACTTCGGCATTTCAAGCCTAATTGAGCTACGGACCTCCAAAATACATTCCGAACAAGCTCCCAACCCCGAAATCACCTAACGGAGCTAATGGAACCATCGGATTTCCGTTCCAAGGTCGTCTTGACACTGTTCCGGCTACGGACCATTTTATAACTTTAAAGCTCTCATTTAGGGACTAAGTGTCCCAAAATGCTCCAAATTCCAGAACCGACTCTCCCGGCAAACCACAATAGCAGAAATGAACTTAGGAGAATAGTTAAATTGGGGATTGGGGCGTAATTTTCTAAAACGACCGGCCGGGTCGTTACAACTCTGTCTAAGGCCCATGCCACCCTTCAGTCTGATTTTGAGATGGAGAAGAAGAGAACAAGAAGAAGGGCAAGCTGATGATCAAGATGTGGAGAGGCATCAAGGCGATCTTCAAATGGGGGAACCCAGATAAGAAGATCCCAGTGGCAGCTAAAGATGATAGTGAGGAGTACTGTTTCATGTCAGAGTCTGCTGGAGATGATGGCGATGATGATGATGATGATGATGATGATGATGAGGAGGAGACCGATGATGAGGGAGCCACGAGCCCAGCTCAGCAGTGATCAAACTTCCTCCCGCAGTTTGCTAGTCTGACGCAGACCTCAGGGAGACCCTCAAACTTTTTATGATTTACATTCGATATTGTGCAGTGAGGACACTATAATATTCTAGTTGGGGGTGGCTTTTCTAGCTTGTGACTATGTTGTGTAGCTTTCTACTATGCTGTTCTATACACTGTGTGCCCTTGCTGGGCTTGGTTTGATTAGTCGTATTTGTGTTGTTATTGTGCCTTTCTTATTTATTATTCTTCTTATTAGCCTTTTTTTAGTAGTATTTGCTCCTTTTATTCTACTATCCTGTATAGTAGTTTCTTTTCTTTGATTACGCCTTGGGTTTTCTTCATTCTACGGTTCTTTCCCAAGGAACACTTTAGTGAACCGGGTGACTTTTCCCTATGAGAGATGGTGTGACAACTTTGTTAAGGGAATTAGTCTTGTTTTGTTAGGATGAGGCTTTTGGATTATTTGATACTAATAAAATTAGCCTCTTGTATGTAAATTATGAATTAAGAATACCCCTCCAAAAATTTAATTTGGACTAAAAACAAGTAAGTTGCATGGTGTAAAACAATTTTTGTGATATATTTTTGGCTCTTTTAGTGACTCTTAGCTCACTAGTTTGATAGAATTGATCCGTATTCATTAATTCATGTGCCATGTGTGTTAGCGACTGTTGAAATAAATCTTGCGTTTACTTCCATCATCTAGAACTTGTCCGGTTGGTTTTTCAATGCTAATGATAGTATATTTGGTTGGAGGAATGATCTTAGGCATTCTTTGTTTTAATTTTAAAACCTCTTTAGCCTTTCAAGCCTACCGTTGCATAAATAATATCACTAGTACCCCTTTTGAGCCTTTAAACCTTTCTTTGTCCAACTCATCACAAACCTTTCCCTTTTTGAAAAATAACTCCCTCTCTTGAACCCGTCCCTCCTTGAACATTGAAAATGAGGCTAAAAGCCTAAGTTGGGGGTGGTGTCAAAGTGGAGATTGGCAAGGTTGTGCATTGAGTCTAAGACCACATGCATCAAAGTGTTTGTATTAAAGTATTCTAGCTCCAAAAAAACAAAAACAAAAATATATGTGTATATATCTACATTGTGGAGCCTGGAATAAAATTGAGAGAGGTATGTAAGGTGGTTCTATATTGGGAACTAGATGCCAATGAGGCTATGTGAGTTGAAGAGAATCAAAGTGCAAAAGAATGAAACTTGTGAGTAGTGTTCAAGGAGGATGAAGTCACATGTACCCAAATGCTTATCCAACCTACATTACAAGCTTAAGAAGTCCTTATGGGACCTCTAACTAAGCATTCTTGAATAAGCGATGAATTAAAATAAGGGCAAGCTTATGGTTCTTTGTGAGTTTGAGTGTTTTCGAAAAAATTGTCCCTTGTGTTGTGTCGTAAATATGTTGTTTTTGGGACTTCTTTCTTGTGAAGGCACATGAATTAGAAAAGATCGGTGAAATTGAGTAAAGTTAGCAATTATAGTGAACTAGTGCTTTTGAGTCACTCATTGAGGCTTATTTTTGTCACTTGATTGTTTTGGAACTCCCTTGCTCATTATTGAAGTTGTTTTTCCTTAGGAGGGTGTTATTCGGAAAAGATATACATACTTGAGCCTAATAGTTAGTATCACCCAAATCCATAAATATGGTGTTTGAATGGGAGAATGTGATATGTACATAATCACAATGCCACTGGTATTTTAAATAGTGAATCATCATTGAAGTTGTGGTTTTGATTTGCTTGAGGACAAGCAAAAGCTTTAAGTTGGGGGTGTTGATGAGTGGTGATTTTACAACTCATTTTAGCCTTTTTTGCTTAGCTTTTTATGCCTTTTATGTATGAAATGAGGTTTCTTATGGTGGTTATTGCTAGATTTTCAGGTAAATGATGCTAGTAGGTGATTTGGGTTGAACAGACAAGAAATTGAGCTAAAAAGAGATGAAACCTTGCAAAACTGCCAGTCATTTCGCTTCTGCAGATGTTTGATCGCAGAAGCGATGTCGCCTCTGCGTAATTATGATCGCTTTTGCGGTTTATGGAAGGATCAGGCAATTCCGCTTCTGCGGAGGAGAAGACGCAGAAGCGTGACCACTTCTGCGGTTGCAAGATCGCTTCTGCAGATGTATCTGAGAAAGCAAGATTCCACTTCTGCAGTTCGTTTGGTGCTTCAGTGAGATCGCTTCTGCAATTGTGTTTCCGCTTCTGTGAAGATTTGAAAGAAGGCACTTTGTCACTTCTGCGGTTATATTCCGCTTAAGCGGAGCCACACCTGCGAGATGTTTTCCGTAGGTGCGAAAAACGTGCATTAGACCTGGGCAGAACGGGCATTTCACAAGTTTTGACCCCAAATCAATTATATACTCGTCCAAACAGACATTGTAGGACATCTTTTCATACTTTTGTATCCCTTATCATATTATTCATCTTTTTACTCTTAGAGTAATTTTTTGGCAACAAGTTTGGAGGCTAGGGTTTTGCACACACACTTGGGTCTTGAAGATTAAAGCTTGTGGTTAAGGATTTCTTACCCATTTATGTTTATTTCTTCATTTCTTTGCTTTGTATTGTATATCTAAGTGTGTAGTATTTATTTCCAACAATTGAATCTTGTTTATGGGAATATTCATATTTAAAGTGTGGATTAAATACCTTGTTGTGCTTATGTATTCAATGATTTTTATATATTTATGAAGTAAGTTATTGTTATTTTAATTATTCTTGTTCTTTAATGTTTCCAGAGGGATTAGCTAACTCTAGGACTCGCCCATTAACTCCGAATTAATTTTGGGAAAGATAATTTGGGGTTGGGAAAGATTAATTAACAAGAACTTGAGGCGTTAACCCTCACTTTATAGATTCTACCTAGGGATAGGATTGAACTACTTGTAGCCCATCGGGTGTGCTTCATCTTCTAATTGTGATTAGGGATAATTCAATTAGGAAGTCTTGTTAGTCTTCGGAAGAAGCTAATTAAGAATTATTATCCGTGGCTAATTGACATAAACTCGCTCATATTTGTAAAATCGTGAAATACATTGGATCGTTACTTGAGAGTAATTCCCGATGCGGTCATACTTGTAGCCATTGATTGTTTTATTTTCTTTCTAGGTTAGTTTACATTTTTTTGTATTTAGATATAAACATTTTCCAAAACCCAAAATCTTAAGTGTTTGGCTTAGCGCGACTAGCGATAATTTTCTTGCATTCCTAATCGCCTACACATTGTTCTCTGTGGGATTCGACCCCGACTCATAGTTGGGTTAATATATTGCGTACGACCGTGTCTATTGCTTTTTAGCGGTAGAATTGGACGTCACCGTTCCCAAACATCCTAACTGCGGCAGGGTCGATTACTGACCCATCATCACTTGATCTCACGGATACTGGCCCGTCATAAGGAGGTATCCCCATCGTTATTGTGTTGGGGGTCCCCGGGGAACTTTGCAGCTGAGCAATAGCCAATGGTCGTTCCTACAAACTTTTAAAAGTAACATGAAGACTAACATCATGTCTTACTCTAGTCTGGGTTTCTCGTGTTTCCTGTAGGTCACTGTGCCGTACGCTCCTATTGGTGTGAGAAGTTTCGCTGACTTGTTCTGTGTCCTATGAATATAAATCCATTAGGATCGGTTGAGGAGTTATACTAGGATTTTACGGAGGTGCTCCAGCGGCTGGGATAGCCACGCCATTTTCTCGTGATTTTAGAGGTTGTCGTTCTCAACCCCGTTTACCAAGCTGACATTTTGGCTTGAAATCGAAGGATCTAGGACAAGAAGAAGTGTGAAATATAATGTGCATTTGAGCAACGAAACCAGCAAGAAAATAATTACAATTATTTTTAGCCCACGGTGTGCGCCAAACTATTTATCGTGAAAATGGTAACAACAAATACATTAATAAATGAGATAATAAAAATATGTGATTTATTTCTGAGCTAGTTGTTAAAGCATTTGATGCTAAGAACATGAAGTATAATCGTAAAATGCAAGCTAAAACGAGGTAGTAATCAAACCAAAGTGGCTTGTTGCCTGAGTTCAAGAGTGATCGATGGGACCTCAGGGTTGCGTTTGTATAGATCTCAAACTATCGGACAGCCGGGCATGGGATAATGGTTAAAGGTATGATTAAACAAGGCTCTATATTGTCAATATTAGACGATATGGTGAAGAACAAATATGAAGACGATAAATGATTAGGAGGCCTAGGGCCAGTGAGAATGAACCGCTTAGAAGAAGAAGAAGAAGAAGAGAGAGAGAGAGAGAGAGAGAGAGAGAGAGAGAGAGAGAGAGATTATTGCACTTGTGGAGAAATAGGGCTACATCAACTGTTTACAAGGAGGGGAAGTCCCATTTATATAGGATGGGAGACTCTGCTAAAAGTATGTGGGGATTAGTTACAAAGTACGGTGATGGGATGGCTTGACATGATGCTTCAGCATAGGCTACAGATAGGTCGGCCATGTTAGACGTAGGCATGTGCCTAGAGGGCCTCCCCCTCTATCCTAGCTTTGTTTATTATTTTCTCCATGCCGGTCTTCAACGAGTCCTAAGGTCGAGAATTCAGCCGCGACCCCCCAACCTGGGGGTCCCGTGACATGCTTCTGAAATTTCTTGACAGCAAGAAACCAATTCTTCTGATTTTGCTGCGTATACTATTCTAGACTGGAAGGTTCGATAATTGATATCACTGAGTTACCCTTTGGTTCATGCGTAATGGAGAGTTCATCCTGTTGAGGTCGTTACCCTATGAGTCTGAGTCAATTATGCAAAGCAGATATTCCCATCTTTTTACCGACTCAGGTACTTTTCTATGACCATTCGAGGCTGAACAGTTGTTTAGAGGTGGAGAATGTGATGGCCTAAAGGTCATCTTTCATTTCAGAATCTAATTATGTGTTCTAAGGCTTTAAAACTTTATTTTAATTCTAATCGATTTGCGTGCGCAGTACGGGAGCGTTTCCGAAAAGATTTTATGTGAAATTTAGGAAAAATAATGAATTTTACCATTCAAATTAATTAAAGTTGTCTTCGATCAATATTTTTGGAAAATGGACCTGGGCCTGTAATTTGGTGGTCCCGTAGGGTCGATAGTAAAATATAAGACTTGGGTATATGCCCAGAATCGAATTCCGAGGTCTCTAACCCGAGAAAAATGTTTTTAAAGAAAATTATTTGTTGGAAAATATAAATATTTTTAGAAATATAATAGTGTGTGATATCATTTGTATCGGGCATGTGTTTTGTTTCCATAGCACGGAACAAATTTGATTTTGTATTTAAGTCGCGTCTGTGAAATTTGGTGAGATACGAGACTGATTTGACGTGATTCAGACGTCCTGTTGTGAAAATAAAAATTTCAATGTTCTTAAGGATTTCATGAGATTTTGGTGTTCAATTCATTATTTAAGATGTTATGAGTAAGTCTGTGTGATATTTTTAGACTTGTCTTCATGTTTGTTTTGAGCCTCGTGGGCTCGGTGAGTATCGGATAGGCCAGTTTGGACTGAGAAAAATATAGTATTGCATCTAGTTTCACGCAATTGCGAGATTATGCTCCGCATTTGCGAGGTTCACAAGCTTGGAAAGTGCAAAGGTTTTATCTCAATTGCGATGATGACCTGGGCCACAATAGTTCGGATTTGCGAACGTAGCTTTGCATTTGCGTAGTCATCAAGGAGGAGCAGCCATCGCAATTGCGACCAAAGGTTTGCAATTGCGGTAGTAGCAGACATGTTTCAAGTTCGCATTTGCGATGCTATCTCGCATTTGTGAGC
The DNA here is from genome assembly GCA_032618575.1 of Nicotiana noctiflora. Taxonomy (NCBI): domain Eukaryota; kingdom Viridiplantae; phylum Streptophyta; class Magnoliopsida; order Solanales; family Solanaceae; genus Nicotiana; species Nicotiana noctiflora. The sequence goes on from JASVEL010011678.1 coordinate 64,270, forward strand.
TTCGCAATTGAAAACCTCTAGTCGCAAACGCAACATCTAAAACTTATAAAAAAATAACTTAAGCGGAATTTCAACTCATTCTCTCAAATTTTAAAACCCTAAGGTCTCATAGGCGATTTTCCAAAGAAGATTTCTTTCCCAACTCTCAGGCTCTGGTCGGTTTTAGACGTTTTGAGGAAATGTTGAGAAACCTATAATTAAGCATTTAAATTGAATTCTTTAGTATTTATTGATGTTATTAATTTAATTATGATTACATACATGCGGATTAGAGGTGCAATTGAGAGGTTAAGCAGTAGTTGAGTTTTGATTATGGTCATGGAATCGAAGTTAGTATTGTGGCTAACTTTAGCGCGATGGATTAGGTGTTGTTTCCTTATTTGCTACTTGTTTAGTTATTAAGCTCGATGTATAGGTATGGTGACCAGTATCTATATGTTGTTGTAGGGTCATAGCATGCGAGTAAGTTTTATACTTGTGACTGTTATATTTCTTTAAACGTATTCTTCTTGCTGAAAATAGTTATTACTCATGTTAAACAAGTCATACAATGTTTTTCTTGGTTTTGGATATTGGTTGAGTATTGGCTCAAGATGAGATTTATGTTATGAAATAAAATGATGAAATGAAGTTATTTGATTGTGATGCCTTCGCCAGGTTGTTACTGTTTCGGTTGTGGCTGATGGTAAGGAAGAGTGATAAAGCACGACGGGTGATGCTGTGCTCATTTCAATTTATGCATATGGTGAGGAAGGGTGATAGCACGATGAGTGATGCCATGCACATGTACATTATTCATATGGTGAGGAAGAGTGATAAAGCACAAAGGGTGATGCCGTGCATATTTCTATTATTCATATGGTGAGGAAGAGTAATAAAGCAAGAAGGGTGATGTCGTGCAAGTTTCTATTATTGATTGCATGGTGAGGATTAAGAGTAAAATCATGAATGGTGATGCTGTGCATTTTCTATATGTTTTGTTTATTTGTTGTTATAGTTTCAAGTGTTCTAGTTATTTAGTTTCATTTACTATTGTGATTCTTTATGTCGAAATCTCCATAGCATATTTCCCCTTCACGTTTCTTTTTTCTCAATTTTTAATACTTGTTATTCTGTTAGTATATTGTTTACTACGCAGGTTTATATTGTTTTTCGTGTTCTAGCTTCGTCACTACTTCACCGATTTTAGGCTCGGTACTTACCAGCACATAGGGTTGGTTGTACTGATACAACACTTTGCAGTTTCCGTGCATATCCTACTAGAGGACTATACTGATTAGAGTTCGAGGTTGCAATCTTTAGTCTACAGGAGACACAAGGTAGTGTGAGCACGTAATTTTTGCCCCATACGAATTACTCCCACAAATCATAACAAAAATAGTCTGTTTTATCGTGTGCGTTTTTTGTGAATTTTTGTGCTATTTTCTGTCACTATTGGCCTGTGTCCGTGCATGTTAATGTGTTTAAATTTATAGTAAAAAAAATATGTTGCATTTACATTTAGGATTTAATTTAGCATTTTTTGGATTAATTAATTAATTTGTTCTTTTAAAAAAATAAAAAATTCACAAAAATAATGTATTTTGTATTTTTAGTGTTTAATGTTGAAATTTGTGTTTTCCTTGGTAGTTAATTATGTTTATGATAATTACTACTTAGAGTATAGGATAATATGGTCTAGGATTAAGTTAAGTTTGTATTTTTATTTTTTATTTGAATTTAAGAAAATAAAAGAAAAGGAAAGGAAAAATATGAGGAAATCGGAATTGGGCGAAAACTCCCCAAGCCCAAACCAAAACACAACAAAATTAACCATTTTTCAAACCAGCCAAGTCGTGCCGCAACCGGTATGCCCCTACTAAACCAAACAACGTTGTTTGGACGTATTTTGATCTGAGTAGTTGAATTAACTTGAACGGTCTTTGAGCTTCACCTTTACCCATATGCAACCCCCACAAACTTCTTCCAAGACCGACCCAGTCTCTCATTTATAGAAACGATGTCGTTTCCATTAAATAATGGATCCAGACTGTTGATATTAATTGATCTAATGGTCTGGATTGCATCTCTCAACCCATATAAAACTAACCAAACAAACCCTACCCCCCTTAGACCCCTACCCACTCTATCGTCTCTAACCTCCAGAGACCAAAAATCCCTCCGCCTCACTCTGCTGCTGACTACCTACAGGAAATCGCCCACTGCAGCGTTCAGTCACCAATGAGCTCCAATTTTACACCGCCAAACCACCTCAACCTCCTCATCTTCATGCTGTCACACCTCCCTTTTTCACTACTTTTATAATAAGTATACCCAATACACTCCAAGAAGGGATATAATAACAACAGGGAAGGAATTTTTCCACTTTAAGGACAATCAGAACTAGATTTATTTATTAAATTTTAGAGTCACCAGTTGGGAAAATAATGGTGTCCCAATTCATTGATTTAATACTGAACCGAGGAAATTATGACTGTTTTAACAGTCTGTGAAACTAGAAATCCAGATAAGGAATTATGTAAACCCGGGAGAAGGTGTTAGGCACTCCCGGATTCCGTGGTTCTAGCACGGTCGCTCAACTGCTGTGTTTGCTTATCTGAATTCTTTAGATGCTTCAATTTTACAAATGTTTTTTAATGTCCCGCTTTGGTTAATTTTAGGATTTTGCAACGTTACGAAAACGCATTTCAAATCACACCGCAACCAGTACGCTTGTGACCTTCATGCATTACACCTTCGCCAGCATTTTGATTTGAGTCACATAAATGTGCACTCGTATTAGGAATGAATATTTATTATAAATCGTGCCCTACGATGTCTACGTCTTGTTAATTTTGGGAGAGACCATGGAATTTGCTAAACGGTCTTTCCAATTTCTAACATTTTCATAAAAAATTATGGAGGGCCCCGCAACTATATTTTTTGATTTAGCGAGGCTCGTCTCCGTTTTTTATTAAGGTTTTTCCTAAGTATTCTATATTTTCTGTTTTTGTTTTTTTTTCTTATCCTAATATATACCATTTTTGTTTTATAATAATTCCGTATTATTATGCATTAACGTCCAGGCCATACTATGCTATTGGGCCTGGACCAGAGACCAATTCAATAATATGCCATGAAAGACTGGGCTTCTGCAGCCCAAATTTCATTTCTCTTCTCGTTTTCAGGCACAAATGCCACCTTATTTTGATCTGGGCCTGTATTTATGGCAAGGCCCAGGTTACTTATGTCTAGAACAGAATCAAAACAGAAAAACATTTAAACAACGATACTATGAACAAATGTTTAACAATTCACTATTTTGAATAATGGAGTACAAATACATTTGATCCTTACTATTTTCATTATTATCAATTAACTGAAGATGTCAATACTAGTTTGATCAATTTGTTATTATTTAATTACTGGATTAACAGAATATGATTCTAAGGAAGATCTATAAATTGAGACACTATTTACAGAATTATTATTACTCTTATTAAAATGAAAACAATATTCTTAGACATGCTTGAATTACCACTGTTATTACAATCATATTCAAGTAACCATATCATCTCCACTTAATGCGAGTTCTATAACTAAACTAGTTTCTTCAGTGATATAACAGTAATTACGATTTAAGATCCTAATACTCACACTTTTCAAATTAATTAATGCTGATTTAGAACTTGATTGACGAAAATGTCTAAGTATAGTATTACATGTCCAATTTCAAAATAATTATAAATCTAAGTGTATTAACTATGTTTTAGCTGATTTTAGTTTTTAATTAGGTGATAAAAAATATCTAATTATTAATTTACATCTAACTATAACATTAACTACTTCTACTCTACTCTAGGTCAAATTCATAGAGTTGTTAATTATTACAACCATTCCTAATGAATTACAAAATGATCTACGAATTAATTATAGCTATGATAGATGCAACATAAATGACATCATCGAAAATTATTTAAAACTTCATTTCTTCATCATAATCTTGATTACATCTCCAGAAAACAGATGTGTACCTAGTTCAAAACAAATCGATGAGTCTAGAGTCAACTAATAGCAGCAATACACCAACAACAATGAGGAGATTCAATCACAGCAAACCGCTATCAAAGACTCCAATTACAAAACCCAGCAAATCAACCCAAGTAGAATCAAGGAATCTAGTGAAGTCGACATAAATTGATGAAGAGTCGACCCCCAGAAATCCCAGAACAGCACTCAAGTCAATTAGCTTCCTCAATGTGTGTTACTCCTAATTGTATGTTTCAGAACTTTTTGAACTCAGAATTATAATGTGTGGAACCCTAAGAATGGTCTAATTGTAAAATTCAGAACCAGAATTTCTGAACCCTTTTTTCAGGCTCACTAACAGCCTATTTATAGAATTATTTTTGGGGGAATTAGGGGGAATTTCAAATAAGTTATTTCTATTCCCCTCCCCTTATTCTTTTCAATTATCTATAGTATAGTCTATTATGAATTGTGTCGAAATGCCATAAAACCCCTGCTAGAAGGTTCTAGGTAGTTCTATTGGGTTCTTTTAGGTGTGTTTTACCCAATTACCCTCACTTGCTAAGATTTGTTACACAAATGCCTTTTTATTCTGCCTAGTCTGCCCTTTATTTTCTAAGTAATTGCAGAAATACTAGGCACTAAAGTCACTTTTAGCCTTATAGGCTCTATTTAATCTTCAGGAATGCCATTTACTATTCCTTTTTTACCCTTTGTATTTAATCAATATTACCCGACCTGCCTAATATTTGGCAGAACTAGGGTAAAGAGTTATTTAATAAGTATCCCCTAATTTAGAAATGTTTTAAGATTTAACCAGTTTTACACCCCAACCCATTTCATTTTTGGCCAACACTTATCAGAACCCAATCACTTATCAAAATAGGACCACTATTTAAAACATAGCCCCTTAATAGAAACATAGCCACTTAATGGAAGTACATCCACTCAATCAACATAGCCACATAGTCTTGACTTGCAAACGTAGCCACAAATTCTGACCCAAATAACACAAGTACTCCAAGGTTCAGAATGTACTCACATACGAATCAAGTTACAAACATAGCCAGATTTATGTTGTTTTGCACATATAGCCTTAATCACGAATTAATTTTCAATTAATCAGAACTTAGAGGAAAAGTTTGATAATGGTTAAATTCCAACTAACCAAAACCCAATCGAGGCAGATTATAATGAACAAACACATAAAAACAGACTATTTAGCACATGATTCATGCGTAGTTAATTTCAAAAAACCTAAGAACACTTTAGAAAACTTAGGCATGTGTAAGATTCAAGACTTATATGAACATGCAAAGATAGATTCCTATTTTTTAAAGCATGCAGAAAAACTAGGCTCAGTTAAACATAATAGACATGCCAAAAAACATTTTTCAGAACAACAAACCAAGAAATGGAAACAGAGATGGGAACATAGCTTTTTCGGGCTTTTCCTTTTCCTTTTTCCTTTTCTTTCTTTATTTTCTTCTTTCTTTCTTCTTTGTTTCTGTTTAAAGCATGCAGAGGAAATAGGCTCAGGTATACATAATAGACATGCCAAGAAACATTTTTCAGAACAACATACCAAGAAATAGAAACAGAGATGGGAACTTAACTTTTTCGGGCTTTTTCTTTTATTTCTTTCTTTTCTTCTTTCTTTCTTTTCATCTTTCTTTCTTTTCATTTTTCTAGATCTTCATAACTTTGAAGACGTTTAGTCTTCTGAGTACTGGATTTTTCAAAATGGGGCTATGGGTTCGATTTTGGTACATATGGGGTGGTCTGGAGGCTTGGTATAGTATTTTCGGATAGGGTTATTTTTGGGTACTCGAGTAGGGTTCCAGCGAGTATTTTTCTAATATTTGAGACGTTCAAGGGAGATTCGAGGCTAACAACCCAGATGGGGTGGTAGATCACCTCAAAATGGTTCTAGGGTGTTAATTTTGGACCTTGGTTCATACTTGGTGAGTCGACGGCTAGGGTTCCGGCGACCGGAATTTCAAGATCAGGGAGTTCTTTTGGTTTTGGTGGGGTTTTATGGTGGCTTGAAGGTTTTGGGTGGTGGATAGGGTGTTTGAGGCTTGCCTGAGCCGGAGACGATGGCTGAGGCAAGGTTTGCCGGCAATCTCCATGAGAGATCGGAGGAGGAAGAAGGATGGTCTCTGAGGCGGCTAGGGTTTTTTACAGGCTGTATATGTGTATAATGATATGAATGAATGGGAGAAGGGTAATATATATGGGTTATACGATTTTAATTTTTGGCCGTTGGATTAAGTCGAATGGATAGCCAGGATCAATTGGCCTTCAAAACGTTGTCGTTTGTTTAAATGACTGATCTCCTTAGGTCCGTTAGATTATATGTTTGGACGCCTGGGATTGTTTCATCTATGCTACGTCATTTGGCCTGACGGAGACATTGCCTTGTCCGTTTGATCAATCGCATTGAACGGCCAGGATTAATTTTATACACGACGTCGTTTGATTTATAATGAACTACCTCATCTAGTCGATACGATTCAATTCCTCAATGGTTGTGATTTATTTGGTTGTACGGCGTCGTTTGGATTATAATCCTGGGCAGACCAGGCTTGTCTTTGTTTGGGCCTATTGTATTTTGGGCTTGTATATGTATTCCTTTATGTATTTATCCCAAATTTATTGTGTATTGTATTTTATTTATTTTTTTGTATTTTCTTTTTGTACTTTGTATTTTTCTTTTTTTATTTATTTTCAACTGCTTTTATTCTTTTATTTCATATTTTCTTGATTTTTTCCTTAATTTTCCGGTAGTTTTGCCATTTTACTTGATTTTTCTCAATTTTATACTCTTTATGATATTTTCCAATTGATTTTTTTTTTGTAATTTTAATTTCAATTTTATTTTCAAACCAAAACAGTGGTATTTCAACTAAATCACACAATTACAAACCAAAAATCAATTTTGTATTATTTATATATATATATATATATATATATATATATATATATATATATATATATATATATATATATATATATATATATATTTGAATTGCACAGGTATGTGGTCAAAAATTACGTGCTCACAGCTGCCCCTCTTTGCTCGGGAACACGAAGAGTTTCAGTGCAAAGATAAGTGAGCAGTAATTAGAGATTTTCGCCCACTTGCATATTCCGTAAGAATCATTTTGAAAAACATTTGACCGCACCCTGCTTTAGAGGTTGCCTGCATATCCTGGGCTAAGCAGGAATCAGGTCAGTGTAGTTCGGGAATGTTTGGTAGTTTGAAACTACCAGGGAATTGCTGTTGTTGCTGTTATTGATATAATCACTGACTAACTCCTTATTACACCGGGGTAAAAATAAAATAAAGAAGCTATTCCTAATCTATGGTCTATGAATTACAAGAAAATCCTATCTATGTTTTGTCTTCTTGTATTGTCTCGCTCTTCCATATTGCATGTTGCTCTTTATTTGCATTCTCCATTTTTGTGAATTTTGCTTATGTCTTGCTTCTAACATACTGCTTCCATCCATTTGTGTGATTTCAAAATATGCTTCTTGCTTCCAGGTCGATACCTGCTTATTTGCGAAAAAAAGAAAACTTTTTTATTCTGCCCCAGTATGGGGATTTCAATGTATTACGATGTTACTTTGTTAGAAAACTTTATTTTTTTTAAAAATACAGAAAGTATTCCCTCGTTATACAGGTGGGCGCCTGAACAGAAATTAAAGTGCTGAAAAGTAATCCCTAGTTATACAGGTGGGCGCCTGATTCAGAAATGAAAATGCTGAAAAGTATTCCCTTGTTATACAGGTGGGCGCCTGATAGAGAAATGAAAATGCAGAAAAATATTTCCTCATTATCCATGTGGGCGCCTGATGCAAAAATGAAAATGCAGAAAAATATTCCCTCATTATCCACGTGGGCGCCTGATGCAGAAATGAAAATGCAACAAAATATTCCCTCATTATCCAGGTGGGCGCCTGATGCAGAAATAAAAATGCAGAAAAATATTCCCTCATTATCCAGGTGGGCACCTGATGCAGAAATGAAAATGTAGAAAAATATTCCCTCATTATCCAGGTGGGCGCCTGATGAAGAATTGAAAATGCAGAAAAATATTCCCTTATTATCCAAGTGGGCGCCTGATGCAAAAATGAAAAATGCAGAAAAATATTCCCTCCGTCTGATAACTGGGGTGTGAATTTTGAAAAGATAATACCTCCTTTGCTGTTCGGGTAGGTTCCTGATTACTGAGTGAGTCCTCCCTTGTGGATTCTCTCCTTTATTGCTGTTTCTTTTTGATGTTTTCTCCCACATTGGTCACATTCAGTTTAAAGTGATTAGTGAGAATTTGAATCTTTTGTCCCTGTCTAAATCAGTGAAAAATTTTATTATTTATAAAATGATGGTTAGCAACTGGCATTCTTGCTGTCCTTGCTTCCAACGTCCGCCTCTTCTTGCTTCATTCTGCTTTGCAGTTCATCACCGGATTTTCTCAATTTTTCTCTTGCAATCCCCTTTTGGTTTTCTCTTCTTGTTTCTTTTCCTTTAATTTTCTTTTGGCTGTATGTTCTCCATTCTTTTTTTTTTCTCTTTTCCTTTGAACCAGTGTTATTACGCCATATAACATGAGAAGCTGGTAGCTAGCTTTCAACTGGCAATTGGTTTTGAACAAGTAAAATGAAATGCAAAGACTTGAATTTCAGGGGGTGAGGGTATTCTGAAGTAAAGACAGAACTTATCTGGGTATGAAGGCTGATTCCTTTGACCATGCCATATACTTGAATATCCGACCCAGACTGTCCAATCGAATCGTTGCTGTCTTAATTTCATCTTTCCTTCAACCCAAACCTTTCTTATTTTGTTGTTTCCATTTCATCAAAATATTCCTCACTTTCGCCTTATGGTGCCCGTGAAGGTTTTCACCAATAAGACTCTCTCATTTATTTTTCTCTCATCTCACATTCGCCTTATGGTGCCTGTTAGGGTTTTCACTAATAAGACTCTCTCGTTTTTATTTTTTCTCACATCTCACATTCGCCTTATGGTGCCCGTTAGGGTTTTCACCAATAAGACGCTTTCATTTTTATTTTTCTCTCATCTCACATTCGCCTTATGGTGCTCGTTAGGGTTTTCACCAATAAGACTCTCTCATTTATTTTTCTTTATTTTTGTTTCCAAACCTCCAAGTAGTGTCCACGATGTGTTTTTCTTTATTTTTGTTGTATTGTCATTTCTTGAAACTATACAGAAGGTCTTTCTTTGGAACGCAATGTGGCTTTTGGATGGGTTTAGAAAGAAAGGTATAAAGGCTCAAAATTTAAGCGAGGGTTCAAAATAATTACAACTCTCGGAATCATAAAACCTAACTTCTGCCCCAGTTTCAATATTTGGGGAATCTTGGATTTTATTTCTGTCATGACTGAACCTCATTGAGGCTGCATACGTACCCTTTCAAGATCAAGTCAAAACGTAGTTCAGATCATAAGATTTCTTCGTCATTTGACTTTTTTTCGATTTTTCTTTTGTATATTTTTTCGTTTTCTCTCTTTTTTCTTTTTTTTCTTCTTTTTCTTTTTCATCATTTTTTTATTTTCATTTTTCTTCATCCTCTTTTTCTTTTCTTTTCAGTCTCTTGTTAATAATTGATTCTGAGAGAGGGATATGAAAGAGTAATGCAACGAGGCTCAAAAGGGGTAGCAATGGGTAAAGTGTTTGGATAGAGAATAAAATACCTTCATCATTTCAATTTAAAAATTATGACAAATACAATTTTACACATGAAAAAGGAATCATACATAGTGTCTCTTGACTGCATCGGAGTTGATAGTAGTCTCTACACATTTTCCTTCAACATCTGTTAAATATAAAGCTCCGTTGGACAATACCCGGGATACCATGAATGGCCCTTGCCAATTAGGTGCAAACTTTCCTTTTGCTTCGGCCCAGTGTTGTAAAATACGTCTTAGCACCAACAGTCCAACTTCGAATTTCCGTGGACGTACTTTCTTGTTGTATGCTCTGTCCATCCTCCACTGATATAACTGTCCGTGATAGACTGCTGCTAACCTTTTCTCATCGATCAAGCTGAATTATTTTAGCCGAGCTTTTACCCATTCATTATCGTCAATTTCAGCCTCAGCTATGATTCGGAGGGAAGGTATTTCAATTTATGCAGGTATGACTGCCTCCGTCCCATACACCAATGAGTAAGGTGTTGCACCAATTGAAGTACGTACAGTTGTATGATAACCCACGAGAGCAAATGGTAGTTTTTCATGCCACCGTCTTGACTTTTCCACCATCATCCTGAGAATCTTCTTAATATTCTTATTCGCGGCCTCAACTGCTCCATTTGCTTTAGGCCGATAAGGTATAGAGTTACGATGCAGGATTTGAACTTTTGACATGCATATGCCATGAGGTGACTGTTAAGATTTGCTCCATGGTCTGTGATAATCACCTTAGGAATTCCAAAGCGACAAATAATATTTGTATGTACGAAATCCACTACCGCCTTGTTTGTTACTGCTTTAAATGTCTTCGCCTCCCCCCATTTAGTGAAATAATCAATTGCTACCAAGATAAACCTGGGCCCATTAGATGTTGCGGGCTCTATTGGGCCGATGACATCCATTCCCCAGGCGATGAATGGCCACGGTGCTGACATTGTATGCAACTCATAGGGTGGGGAGTAAATCAAATCTCCGTGTATCTGGCATTGGTGGCATTTCTGCACATATCTAATGCAATCACGCTCCATGGAGAGCCAATAGTATCCTGTTCTTAATAGTTTCTTGGCCAAAACATATCCACCCATATGAGGTTCGCAAGATCCTGCATGTATTTCAGCCATGATTGTGTCGGCTTGCTATGCATCTATACATCTCAGTAGACCCAAATCTGGGGTTCTTTTGTATACAACTCCTCCGCTGAAGAAAAATCCCTTTGCTAGTCGCCTTATAGCCCTTTTCTGATCTCCCGTGGCTTGTGCTGGGTACACTCCTATTCTCAAATATTCTTTAATATCATGATACCACGGCTCACCGTCAAGTTCTTCTTCTATGGCAAAACAATAAGCATTTTGATCACAAACTTGTATCTGTAGTGGTTCTATATAGGCTTTGTCCGGATGGTGCAACGTGGATAATAATGTGGCTAGAGCATCTGCTACTTCATTGTGCATTCTTGGTAAATGCTTCAATTCTGTGTATTGAAACCTCTGAGATAGTTCATGCAGACACTGTCGATAAGGTATAAGTTTCAAATCCCTTGTCTCCCATTCTCCTTAAATCTGATGTATCAAGAGATATGAGTCACCCATGACCAAAATCTCTCGAACACCCATGTCTATTGCCATTCTCAATCCCAATATACATGCTTCATACTCGGTCATATTATTAGTACAGAAAAACCAAAGTTGAGCGATAATAGGATAATGCTGACCCATTTCTGAAATGAGTACTGCTCCGATTCTGACTCCTTTACTGTTGACGGCCCCGTCAAACTACATTCTCCAGCCTGGCTTATCGTCTTGTTCCAATTCTTCAATATTCATTGTCTTCTCATCGGGAAAATGTGTCTTTAATGGTTCATACTCATCATCGATCGGATTTTTTGCCAACTGGTCAGCGAATGCTTGTGCCTTCATTGCAGTGCGAGTTACATAAATGATATCAAACTCTATAAGTAGAATTTTCCATTTAGCGAGCCTTCCTGTGGGCATAGGCTTCTAGAAGATATACTTCAGCGGGTCCAACCGAGATATCAGATAAGTAGTATAAGCCGACAAGTAATGTTTTAACTTCTGCGCAACCCATGTTAAAGCACAACATGTTCTATCCAACTGAGTGTATTTTACCTCGTAAGACGTAAACTTCTTACTAAGATAATATATTGCTTGCTCTTTCTTCCCTGTTTCATCATGCTGCCCCAGTACACAGCCAAAAGAATTATCCAATACAGTCAGATAAAGGATCAAGGGCCTTCCAGGTTCTGGAGGAACCAATACAGGAGGATTGGCCAAATATTCCTTAATTTTGTCAAATGCATCTTGACATTCATCAGTTCAATTCACCCCAACATCTTTCTTCTATAATATGAAAATGGGCTCACAGGTTGATGTTAACTGAGCAATAAATCTGCTAATATACTTCAACCTGCCCAATAAACTCATCAACTATTTCTTGTTCTGCGGCGGAGGTAGGTTCTGGATTGCTTTTATCTTTGATGGGTCTAATTCAATACCACGCCGGCTTACTATGAACCCCAATAACTTTTCTGACGGCACTGCAAAAGGACATTTTGCTGGATTGAGCTTAACATTATATCTTCGAAGCCTCTAGAAAAGCCTTCGTAGATCCTTGACATGATCACATTGGTTTTTGGAATTGATAATAACATCATCCACATATACTTTAATCTCTTGATGTATCATGTTATGAAACATAGTTGTCATTGCCCTCATATATGTAGCTCCGGCATTCTTCAACCCAAACGGTATCACTCTGTAACAATATGTGCCCCAAGGCGTGATAAAGGCCGTCTTTTCTGCATCTTCTTCGTCCATCAGGATCTGATGATAACCCGCATAACAGTCCACAAAAGAACCAATCCCACATTTGGCACAATTGTCGATCAATATATGGATATTTTGCAATGGAAAGTCATCCTTTTGACTAGCTTTATTAAGGTCACGATAATCAACACACACCCTGGTTTTTCCGTCCTTCTTTGGAACAGGCACAACATTGGCTAACCAGGTGGGATATTTAGTGACCCATAAGACCTTCGCCTCGAATTGCTTGTTGACCTCTTCTTTTATTTTTACACTGATATCTATTTTAAACTTCGTTAACTTTTGCTTAACTGGCCGGCATTCTGGATAAATGGGCAATTTATGTACCACCGGGTCAGTACTAAGCCCGGGCATGTCATCATAAGACCAACCGAATATGTCCTTGTACTCATGTAACAACCTTATCAAATCATCTCTGTGTAAAGACTCTAAGTTCACACTAATCTTTGTTTCTCGGACATATTCCTCACTTCCCAAATTAATAGACTCGATCTCATTTAAATTTGGTTTGGGTTTTTCTTCATAATTAGGGATGGCAAACGGTGCGGGGTGGGGCGGTTGCGGGGCACACCCACGCACACCCGAGAAGATTCCAACCCGCCCCGCCCCGCCCCGCAAAACAAATTTTTCTAATTTTAACCGCCCCGCCCCGCCCCGCGAAAAACCGCACTGCCCCGCCCCGCGAAAAACCAACAAATTTTTCTAATTTTAATTATGTGATGTATTTTTTAAGAAAATAATACAATAATATAATATAAGTCATAACATTATAATAAAATATTCAATAACAAAGATAATAAAACTACATAAAGCAAATATTGCTAATTAATAAGCCATAATAAAAATTAACATAATCTAAAAATACTATATGGATCATTCTAAAATAAGTATAGCTAATGAGTATTATTAATTACATAGTTTGGATTAACTATTGGCGTTAATTGGATTTAGAGTTTAAACTTTATGTTTTCTATATCCCGCAACCCGCGACCCGCACCGCCCCGCGTTAATTTTTTTAAAAAAATTTATGCCCCGCCCCGCCCTGCCCATCCCCGCAAACAATGTAACCTGCCCCGCCCCGCGAATGTTGAAAAACCGCCCCGCCTCGCCCCGCCCCGCACCGTTTGCCATTCCTATTCATAATGGCTCAAATCTTTACTAATTTCCTCCAATACTTCCTCATCCTCACATTCCACTTCATGTTCGTTTTCAATTTCCTGTATAACTATTTGATTATCAAGGCTGGACCAGGAATCCTTCATGCATGACATATCATTGGAATCAGCAAATATTGAATTGTACAAAAGAAGAAGAAAAATAATAATAAGGCAAAAATAATGGAGGAAGAAAGAAATTGCATTTCATTGAATTTTTTGAAAGGTAACAAGAGTTGGATACATTTAACTTGATAGGATATGAGATTACAATTTAAAACAAGACAGTTTTGGGAATTGAATATTAAAAGCTAACTACCACAACACCCTCCTGATTGGAAGAGGAGTAGCTTTCCAGTTATTTAGCATACTGTGGGGTCCAACAAATTGAACGTCCATTTTTCTTGTTCCTTCGGCTGTCTCCATCACATTCACGTCTTCAAATAACCTTTCAAATCTTGCCAAAAGCTCTTTATCGGGTTTTATCTTTGCACGGTTTGGCATGACAGTTGCCAGACATCTCTGTGTACCAGGCTTGACAAAGGAGTTGGACGACTTTGGGATAGGTTTGTGGAGGGTCCACCCTTTCTTTTTCAATTTCTCAGCTCTCTGTATATCAGCAATGGTTGGATTGAAACCCAAGACAAAAGTACCAGTGCTGCCTGGAAGGTGAATTGCCTGTGTGATACCCTGCAAGTAACCCCTAAACCCTTTCCTGGAGAAAATTTATTCTTTATCACCTCTTTGGTGACCATGACCGCTGCAGGGGCCACGGTGGGTACTAGCATATTTTCTCCTTCAGATATTTTGTTACGGTCATGGTGTCCATTACTTGATACACCCACGGACCTTTATCTCCTTCAACTTCCTCAAAATGGTGTAATAGCATTGCAAACATCGTCTTCCCCGTGCACTTTATTTCTTACTGCTCCCACTCAAATTTTACCATTTGATGCAAAGAAGATGGTACTTCTTTCGCAGTATGGATCCATGGACGTCCTAACAAAAGGTTGTATGATACTGCGACATCCAGTACTTGAAACTCCATGATGAAATCCACTGGTCCGATAGCAAGCTCTAGTATGAATCCCCCACGGTATTCTTTCTGCTTCCATCAAAACCCCTTACACATACGCTATTTCGGTGAATCCTCTCATGATTAACTTTCAGCTTCCCTAGAGTTGACAACGGACAAATATTGGCGCTTGATCCGTTGTCCACCAAAACACGAGTTACTAAAGATTCTTCATATTTTACCGTGAGGTATAGTGCTTTATTATGCTCCACCCCTTCTAGCGGTAGCTCACTGTCCGAAAATGTTATCTTATTTGTCTCAAAGATCTTGTTTGTGATTTTCTCCAGATGACATACCGAGATTTTCTCTGGTACGTGGGCTTCATTTAGAATCTTCATCAACGCCTCTCTATGTTTATCGAAATGAATTAGAAGGGATAACAACGATATTTGTGCGGGCGTCTTCCTCAATTGCTCAACTATGGAGTAATCTTGAGCTTTCATCTTCTTTAGAAATCCTCAACTTCTTCCTCGGTTACTCCTTTCTTCACACAAGCTGGATTTTCTTTCACCACTTTCATCTTTCTCAATTCATCCGGGGAAAAACATCGCCTAGAGTAGGTCAAACCATGAGTTTCACAAATTTCCCCCTTGACTTCATTCCCTTTATACATTACTATTACCTTGTCATAATTCCAAGGTACAGCCTTGGTACTCACAAACGGCATCTGAACAACTGGTTTAATAACCACTGGCTCTATATAAGCCCCTTTCACAGTCAGCAAGGGCTTCACCCCAGGTACTATCACTTTTACTGGCTCGGGCTCAATTAACACATATGACTATTTTACTGGTGGTTCAATTGACACTTTCTCACTTTCAGCTTTCTCCTCGACTTTGTTGTTTGCTTTAATTGTCATCACCGTCTAAGAAGGTTTTCTGCAGCTTTCTGCCTGTACTAGCTCTACCATATGTGTCTCATAATGCGCTGGCAAAGAATTTTGCATTATGTTGGGAGTCTCTTGAGCTTGCACCTCAATTCTCTAGGAGTCAATGAGTTCTTGTATTGCCGACTTTAAGTGCCAACATTTCTCCGTGTCATGTCCCGGTGCCTTGAACAGTATTCACAATGGACAGATTGGTCTAAATTTCTAGGTGAAGGGTTGGGGATTTGAGGTTCAATGGGGTTCAATATCCCTAATTCTCTCAATCTATAAAAGAGACTGGTATATGATTCTCCTAGAGGAGTGAAAGTTCTTTTTCTCTGAGCCTGTAAGCCTTCACTTCATGGTCAGGACGGAAGTTGGTTCGGTTTGAATTTTTGTAGGTTTTTTATGGTGGATAGGCATTTTGGGCATGGTAGACATTCTGATGATCTGGGGTACGCCATGAAGGTAGAAGAGGTGGGTTATATGGTGCTGGTGGATATGGTTGGTATGGGCGAGGTTGATGATGATATGGGTTTGGGCCCCGGGACCAAGATCTTCCTTCAATAACCACCACTTCTTCCTTCTTATTCTTTCCAATCGACCCTCCTGTTCCCGTTTGGATTGTTTGATTTGTAGCCTTGATGGCTGAGTAGCTCATAATCTTATTTGTCTTCAGACCTTCTTCCACAAAACTCCCCATTATTACTACCTCGTTAAAGGTTTTTCCAATCGCAGACACCAAATGACCGTAATATGTCGGCTCCAAAGCTTGTAGGAAACAATCTACCATTTCTCCTTCTTTCATTGGTGGATCTACACATGCCACATGTTCCCTCCACCGGAAACCATACTCCTGAAAGATTTCTCCGGGCTTCTTTTCCATCTTAGTCAATGACAATCTCTCAGGGATGATTTCCAGATTATATTGGAAATGGTTTGCAAATGATTGAGCTAAATCATCCCAAATGAACAATCGGGTATGATCTTGATGAGTATACCATTCCAATGCCGAACTACTGAGGCTTTGACTGAAGTAGGCCATACGTAGTTCATCCTTTCCTCCAGCTCCATGCATTTTACTGCAATATCCTCTGAGATGGGCCACTGGATCACCATGGCCATCATACATGTCAAATTTTTGGCAATTTAAACCCAGCAGGTAGCTGTACCTCAGGAAACAAACATAAGTCTTTGTATGCCACACTAACTTGGCCTCCCAGACCTTGCATATTATGAAACAAATGCTCAAGGCTCTTCATTTTCCCGGCCATCTCCTCTTGCTCAGGGTTTCTAACAGGTTTCTCCTCCTCCGTCATATCGATGAGTGGGGTGTAAGAATAATGTTGCCTGAAGGTGGGTTCTGGAGGATAGTAATGATTATCCTGGACATGAAATACAAGCTCGATAGAGGATTTATGTAAAGTGACTGGTGGTGGTGTCACACACAGGAGCGGCCTAGGGTGGTGGTAGTGGAGCTGGTTTAGGCAGGGGTGGTGGTACTTGTGATGTAGTGGCATAATAGTGCGGGTAAGCAGGATATGTGGAAGATGAGTTCATGGTGGGTAGTTCCTGGTTTGGGTTTGAGGGTGGAATGTATATGGGGTTAGCTGGGTATGACGGTAAGGGTTGCCCCCTTGACCAAGCCTGGTACATTTCTGACATCTACTGTTTCAACTTATACATTTCTTCCTTCATGCTAGTCACATCTATTACTTCATCCTCTTGCACTGGATCAATGATTGTAGGCTTAATTTCATGGGTTACTACTTTTGTCATGCATTTAGAACGAGTGTTGTAGTTGTGATGTGCCAGAATGCCAGTTGCTAACTGTTTTATCTGATACTCATCAACAACAAAAGCTTGTTAATAGTTAGATCATAATGGATAAACATCACAAGTTTTAAAAACACAACTTTTGCCTAGTAATTATGCATCATCCCGACATTATTATTCTTCTTTTGACCCGCCAATTTTCTTTTTTCTGCTTTTGTTTTCCTTCTTTTCATTATTTTATTGCTTTCGTTTGTTTCTTTTCCCTTTTTCTTTCCTCTCTTTTTCTTTCTTTTTTTTTGTTTTTCGATCATGCATGTTTGCCTATCGCTCAAGCAATTTGCATATATAAGAGAAAAATAATGACAGTTTCTTTTGAATTTTCATTGATATTCAAACATCGATTACAAATGATGTTGCACTACAACTTTTAAAATGCAGAAAAATACAAATACAAAAATGCATGCCCTATGAATACATTAAAGCTCCTAGTACCCGCGAGACATCGTTCGGTCTTACCGTGGGCCTATATGCTAATCCCCTTTGGAGTTTGTTTAGGTCGGTCATTACTTGTTGCTGCTGAGGTAAATGTTGACTGAGTCATATCCTCGCACAATTGGCATTTCCACGTAATGTATTGAGCAATGTTGACAATTTTTTCTCTGATGACCCCTTTTTCTTGAAGCAACCTACCAATCTGTTCGGCACGAGCATCTAAGGTTTGTTGGTTCTTCTTTTGAAGTTGTTCTAGCTCCAATTCTAATCGATCTATGGCCATGTAGCAGTGTTATCTTTCTATATCAAATTCTTTTGTTTGCTTACTATTTTGACCTCGGCTGTGATGATCTTCTTTCTCAATCGGGCTACTTCAACATTATGTTCATTTTTTAACTATCGAACCATCCGAGCTCTTTCTTCGGCGTTCTTGGCCAATTATTTCTGAACCCTAACTAATTCCTTCTGTCACGACCCGGATTTTTCCCCAACATCGGGATCGTGATGGCGCCTACTCATGGTAGCTAGGCAAGCCACTGTATTCATACTATCCTATTTTTAACACAATTTTAATTAAATAAATGCGGAATACTTTATCGAAATGGAAATAACAAATCACAAGGTGAAAAATCATACTGAAATCCTCTACCCAAAAAGTGGAGTCACCAACTCACGAACTACTATGGAATACTACACATAAAAGTCCTGAAGGAAATATAACATAATTCTGTTTGTCTCGGAACAAAGAGACTACAGCTAATAACATAAATAAAGAGAGAGACGCCGGGCTTGCGGACGTCCGCAAGCTACCTCGGTCTCAAATATGATCAACTCCCACGCAATCGATTTACTGCTGCTGCTGCTGCTCCTAATCGTAACCTGGACCTGTGCAAAAACGCACAGAAGTGTAGCATCAGCACAACCGACCCCATGTGCTGGTAAGTGCCTGGCCTATCCCGGCGAAGTAGTGACAAGCCTAGGACCAGACACCCACATAACCCCGTGCAATTCAATATATATATATGTGTACCACAAAATAACAAGAAATAATCAAGTATTAACACAATAAGGAATACCTTAAAGAATTCAACAATTAATCACAGTTAATAATTTCACAAGGAAAAACAAAGTATAATGTAAACACAAGTAATATCACTTCAAGAAATAGCACGCAGTTGCACGGCATCACCCTTCGTGCTTTTACTCTCATCCTCACATCCATAGTACGGCATGATCCTTCGTACATGGTTCAATAACAGGGCACGGCATGATCCTTCGTGCATAATCAAGAATAGGGCACGGCATGATCCTTCGTGCATAATCAATAATAGGGCACGGCATGATCCTTCGTGCATAATCAATAATAGGGCACGGCATGATCCTTCGTGCATAATCAATAAATAAACATGGCACGGCATTAACCTTCGTGCATAAATAAATAAACATGGCACGGCATCACCCTTCGTGCATTATCACTCTTTCTCACCCAAATAACAATCACAGTCAAGGGCAAAGAAAGAAACAATAATTCATAAACCGCCCCATCAAGGGCAATCAATAATTATCTTCACAACAAGTCCCAACAAGGGAGAACAATAACAATTCATCCGTAATATATCTCAAAATAATCATTTTCCAACGACTCACGGTCATACTAGACGCCAGTGTATGGATGCTCGTCACCACATCCCATACACCGCACTCGATCACATAACACATAACACATAATCCTATTCCCTCAAGCTAGGATAGAACAAACACTTACCTCGAATGCTTATGAACAATTCAATCCGTGGAAATGTCTTTTTCTTTCAACTTGGCTCCAATCCAACCGTATCTATACACAATTGATTTAATATCATCAATACTACTCAACAAACTAATTCTTAAGATCAAATACAACTTTTACAACATTCTGCTCGGAATAGTGAATTTCAACCCCGGGCCCACATGGTCGGAATTCGGGGTTAGGACCAAAATCCGGTTACCCATCCCCCACGAGTTCATGTATATGATTTGTTTCAAAATCGGACATCAATTCGAGGTCCAATTCCCCAATTTATGAAAAACCCTATTTTCTAACAAAAACAAGAATTCTACCATGAAAACCTTTGATTTTTAATGAAAAACATGTTTAATGATGTTAGGAATTGAAAGAATTAAGTAAAAAGTGACTTACAATTGTTTTGATGAAGAAGAAATCCTTGAAGAATCGCAAATGGGTGTTTTGGTTTTGTAAAATGTGAAGAAATGACTGAAATTCGTGTTTTTCAGGTCTCTGTGTTCGCATTTGTGAACATGGGTTCGCAATTGCGAACCCCGACCAATTTCTGGAGTTTGAAAAATAAGCTAAGGGTGGGAAGTTCGCATTTGCGAACATTTGTTCGCATTTGCGAACAGTTCGCATTTGTGAACTAATGTTCGCATTTGCGAACACATGCTGTATAAGGCAGTGTTCGCATTTGCGAACAATGGTTCGCATTTGCGAACCAAGGCAGTGTTGGGGAAGGTTCGCAAATGCGAACTTTTGTTCGCATTTGCGAACATAGGCTGGCACTGGGGACCTTCGCAAATGCGAACAATTGTTCGCATTTGCGAACAAGGCTCAATGGGGCTTCGCATTTGCGATCAGGGTTCGCATTTGCGAGCCCTGCCTTGTACTGTCCCCTTCGCAATTGCGAGAAATACTTCGCAATTGCGAAGCCAACAGCTGGGTGAAAAACCAGCAGTGCAACATTTCAGAATTTAATCCAACGGCCTATCAAATCTTTACCCGAGCCCCCGGCTCCAAACCAAACATGTACACAACCTCAAAAACACATTATGAACTTGTTCGTGCGATCACATCGCCAATATCACCTCGTTTTCATCAAATCAAGCCTCAAATGCATGAATTTCATACCTTTAGTTTTCAAAACTTCTTAACTTGGAACTCAAGGTCCAAAACATCTCAAACGACATCCGAATGTCACCAAACTTTACAAAAATCACATATATAATATTTAAGACTTGTACCGGGCGTCGGAACCAAAATACGAGCCCGATACCAAGGTCAATTAATTCATTTCCTTTAACAATTACATCAAAAACAATTTCATAGAAAAATTCATAACTTGGGCTCTAGGCCTCAGAATTCGACTCCGGACGCATGTCCAAGTCCCATATTTTCCTACGGACCTCTCGGGACCATCCAATCTCGGTCCGGATCCGTTTACCAAAAATGTTGACCGAAGTCAACCATATCAATATTAATATCATTTTTATCCAAATTTCTCATAGAATTCATATTTTCTATCACAAAATCTTTCCGCTACATGCTCGGATCGTGCACGCAAATCGAGGCAACATAGAATGAGGTTTTCAAGGCCTCAGAAGCTCGAAATGATTAATAAAATAAGTGATGACCCTTTGGGTCGTCACACCTTCTCAGCTTTATCTAGATCAAAACTATAGTCGTTCACTTTGCACCGTATATTTTCAATTAGCTTCTCATCCCGGGCAAGTGGAACTGGGGTTTCGGTTGTTTTTCTCATTTTCAAAATCTAAGCCTTCAAAATTTCATTTTCGTTTCTCAGCTGTTTCTTTTCACCCTCATCGGCTGCTGCTTGTAGGTTGCTTTCGAATTTGAGGTCCTGGAATTATTTTTCCAACATGCTGATTCTGGCTCGATATTCATTTTCCTTGGCCATCCAATCTTTTTGGTCCTCAGACTGCTCGGCAAACTCTTAAATATGAGGCCTCTTTATTGGTCTCTCATGCTCAACATCTCTGTGGTACCATGCGGAATATCCCGGTGATACTTCTCCTCTAGCCCGATCTCTCACACAAATGTCTATTCTCAGACATTGGCATTCATTTCATATTTGCCAAATTTTTGCTTCCGGTAATCGCCCATCAGGATAGATTTCTATTGCTTGAGGGCTGAGGTCCCCATCTTTCGGCACAACCTAATATCTTCCAAGTTGCCTTAATACCCGTTATGGCACATAAGGTTGGATGCTCTTGAGACCCATTAACACAAAATACGACACTTCCGCTGGAATATATATTACTTCATTGAGGGGCAACCATCCATATGCCTAATCTATCTGGCTAGCAGTCAGTGATCGTAAATACGTGATCCAACCTTTTGATACTTCTGGCAACTTGGCCTCTTTTGTCCTCACGTAGAACTCTTTGATACATGTCTTTTCAGACGATCCATAACTTGAAACTGAGGGTGGCGGCATAAATGCTCTAGCATCCACATTTGAAGAAGTAAATTACACCCCTCGAAAAATCTTGTCCCGCTTTGCAGGCTGTGAGAGCAAGGAAGATATCGACCACTATCATTGGTGCCAACATATTGTTGTTTTGCACAAGGAGAGTACTGGCAATTCAGGCAACTATAATGTCAATATTTCCATCTTTCCTCGGGAATATGATCAATCCCAAAAGGCTACCATAAAGGCGAAACACATGTGTTCCTCCCACTTAGTCCAGTTCGCTTTGCTGCAGAGTTTGTTTGTTGGATCATTGAATCCTCCAACGTGGCCATATCTGCGGTATATAAAGTTCATAGTACAGAACCCGTGAACCAAGTCTTCATTGTGAACATTTCTGGCAATCTTTAAGGAGTCGAAGAATCTATGCATAGTAATAGCCCTTGGAGCCAGCGGATACTTATCTTTTAAGGGAACCTCATCCTTCCCGATGTAGTTAGCAATTTCCTCCAATGTCGGAGTGAGCTCAAAATCTGAGAAGTGGAGCACACTATGTGCGTTATACCAGCAAGCAAGTAGAGCATGGATAATATCACCCCGATGTACTATATTTAACATTCCAGTAAGATCTTTTAGATATTTGTTGACCCAATCCTGTCCATCTTGGCCTAAATCATTCCACCGTAATCGCAACTCCAAAGGGATCCTGTTCATTAGTGCAAAGGGTTCATTTTGTATTGTGCTCATCCTGCACATTTATTAAAGGCGATTTATTAAAAAAGAAAAATCTTTTTCAAAGACAATTTTCATTATTTCAAAAGAGTCAACCTTTCCATATTTCATTTGAAAATTTCAATGTTATTATTTAAAAAGACAAAGAAATGACTTCAAAGCGGCCATTTTTGCACAAACAGCCTTCCGGCTTCCTTTCGGAACATTCAGCTATTTTTGAGAAACAACATCACTTTGATTTTATTGAAAACTTAAAAATTCAACATTTTTTGGTTATTTGTTTGAAAGGGGTGGTTGGGCCGGTCACGGGTTGCTTACGTATCTCGCCTAATGGTGAGAATCAAACCTGCGTAGTTCGGTCAAATTGTTTTACGACCAAAAATTGTTCCGACTATTTTCAAACTTTCGACGGCGTTTCGTCAATATTTTGGTATTTATATTCTAATTTTAATTCTTTTTTTTAGGTATTTAGTCGGTCAGCATAATATACTAGGACAAATAAATGCAACATAAAATCATGCTCTGTCTTTGATATCCGGGTCACCTGTCCTAGACGGACCCAACCCCTATGTTGAGTCCCATAAGTTAGATATGATGCAAATAAACGTCCTAAATCTAGGTTCAATATCCTTATTTTTCATGGTAGTAGAATGTGTACCCGAGTGGACAACTCGGATCGAGGAGGGGGCTACGTACCGGGGACCCGCGGGATCGTCCGACTTTGTAACTTATCCGACCTCTATTTTCTTATTGGGTATCGACTTAACAGAAAGGGGAGTCTCAACCAGTAAGCACAACCCCGGAGGTAAGAAGAGAAGGGTTTTTGGTACAACTTTATATATAAAATTCATGTAATATCAAAGCGGTAAACATGTAGCACATTGATCAAAGCATATAATGAAATCAAATAATATCAAAAACAGTAATTTAATTGAGCTCGAATTCTTAAACCCTGAACCGAAGTTTCTGGGTTGCTTTTCCCCAGCAGAGTCGTCAAAGCTGTCACACCTCCCTTTTTTAATACTTTTATAATAAGTATACCCCGCTATTTACTAATACACCCCAAGAAGGGATATAATAATAACAACAGGGAAGGAGTTTTTCCACTTTAAGGACAATCAGAACGGGATTTATTTATTAAATTTCAGAGTCGACACTTGGGAAAATAATGGTATCCCATGTCACCGGTTTAATCTCGAACCGAGGAAATTATGACTCTGTTTTAACAGTCCGCAAAACTATAAATCCAGACAAGGAATTTTGTTAACCCGGAAGAAGGTGTTAGGCACCCCAGGATTCCTTAGTTCTAGCACGGTCGCTCAACTGCTGTATTTGTCTTATCTGATTTCTTTATATGCTTCAATTTTACAAATGTTTTTTAATGTCCCGCTTTGGTTAATTCTAGGATTTTGCAACGTTGCGAAAATGCATTTCAAATCACACCGCAACCAGTACGCCTGTGACCATGATGCATTTCAGGTTTGCCGGGATTTTGATTTGAGTCACATAAATGTGGACTCGTATTAGGAATGTATATTTATTATAAATCGTGCCCTACGATGTCTACGTCTTGTTAATTTTGGGAGAGACCGTGGAATCTGCTAAACGGTCTTTCCAATTTCCAACGTTTTCATAAGAATTTATGGAGGCCCCCGCAACTATATTTTTTGATTTAGCGAGGCTCGTCTCTGTTTTTTATTAAGGTTTTTCCTAAGTATTCTATATTTTCTGTTTCTGTTTTTCTCTTATCCTAATATATACCATTTTTGTTTTATATTAAATATGTATTATTATGCATTAACGTCCAGGCCATACTTTGCTATTGGGCCTGGACCAGAGACCATTTCAATAATATGCCATGAAAGACTGGGCTTCGGCAGCCCAGTTTTCAATTCTCTTCTCGTTTTTAGCCACAAATGCCATCTTATTTCGATTTGGGCCTGTATTTATGGCAAGGCCCAGGTTACTTATGTCTAGAACGGAATCAAAACAGAACAACATTTAAACAATGATACTATGAACAAATGTTTAACAATTAACTATTTCGAATAATGGAATACAAATACATTTGATCCTTACTGTTTTTATTATTATCAATTAACTGAAGATGTCAATACTAGTTTGATCGATTTTTTATTATTTAATTACAGGATTAACATAATATGATTCTAAGGACTATCTATCAATTGAGACACTATTTACAGAATTATTATTACTCTTATTAAACTGAAAACAGTATTCTTAGACATGCTTGAATTACCATTGTTATTACAATCATATTCAAGTCACCATATCATCTCCACTTAATGCGAGTTTCTAAACTAGTTTCAGCAGTGATATAACAGTAATTATGATTTAAGATCCTAATACTCACGATTTTCAAATTAATTAATGTTGATTCAGAACTTGATTGACGAAAATGTCTAAGTATAGTATTACATGTCCAATTTCAGAATAATTATAAATATAAGTGTATTAACTATGTTTTAGCTGATTTTAGTTTTAAATTAGGTGATTAACCATATCTAATTACTGATTTACATCTAACTACAACATTAACTACTTCTACTCTACTCTAGGTCAAATTCATAAAGTTGTTAATTATTACAACCATTCCTAAAGAATTACAAATGGATCTACGAATTAATTACAGCTATGACAAAAGAAACAGAAATGACATCATTGAAAATTATTTAAAACTTCATTTCTTCATCATAATCTCGATTACATCTCCAGAAAACAGATGTGTACCTAAACAAATCGATGAGTCTAGAGTTTTGGAGAAGAAGAATAGTCAGCAACTAATAGCAGCAATACAGCAACAACAATGAGGAGATTCAATCACAGCAAACAACTATCAAAGACTCCAATTATAAAACCCAGCAAATCAACCCAAGTAGAATCAAGGAATCCAGTGAAGTCGAGATATATTGATGAAGAGTCGACCCCTAGAAATCCCAAAATAGCAGTCAAGTCAATTAGCTTCCTCAATGTGTGTTACTCCTAATTGTATGTTTCAGAATTTTTCGAACTCAGAATTATAATGTGTGGACCCTAAGAATTGTCTAATTGTAAAATTTAGAACCAGAATTTCTAAACCCTTTTTTCAGGCTCACTAACAGCCTATTTATAGAATTATTTTGGGGGGAATTGGGGGGAATTTCAAATAAGTTATTTCTATTCCCCTCCCCTTATTCTTTTCAATTATTTACAGTATAATCTATTAAGAATTGTGTTGAAATGCCTTAGAAACCCTGCTAGAAGGTTCTAGCCAATTCTATTGGGCTCTTTTAGGTGTGTTTTACATAATTACCCTCACTTGCGAAGATTTGTTACACAAATGCCTTTTTATTTTGCCCATTCTGCCTTTTACTTTCTAAGTAATTGCAGAAATACTAGGCACTAAAGTCACTTTTAGCCTTATAGGCTCTATTTAATCTTCAAGAATGCCATTTACTGTTTCTTTTTTACCCTTTGTATTTAATCAATATTAGCCGACCTGCCTAAGGTCTGGCAGAACTATGGTAAAGAGTTATTTAATAAGTAACCCCTAATTTAGAAATGTTTTAAGATTTAGCCAGTTTTAGACCCCAACCCCTTTCATTTTTAGCCAACACTTATCAGAACCCAATCACTTATCAAAATATGACCACTATTTATGTCACGACCCAAACCCTGGTCGTGATGGCGCCCAACACAATGCTAGGCAAGCCCGACCATAATATCCTCTTAACCAGCCAATTATTAAATAAATTAAACTTAAACAGTAGTTAGTCATAACAGGTAATAACCAAAACGTCAAAACATACAAAATACGGTCCCAAACATATCGTGGTGTCACGAGACTGAGCCTCTACAGAATAGCATCCTAATACAACCAAGTCTAGACAAATAGGAAATCAACAAGATGATAAAGAAGGAGAATAACAAGCTTTGCGGACGCTGGCAGCTACCTCGTAATCTCCGCAAAAGTAGATATGGATCAGCAGCTAAAATGTCTCAACTGCTCTCGGGCACCTGCGGATCTGCACCAAAACAGTGCAGGGGAGTGGGGTGAGTATATTTCAACTCAGTGAGTAACAATAATAAATAATAACTGAAAGTAAGAACTCCTGTGCTATCACTTAGCAGTTCTAAGGCAATCTTCACAAGTACGTCATCACTATAGTAGTACTTTAACCTCCAATCTACGTTTATCTCTACAAGATCTCCACACCGAACAAACCCTCGCTCGTACCCCTACGGTGTACGGCCATCTCAACATATAAAGGCACATACTTATGTCTATAATGTATAAGTATCTAAGTAAATAGTAGGATATGATTAAGTATAATGTTGCGGCGTGCGGCCCGCTCCAATACATATACCGCTGCGGCGCGCAGCCCGCTCCATTTAACGTCGACGGCGCTCACCGGGGGTGTATACGGACTTCGGAGGGGCTCCCTAGGCCCAAGCGCTATGGTGCTATGGCTTGCAGCCAGGTCCACCATATATCACTGCGGCGTGCAGTCCGATCCAACATATATACTGCTGCGGCGTGCAGCCCGATCCCATAATATACCAGCGCTCACTGGAATGTGTGCAGACTCAGACTCCGAAGGGGCTCCTACAGCCCAAGCGCAATAATACTGCGGCGTGCAGTCCGTCCCACATGTATATTACATGTATATCACATGCATATTACTGCGGCGTGCAGTCCGATCCAAAATAGGTATCTATATGCATAATACCTCATAATGGGTCCTCGACCCTATCCCAGTCAGTATGTACTTGGCCTCTCAGGCCCAATATAATATATCACAATGGGTCCTTGACCCTGTCTCAGTTAATATAGACTTGGCCTTTCAGGCCCAATATAACATCTCCTAGTGGGTCCTCGACCCTATCTCATCTCAATCGGTATAAACTTGGCCTTTCAGGCCCACTCAGCTAGAACAGGGAATTCCACCCTAGATAATCTCTCTCAATGTACACATCTAGTACAGGCTCATATTATGCTATGCAGCTAGAGCCATGGCTGAGTGTATATTTCCAACACAATGTAAAGGTCACCTAGCTCTATAGGTTCCCTAATGCTCTACAGATCGGCACGAGGCCCCAAACATGGCTATTAGCCCAATGGTACAGTTATAACCTCATTAACAGTTGTACAACACAGTATTCTATTAGCCGGGAAGGACTAAGTCCGAACCCCTTATCACAATGTTACCACGCCCGTCATAGAACGCGTGTCTCATCTCAATATAGCTCTGTAAAGTGCTAGAACGGGGTTTCAAACCCTCAGTGTATTGTTTACTACTACCACTCACCTCGAACCGGTAGAAGCTTCAATCCGCCTTGCGCTTGCCTCGCAAATCAATCTCCTCGGATGCCAAATCTGCTCAAAGTCATAGAGAATGCATCAATATACGCTAATTTCACGAAATTCATTCGAAATAACCCAATTTATATCAAAACCCACAAGTTGTCAAATCCCGACTTTTGGTACACTTGTCGAAAAATTACAAAAATTACATATTCGGAATCCTCATCTCGATACGAGTCTAGGCATATAAAATTTACCAAATTCGGACTCCATTTGCCCACTCAAATCAGTGTTTTTCTTTAATTTAGGCCTAGGGCTCAAACCCACCTTTAATCTTCCATTTCCAGGGATTTAACCAAGGATTTCATGTTAAATTGATGTAATTAAGCCACAAAACTTACCTCCAACGAATCCCCGATGAATTACCAGCAATTCCCGTGAGTTTCTCTCTCTAGAACTCAAAAATGGAGGTTTCATGAATGAAACCCGTAGCCCCTCTGTTCTGTGATTAAATTCTCTGCCAGACGAATTAACCCTACGCGATCGCAGCCTTTGGCACGCGATCGCGATGCACAAATTTTGGGCGGCCTAATTTTCCTCTACGCGATCGCGTGATCCTTGACGCGATCGCAGTGAACAATTCAGTGACTCTACGCGATCGCAAACGAACTAACGCGATCGCAGTGAACAAACTCGGCCGGCCCCCAGATTAACCTACGCGATCGCGACACAAGACACGCGATCGCACTGCTTCCGACCAAATACCCTACGCGATCGCATAAAACCTCACGCGATCGCAATGCTCCAACCTTCAGACTTACGCGATCGCAGGCTTTGCTTCGCGATCGCAGAGCTCGGGATTTCTCCCTTACGCGATCGCATGGCCATCTCCGCGATCGCGGAGAACAAAATTTTTCTGCGATTATTGCAGCAGAACAGCAATGCCTTTTGGCACAAATTGGTCCGTTTGGACCCCCGAATCCATCCCGAGGCCTCCGGGACCCCAACGAAAACCACCAACATACTCCAAAACACGATACGAACTTGTTCCAATCATAAAAACACCACCCTAAACATCAAAATCACCAATTACACACGGATTCAAGCCTAAATTTTCTTAAAACTTTCCGAATTACACATTCGATCAAAAACCCGACCAAACGACGTCCGAATGACCTGAAATTTTGCAGGCACATCCAAAATCACCTAACGAAGCTATACTGCAACTGTCGGAACTCCATTCCGACCCCCGGATCTAAATCTCACCTATCGTCCGGATTTCGCCAAAATTCAACCTTAGCCAATTCAAGCCTATTTCTACACCGGGCCTCCAAATTCAATTCCGATCGCTCCCCTAAGTCACAAATCACCTTCCGGAACTAACCGAATCATCAGAATCCGATTCCGAGCCCTCTAGCTAAATAGTCAACTCCGGGTTGACTTTTCCTATTCAAGTTTCCTTCACAAAGGCTATATGCCTCATTCCCAATTTAATTCACTCCTAACTCCCCCGATAGACTCTAACACTTATATAAAAGCATGAATTATGTAATTACAACACAACGGGGTGGTAATTCCCGTGACGACGGGCCGGGTCGTCACATTCTCCCCTTCTTAAGCAAACGCTCGTCCTCGAGCGGGTCAAGAAACATACCTGAAGTCTCAAATAGCTGAGGGTATCTGCTCCGCATCTCCTGCTCAACCTCCCAAGTAGCCTCCTCCACGGGTCGACCTCTCCACTGAACCTTAACCGATGCAATCTCCTTGGACCTCAATTTTCTCACCGGATGACCCAAAATAGCAATAGGCTCCACATCATAGGACAGATCACCATCAAGCTGGATGGTACTGAAGTCTAATACATGAGACGGATCTCCAATGTACTTCCGGAGCATAGACACATGGAATACCGGATGAACGCTGGATAAACTGGGTGGCAAGGCTAACTCATATGCCACCTCTCCAACTCTCCCGAGTATCTCAAAAGGGCCAATATACCTGGGACTCAACTTCCCTTTCCTCCCGAACCTCATGACACCCTTCATGGGTGAAACCTTCAGCAATACTCTATCACCAACCATGAAAGACAACTCTCGAACTCTACGGTCCGCATAACTCTTCTGACGAGACTGTGCTGTACGAAGCCTCTCCTGGATTAACTTTGCTCTATCCAGAGCATCCTGGACTAACTCGGTCCCTATCAATCTAACCTCACCAGGCTCAAACCATCCCACGGGAGATCTACACCGTCCGCCATACAATGCCTCGTACGGGGCCATCTGAATACTCGACTGGTAGCTGTTGTTGTAGGCAAACTCAGCAAGTGGTAAGAATTCATCCCACGAACCACCAAAATCAATCACACATGCCCGCAACATATCCTCCGGGATCTGAATAGTACGCTCAGACTGCCCGTCTGTCTGGGGGTGAAATGTTGTACTCAACTCAACCCTCATACCCATCTCTCGCTGAAATGCTCTCCAAAACTGAGAAGTGAACTGAGTGCCTCTGTCAGATATAATAGACACTGGGACCCCATGTAACCCGACAATCTCCCGAATAAAGATCACCGCCAACCGCTCCGATGAGTAAGTAGTACTAACCGGGATGAAATGTGCGGACTTAGTCAGCCGATCAACAATCACCCATACGAATCAAACTTCCTCGCTGTCCGAGGGAGCCCAATAACAAAATCCATGGTGATCCTCTCCCATTTCCACTCGGGAATAACCATACGTTGAAGAACACCGCCCGGTCTCTGATGCTCATATTTGACCTGCCGGCAATTGAGGCACTTAGCTACATGCCTAACAATATCCATCTTCATTCTCCTCCACCGGTAGTGCTGTCTCAAGTCTTGGTACATCTTTGCGGCACCTGGTGAATAGAGTACCGCGAACCGTGTGCCTCCTCAAGTATCAACTCCCGCAAACCATCAACATTGGGCACACATATACGGCCTTGCATCCTCAAAACACCATCACTGTCGATAGTCACATCTCTGACATCATTATGCTGCACTCTGTCCTTAAGGACAAGCAAATGTGGGTCATCATACTGTCGCTCCCTGATGCGATCATATAAGGAAGATCGAGAAGCAATACAAGCCAACACTCGACTCGGCTCCGAAATATCTAATCTCACTAGCCGATTGGCTAGGGCCTGAACATCATAAGCAAAAGGCCTCTCCCCAACTGGGATGAAAGCTAAGCTGCCCATGCTAACCGCCTTCCGACTCAAGGCATCGGCCACCACATTGGCCTTCCCGGGATGATACAAAATAGTGATATCATAGTCCTTAAGCAACTCCAACCACCTCCGCTGTCTCAAATTAAGGTCCTTCTGTCTGAATAAGTGCTGAAGGCTGCGATGATCCGTGAACACCTCACATGAGACACCATACATGTAATGCCTCCAAATCTTCAAGGCATGAACTATGGCTGCTAGCTCCAAATCATGAACAGGGTAGTTCTTCTCGTGGGGCTTCAACTGACGAGAGGCATAAGCAATGACCCTACCCTCCCGCATCAACACACAACCAATGCCCACTCCTGAGGCATCACAATATACAGTATAAGAACCTGAAGCTGTCGGTAGAATCAAGACTGGTGTTGTGGTCAGTGTTGTCTTGAGCTTCTGAAAGCTCTCCTCGCACTCCTCGGACCATAAGAAAGGAACACCCTTCCGAGTCAATCTAGTCAAGGGTGAAGCAATAGAAGAGAACCCCTGAACGAATCGATGATAATACCCTGCCAATCCCAGAAAGCTACGGATCTCAGTAACTGAGGTCGGTCTGGGCCAACTCTGCACTGCCTCGACCTTCCTCGGATCTACCCGAATACCATCACAGGACACCACGTGCCCTAAGAATGCCACGGACTCAAGCCAGAACTCACATTTGGAGAACTTGGCATACAGCTTCTCCTCTCTCAATCTCTGCAACACAACACTCAAGTGCCGAGCATGCTCCTCCTGGCTACGAGAGTAGACAAGTATGTCATCAATGAATACGATCACAAATGAATCAAGATACGGCCCGAATACACTGTTCATCAGATGCATAAATGCTGCTGGGGCGTTGGTCAGCCCAAAAGACATCACAAGGAACTCATAGTGACCATATCTGGTCCTGAATGCAGTCTTCATAATGTCGGACTCTCTAATCTTCAGCTGATGGTAGCCCGAACGAAGATCAATCTTCGAGAAAACCGTAGCTCCCTAGAGCTGATCAAATAAATCATCAATACGAGGAAGAGGATACTTATTCTTCACTGTTACTTTGTTTAGCTGCCGATAGTCAATACACATCCTCATAGATCCGTCCTTCTTCTTAACAAACAGGACCGGTGCACCCCACGGCGACACACTCGGCCGAATGAACCCCTTATCTAGGAGTTCCTGGAGCTGCTCCTTCAATTCCTTCAACTCAGCTGGTGCCATACGATACGGAGGAATAGAAATAGGTTGAGTGCCTGGCACCAAATCGATACCAAAATCAATATCCCTGTCCGGCGGCATGCCCGGCAGGTCTGAGGGAAACACATCAGGAAAGTCTCGCACAATGGGAACAGAATCAATACTGGGAGTCTGGGCCTCGACTTCCCACACAAATGCTAAATAAGAGAGACATCCCTTCCCAACCATTCGTTGGGCCTTGAGGAAAGATATTACCCTGCTAGGTACATACTCGGTCGTGCCTCGCCACTCGATCCTCTGAATGCCCGGCATAGCCAAAGTGACTGTCTTAGCATGACGGTCCAGAATAGCATGACATGGAGATAGCCAGTCCATGCCCAATATAACATCAAAATCAATCATGCTGAGAAGCAACAGGTCTACTCGGGTCTCCGGACCTCCAATAGTGACCAAACAGGACCGGTATACGTGGTCCACAACAATAGTATCCCCTACCGGGGTAGATACATGCATCGGCAGCTCAAGACTCCCTCGGGTCGTGCCCAAATGAGGAGCAAAATATGTAGACACATAAGAATAAGTAGAACCGGGATCAAACAATACCGAGGCATCTCCGTGGCAGATTGAAATAATACCTGTAATGACAGCATCAGAAGTAACAGCCTCAGATCGGCCCTGAAAAGCATAGCATCTAGCCTGACCGCCTGATCGGCCTCCCCTCGAGGGCGACCCCTAGCTGTCTGACCCTCACCCCTAGCTGGCGGGGCGGGTGCTGAAGTAGAAGGACCAGATGACGAGGGCTGCCCCCTCTGCTGATAAGATCTGGAAACAAGATGGGGACACTACCTACGGTGGTGCCCAAACTCTCCGCACTCGTAGCAACTCCCCGGTGCTGGGGACTAAGACTGATAAGGACACCTGGCGCTGGACTGGCCAGCTGATGAACTAGGCCGAGATGAACACCGAGCAGATGGGGCCTGTGAAGAACTCTGAGCTGGCATGGCACTGAGAGATGGCTGGCTCTGGTTCGAACCCTGATAACCCTATCTAGAAGACCATCTGCCACGATCGGAGCGACCCGACTGCGAAGATCTGAAAGAGCGACCTCGGCTCTGTTGACTCTGGCCTCTAGTCTGAGTACCACTGGAACTAGCTGCACCTCAAGGCCTCTTGGCCTCCCTCTCATCCCACTGTCTGCGACAATCTGTCTCTATGTCGTGAGCAATATCCACGACATCCTCAAATGTACGACTCAAAACCCTCTCCCGAGTCATCAGAATACGAATGGGGTAAATGAGGCCGTCCACAAAGCGCCCAATCCTCTCTCTGTCGGAATGAACCAACCACGGTGCATATCTGGACAACTCTGTAAATCTGATCTCATACTCTGACACCGACATGTCCCCCTGACGGAGACCCTCAAACTGCCTACGCATCTCCTCTCTCTGAGATCGAGGCACCCATTTCTCTAAGAACATAGTGGAGAACTCCGGCCATGATAGTGGTGCTTCCCCGGCTGGCCTGCGGCGCTCATAAGCCTCCCACCAAGCAAAGGCTGGTCCCTGAAACTGAAAGGTAGTGAAAGATACCCCACTGGACTCCAATATCCCCGCCGTACGAAGCATCCGACGGCACTTATCCAGAAAACCTTGGGCGTCCTCGCCCGGAGCACCAGTGAACACTGGAGGAGATAACCTGGTGAACCTCTCGAGACGACGCTGCTCATCGTCTGTCATAGCTGGGACCCTGTCCCCCTGAATCTGATCTGCTGGTTGAACCGGAACCACAGGCTGAACTGGAGGAGCCTCTGGTGTCTGTATGCCCTGCACTGCCGGCTCTGGAGTGCGTACTGCGGGGGTCTGATGACCACCCCCGATCCCCGATGCAGCTGCTGCAGTAGTAACTGAAACCGCCTGTGCTAGGCCAGTGCAGACTGCTAGTATCTGAGCCAGGGTCTCCTGTAGACCCGGAATGACAATGGGCACAGCTGGTGCCTGATCTGGTGCTGCTGGCACCTCTACAACTGGGGGTTGTGGGTCAGCTGGCACTGCCTCAGCTTCCCTAACTCCACCACGACCACGGCCGCGTCCTCGGCCTCTAACGGGTGGTAGTGGTGGTCGTCCTCCACGTCCGGATGCTCGAGTTCTCGCCATCTGCGAGCGAATAGAATGTCAAAGTTCAGTTCAAGTCAAAAGTAATCGCACGACAAGAATTCCAATAATTGAAACTTTTCCTAAAAGGTTTGCAGCCTCCCGAGGATAAGTACGGGCGTCCCCGTACCGATCCACGAGACTCTACAAAACCGGCTCATGACTCGCGAGACCTGTTAACCTAGGCTCTGATACCAACTTGTCACGACCCAAACCCTGGTCGTGATGGCGCCCAACATAATGCTAGTCTTGTGGATCGGTACGGGGACGCCTATACTTATCCTCGGGAGGCTGCGAACCTTTAGGAAACACTTCACACTTCTTGGAATTCTTATCGTGCGTACTTGATTCAGCTTGAGATATACTTTTGAGAAATTCCTTCCGCACATCTGTGTACGCATCGAGCGCTCAACAATATAATTGCCTTATGGCTTGTGATTTCCCCGATCAAGAGGCGAGATATAATCTCTGTGAGTTCATGTTGGGCCAGTCAGGATGACTTGAGGCTTGACCTTATTTATGACTTGAGCATGGAGGTGCTGATTTTGTGAGTGGTGGCAATAGATAATGTATTGAGGGTTTGAAACCCCGTATTTGCACTATACAGTGCTACGCTGAGATGATATACGCGTCATGTGACGAGTGTGGTGGTATTGTGACTGGGGATTTGGACTTGGTCCTTCCCGATTGATAGATTACTGTATATAATGACTGAGACTGGACTTATATCTATGTATTTGGGCTAGTAGCCATGTTTGGGGCCTTGTGCCGATCTGTAGAGTATTAGGGAAGCTTACTAATGGATGAGCTGTTAATTGTGCAACTCTTATCTAATCTATTGTGTAGCCCCGAGCTATGGGAGTGGTGAATATTTATCATATCTCTTAATTGGAAGGTAAAGTTCCTTATGTGCAGTGGAACGAGTTCAAACTCAGGAAGACTAAAGTTATTTTGCTATGTGTATCCTGGTGGAAGGTATTGTGATGAAATGCTAAATTGAGAAGAAGTAGGAGGGTTGATCCTCATGTGTAATTGAAAGGTATTTGATATGTGTTATGATTCGAGCAGGTACAGCGCATGTTCAAGTATAAATTGTGATAATATGATTTGTGTAGTATTGAGACTAATGTTGTCGATATGCATTGTGATGTCTTGTCGAGTTGTGAATGTATTGCTAGGATGGTTTTGGTGATTCTCTAGCAGGTGGATACGCCAAGTTACAAAGGAAACTCTGTCAAAAATTTTGGAAAATTTGGGACTTAGAAAAGATTTTTGTCACCTAAAGAGTGGGCTTAACTGTTGTGTGTGAAAGAATACAAGAATTGTAAAAGAATTAATATTTTTGATGATTTGAACCTCCGCCGAAGCTTGTAAATGACTTGAGTTTAATCTAACTAGAACTTTGTCGCATCATTTGAGTAAGAAGGCTATGAGTGGCTAAAAGTGCTTTGATGTATGACTCCGAGCTAAGTTGGGGAGGTTGTTATTGATTAACTGATTGCACTGTCGTGTGCTGTGTTGGCTCTGTCTCTAGGTATGTTGGGAAATTTTGATAAAGGTTATGGTGCTTCGTAGATATGAAGAAATACTAGGATGTTGTGAACTTATGTTGGTAAAGAATGTTCGGTGTATAGAAAAGAAAGATAGCTAATTGTATCCGTATGTAATCATGATCTGCAGTGTCAGAGTTCTAACAAGGCACGAGTGGTTCTGTTCAATAAGACAGTTGAATTACATCTGAATAAGGGTAAATGACGCCTGAGAATAGTCCTGTGGTGTTCCAGATTTTGCTTGTAACGGATGCCTTAAGATTATGTATGTGGCTAAAGACGGTGTTTTCGTTAGAAGGGATCAAGACTTGTTCTATGTTATATGAATGATGGGATTCTATGTATCCGTATTGGAAGGTAATGATACGAAGTCAAAATCGCAAGAAGTTCTTCAAAATAAAGTATCGTAGAATGTGGTACTTCTAGGAAACATTGAGAGAGTATTAAGTGACCTATGGGTCTTAGACGGTGTGGTCTTATGTACGATTCTCGTGTGATAACATGAGTTGATGTATTATGGTGTTACAGTAAGGGCTAATATTAAATTAAAGATGAATCAGAAAGGGAACTAGGTAATTGGAACAACTTGTTAATAAACCGGAATGGTATGATAAGGAATACAATCAATTCCTGGTATGTGTTTGAAGTAATGAGTCTTGCGAATATTGTGCAATAAAGCTCTTGAGTTCTGGCAGTTGTGTAACTCGATATGGGTATAAGGACTCAGTCCTGGCAGTTTAACTTATGCAATGTAATTGGAAGAAAGAGTTGTGATGTGTTTTAATGTGGTTTGAAAATGAGTGTATTTCCTATTGGTATGCAAAGCTGTGAATGTGTAATGAGTTTTCTCTATATGGGATCATGAAAGTCCTTGACTAGTTGAGTGCGTCGATGTTTGCGGCGTAGGAAAGGGATAAGAATGTCCACGTTAT
This sequence comes from Nicotiana noctiflora, assembly GCA_032618575.1. NCBI lineage: Eukaryota > Viridiplantae > Streptophyta > Magnoliopsida > Solanales > Solanaceae > Nicotiana > Nicotiana noctiflora. Next base: position 101,491 of record JASVEL010011678.1, read on the forward strand.
CTTAGTGTGGTATTGTATATGCGATATGTGTATGGAAAGTTGATAATGGCATATTCAAGGTTTTGAGATCAGTTCATAATATATGGGAAGTCATTAAAATTATCAAGCAGCGCGGGCAGCTACAGGTGATTTAACGAATCGATCCTTCTGGTGATTTAATAAAATGGTACTGCTATTCTAGTGATTTGGCAGGGTATATGGTCCAAAAGGACACGGTAATGTAAAATGATAATATCCAGTGGTATGGTGGTATTCTCTTGTTGGATCGACTATAATAATTGAGTCGTTGATGGCATAGTGAAATTTCTGAACGACTTTCGTGGTATGAATGGAGGCTTGATGTGCGTTATGTATTTGTATGGTGAAGTACGGGATCAGGCATTGTGATTCATGTGTTATATATGTGTTGGAGACTTGAAGCTCTCGTTAGTCCGCCTATGCAGTGATTGCATATCATGTGTATCGACACCGTTTTGCGATTATCAAAAATCAGAAGCTCTAGTGGCTTTCTCTCTCAACTTGATATGACGAATTTGGATTTTGATACTTGATTGCTGACTGGTCGTCATTGGGCCAGGTTGTCTAGACTAATGTGATATAGACTATGATGGTATGGCACAAATTGTGTAGCAGAGTGCATCGGAGTATGCTCCAGCGGGGTAGTTGTACCTCAGGACCAGCAGACGGCTGGTGGGTATTGCTTTGTCGGTTGGGCCTTCGTGGCGGATATCGGTGCAGAGGTTTCTACCATTGATTTAGTTCTGGTATTTAGGAACTTTGTCGGATGCGTTTCTGGTAGCCGAACGTGAGGCTATATATATATGTTTACCATAATGAGCAATTTGATATATATATATATATATATATATATGTTTACCACAATGAGCAACTTGACTCGACGCGCATTTCTTTGGCGAGGGTTCTATATGGATCGGGTGGCGCGCCGCCACAAGTACTGTTATTTAGATCGGGTGGCACGCCGCCACGGGTATGTCATTGGAGCGGGTTGCACGCCGCAATAGTGTAATGTGAAAATAAAGTTAGTTATATGTTACCTGGTATACAATACTTCCTGGCTTCTGAGGAAAAGTCCGTATTGAGTATCGCTTGGCGAATGGCACATCGGTTGTGTCCTTTTAGGATTTGATAGCATACATTAATTGTTTCACCGTGGGTGAGATTGATTGCTTGGGTTCAGACCTAAATATGTGTGTGGCTGATCGTTTTGAGCTTGGTAAATTGAGGTGCTTCATGAGTAATAATGTTTGGATAGAATCATGAATCGTGGCAAGGCCACGTGATGTTATGACCTTTCGAGAAGGAGTCATGTACTCTATTTCTATAATGCGAGACGCGATCTCGGTTCTATGTTATGATGGCACAAAGGAATTGAATTACAGCTCTCTTGTTGAAGACAATTGTCATGATTTGAGTATGTTCGGATGTCTCTATTGGAGCCTGTGTTGTGCTCGTCGTGGCTTAGGCCGGTGTTGAGGTGACATATCACCAGTGCGTGTGTTATAATCGAAATGATCATTTGAGTCATTATGGACGAGCATATGTGATGTCAGTGGGTTAGAAAGGTAATACCGAGATTTGGGTCCGAAATCTATTGTGGTATCGGTTAAAAGTGAAATGGATTCAAGAATGGTTGACCTGAGAGATGGGTTCGATATATCGCGTGTTCGGTTGCCGTGGGCATGATATGAAGGCGTTGGAACAAAAAGACTCTATCTAATGAAAAAGTTTTTTCAGTTGGTATTTGGTTATCGTGGGAAATTATTGTTATTAGAGACTATTGTCTTGAGTGATTGGGTTGTTTGATACATCATATGATCTCACCCGGAGTGGTGAGTGTGAGTTACTACAGTGGATTCTAGTGTATCCTGAGTATAGGCATGGGATTAGCAATTGGTATATGATTTCGGAAAGTGCAATGTGGTTTATGGTTCAGATGGTCTGTGAGATTTTAGCTATATGGTGTTTTCAGGCTTATGAGAGATAGGGTGACGTGTGATCGCCCTTATATATGCTTGGTAAGGTTATTCAGCTATTGAGTTGCTTCTAGTACCACTCTGGTACGCTCGAGGACGAGCGTTTGTTTAAGTTGGGGAGAATGTGACGACCCGGTCCGTCGTCACGGGAATTACCACCCCGGTATGTTATAATTTCATGTTTTATGCTTTTATATCAGTGTTAGAGTCTATCGGGTGAGTTAGGAGTGAATTGGATTGAAAATGAGGCATATAGCCCTTTTGAAGGAAACTTGAATAAAGAAAGTCAACCCGGAGTTGACTGTTTGGTTAGAGGGCTCGGAATTTGATTCTGATGATTTGGTTAGTTCCGGGAGGTGATTTGTGACTTAGGGGAGCAATCGGAATTGAATTTGGAGGTCCGGTGTAGAAATAGGCTTGAATTGGCTAAGGTTTAATTTTGGCAAAATCCGATCGGTAGGTGAGATTTTGATCCGAGGGTCGGAATGGAATTCCGACAATTTTTGTAGCTTCGTTATGTGATTCTGGATATGTCCGCAAAATTTTAGGTCATTCGGACGTCGTTTGGTCGGGTTTCTGGTCGAATGCTAGTTTCGGAATTTTTGAAGAAACTTAGGCTTGAATCCGTGTGTAATTGGTGATTTTGATGTTTAGGATGGTGTTTTTATAACTTAGGCTTGAATCCGTGTGTAATTGGTGATTTTGATGTTTAGGATGGTGTTTTTATGCTTGGAACAAGTTCGTATCGTGTTTTGGAGTATGTTGGTGGTTTTCGTTGGGGTCCCGGGGGCCTCGGGGTTAATCCGGACCATCATCCGGCATTTGGAAGCAAGAAATGGTGTGCTGTAAACTGCAGATCACTGGGCACAATTTAAGCCTTCGCGTTCGCGAGGGCTATGCAGCGTTCGCGTAGGCTGGGGCTAGGTGACTATCGCGTTCGCGATGGTTTGGGTCGCGTTCGCGTAAGAGGAAAAGGCAGGGCATCGCGTTCGCGTGGACTGGGACGCGTTCGCGTAGAGTAAAAATCCAGAGATTGGGGAGTTGGCCTTCGCGGACGCGTGACTTCACGTCCCGTTCGCGGTGAACAAAAGGAATAAGGCATCGCGTTCGCGTGAGGGGCATCGCGAACGCGATGAAGGAATTGGCCAGGCAGTGAGTTTAATTACAGAACAGAACCGGTCGCGGGTTTCATACCCCAAAACACCATTTTTGAGTTCTAGAGAGAGAGACTCACGGGAATTGCTGGGAATTCATCGGGGATTCGTTGGAGGTAAGTTTTGTGGCTTAATTACATCATTTTAACATGAAATCCTTGGTTAATTCTCTGTAAATGGAAGATTAAAGGTGGGTTTGAGCCCTAGGCCTAAAATTGAAGAAAAACACCGATTTGAGTGGGCAAATGGAGTCCGATTTTTTTAAATTTTATATGCCTAGACTCGTATTGAGATGAGAGTTCAAAATATGTGACTTTCGTAATTTTTCGAGAAGTGTACCGAAAGTCGGGTTTGACAACTTTGGGAATTTTGATGTAAATTGAGTTGTATTGATTGGGTGTCGTCCCATTGGCTTAATTTGTCGTGTTTCTATTGTATTTGATCAGATTCTACGCGTGCGGAGTTTGATTCTCGTGGCAAGGGCATTGCGGAGTAGTTGTCGCGCTGTATTGAGGTGAGTAATAGATGTGGGTGTTGACCAGCGGGTTCGAAACCCCGGTATACCACTTTGTGATGCTGTATAGCGGCGAGACACGTACTCTCTTGTGAGTGCGGGGTCGATTGTGACTGGGACTATGGCTTAGTCCGACTTGTTGATACTGTGTTATGATATTAGGCTATTTTTGAGCCGTCGAACCTCCTTCTCGGATGGTTGCATATTATATTGTGATATTGGCTACTCTTGAGCCGTTGAACCTCCTTCTTGGACGGTTGAATATACTTGTGGGCCGTGAGCCAGTTATTGGATCCCGCGAGGATCGTTATCATTGTCTTATCATATTGACATGTTAGTTACTACCGATCCGTAGCTATTTCTGTTATCATGCTATTTCCAATCTCTGGAACTTGGTATTACTGTTTAACAACTAAAAAATGATAAAAAGGTTTTCAAAACTACTTTTGAGCCTGCGAGGCTGTATTTGCATATTAGCTGACTGGTAGTGGATCGGGCTGCACGCCGCAGCGGTATATATGTTGGATCGGACTGCACGCTGCAGTGATATTGTGCTTGGGCTATAGGAGCCCCTCCGGAGTCTGAACCCCCACAGTGAGCACGGGTACCCAAATTGGATCGGGTTACGCGCCGTAGCGGTCGTTTCATGCATTGCATTGCATTTAGCTACACCTGCTAGCTGTTATACTTGTTGATGATATTGTTGGCACTCTACTGTTGATATTGAACTGCTACAGGGAATTGGTTATAGCCTTACATTGTGATTTACTGTGGATTTCTTATCTACGCTGTCTTACCCCTGTTTATTACCACTGAGTCTGGCAGTACTCATTTTACTCCCTGCACCTTGTGTGCAGATCTAGGAACCTCTCAGCAGTGATCCAGTAGCTGTGGGAGGCGACATATGTAGGATATTCGAGGTAGCTGCAGAGTCTGCAGGACCCGATATTCCTTCTTACTGTCTTTTGATTCTGTATTGATATTTCTTTCGGCACTTGGTATTTTGTAAACCACATATACTTATGTTCATTAGAGGCTCATGACTCTTGACCCTGCGGTCTATGGGAGTTGGTATATTTTGGGACTTGGTTCCCCGTTTTGATTTATGTATTACTTTTGCTTCATACTTTGATATGCTTAAAGGGAATAAAGCGAGCTTCTAGCTCCGTCGTTGTTATTGATTGGTCAGGCTGGCCTAGCAATGTGCTGGGCGCCATCACGACCGGATTTGGGGTCGTGACATTATCTCACTTCGTATTAGGTTCAAACAAGTCAATTTCGAATCCTTCTCTGGTTCTATTCATTTTGGTTATCTTCGGTATGTTTACTATTGCTTGATTTTCACCCGTTTCCTTGTTTTAGAGGTTGTATTGTTTCTCGTTTTACTGATAATGTGTCATGATTTAATTTTGTATATTCTATATGTTTAACCATGTGAAATCTCATGATTCTGGCTAATTTTGCTAAGTACAATTGTGTTCTCCTCAGTTTAAATTTTAGTTTAGTGTAATTGTTTCAGTTAGTTTGCTGCCTTTAATTTCAATTAGATAAGTTGTTTGGACTTTAGTTAATTAGCTCTTAGTCTTGTAGGATTAACTGACCTTGGTTAAGGGGTGGGTTAATTAAGTGAGGTTGGCCATTCCAGGTAACTTAGGGGGTAATTTGGGAATTTAAAACTTGCCGAATTGGTTTAGTTGAGTGCTCTGTTAATAAGCACTAGTGTACTATTAAATTAATGCATCTGTTTAGCAATAGTGGGGAACACAATATAATGAGTTCTAAGATGATGGATTATAAAAAATATTTACCGATAACCTTTGAATTAAGAATAGAATGGGACATATAGTAGTGGGGGACAAGTGAATTAAAAATAACACAAGACACTTAGTAGTGGGGGTATAGGGAATATCATGGGCAAGAATGGTGTGGGTAATATTTTTAGTGTCTCAGGAGTTGTAAAGAAGGGCTAGAATATGCATATAAATAGCAACTTTTTTGACAAAGTAAAGGGGGCTCTTTTGGATCAGCTAGAGGGAGGTGAATCACTTCTTAGAGAGCATTTTCAGAGCCACAAACACCCGAACATCTTAACACTCAATCCTCTTAAAGCCTGAGCATCTCAAGACCTGAGAAAATACCACTATTTTATTAAGCTTCAGGGTTCTTTTTAACTAGTATTGGTTGTCTTACACCTGAAGTTTTTCTGAGTGTCCTGGAACGAATTTCTAGCTTTCTTAGTTCTGTTCCAATCATTTTTAGTCAGTTTATTGGTTGGTTTGGGTTTCAAGTTAAATTTAACCGTTCAAGTCAACTTTTGGGCTATCAATTGGTTGTGTTTCAATGATGGGATTCCAGATTTAGCTGTGGTTTTCTTGGTTTGTTGAACTGTTACTTCATTGTTGTTGAGCTGCTATTACGCTTGTTGTTTCTTATCCCTGTTTATTGCTGCTGACTCCTTCTTTTCTTATATATCAAATATTCAGGTTCATATTTGAACCCTGTATAGCTTTGAAGTCGAAATGCTAAAACAAAATGCAGCATCCATTTGCCTCCTGAAATCTATGTGTTCAAGGTGCCACAATGAGATAGATAATAAATGATTTGTATTTGTAAGATATTCTTCTGATTTTCATTTACCTTGTATAACTGGACTGAAATTGGGTTGTGTTAGACATATATTGGATAGGTGAACTTCAGGCTTGTGCTTGTTCGTTTGAACTGTTTGTGTTATGTTCATGTTTAGTATAATAATATCAAGTGTTAGCTAGATCATAAGGTTAAAAATGACGTGAATTAGGACTGGTTTTCTGGAAATGCTGTTTGGATAATCGTTACTATTTGTACGTTAGTTTGATTTAATTTTGGAGGTAAATATACTTAGAAACCAAGGCTGAATCGCTGCAAATTAATTGAAGTGCAAGTTGGCATATATAATCCTATAAGCTTGAAGTCCAATTGATTCTTTAGTTTTAGTCTATTCACGTTTGGTTAACATTGCAATGTACAGAGGTTCACTTAAAAGGAACGAAATAAAAATGACGAGATAGGATGCAAACATTGTTTGAAACGGTCATTGTTGTTTTCCCAATTTTAACACATAATCGAATTTGTTTAGACAAATCTACTGAAGTTTGAAGGCTTTGATTATTGATTGTGCATTTGGTCTAGAAACTATTAGTCAGTCCACAAATTAAAAGTGGTAACAAGCTTTTTGGGTTTGTCAAAAGCCCATACGGCCCAGTCCTTTAAAAGTTAAACCTGGACAGTTTTGGACCCTTTGCTGTAACGGCTGGCCCCATCTGTTAAGTTACTGGGCTCAATTGTTGGAGATTGAATTAGGGAATTTTAGACCTTTCACATGTGATGACCCCGCCCGTCGTCACGAGAATTACCAGCCCGTTATGTTGTAATCATATGTGTTAATGCTTTTATATCAGTGTTAGAGTGTGTCGGGTGAGTTAGGAGTGAATTGGATTGAAAATGGGGCATATAGTCTTTTTGAAGGAAACTTGAATATGGAAAGTCAACCTGGAGTTGACTATTTAGTTAGAGGGCTCAGAATTGGGTTCTGATGATTTGGGTAGTTCCGGGAGGTGATTTGTGACTTAGGGGAGCGATCGTAATTGAATTTGGAGGTTCGGTGTGGTTTTAGGCTTGAATTGGCTAAAGTTGAATTTTGGCGATATCCGAGCAATAGGTGAGATTTTGACCTGGGAGTCGGAATGGAATTCCGACAGTTGCACTAGATTCGTTAGGTGATTTTGGATGTGCCTGCAAAATTTTAGGTCATTCGGAGGTCGTTTGGTCGGGTTTTTGATCGAATGTCGGTTTCGGAAGTTTGAATGAAAACTTAGGCTTGAATTTGCTTGGATTCGATGTTTTCCGTGTTTGAGGGCGTGTTTTTATGATTGGAACAAGTTTGTATTGTGTTATGGAGTATGTTGGTGGTTTTCGTTGGGGTCACAGGGGCCTTGGGATGAATTTGGGGGTCCAAACGGACCATTCTTGGCCTAAGACTGCAGCTGAATTGCTGCTGTATCTGCAGAAGAAAATCCTTCATCGCGTTCGCGATGAAGGGCACGCATCCGTGAAGGGAATCAAGGTTGTTCATCGCATCCGCGATGGGCTGGATGCGAACGCGTAGGTCCAGAACCGGAGGCATCGCTTTCGCGGGAGGTTTGGACGCGTCCGCGTAGGCTTGGGGGGATTGGTCATCGCGAACGCGGCAGGGAGCACGCGTTCGCGTTGAGTAAAAATTGGAGTCTGAGGATTTGTTCATCGCGAACGCGTGCAGAGCGTCGTGTTCACGAAGGGTTAACTTGGTAGAGCATCGCGAACGCGTGGGGATTGAACGCGAACGCGTAGGGTAAATGGCTCAGGCAGTGAATTTAAAATCATAACATTTCATATACGGGTTTCATTCATAAACCCTCCATAGTTGAAGCCTAGAGCGAGAAAGTTACGGGAAATAGCTGGGAGATCATTGGGATATTGTCTGAGGTATGTTTTGTGGTTTAATTACGCGCTTCTATCATGAAATCATTGATTATTTCTATGGAAATGGAAGATTAAAGGTGGGTTTTAGCCCTAGGCCTAAAGTTGTAGAAAAACACCGATTTTAGTGGGCAAATGGAGTCCGAATTTAGTAAATTTTATATGCCTAGACTCGTATTGAGACGAGGGTTCCGAATATGTAACTTTTATAATTTTTCAAGAATTGCACCAAAAGTCTGGTTTTGACAACTTTGTGGGTTTTGATGCAATTTGGGTTATTTCGAATGGGTTGCGTGAATTTAGCATATATTGATGTATTATCATTGATATTGAGCAGATTTAGCATCAGGGGAGATTGATTTGTGAGGCAAGCACAAGGTGGACTGAGGCTTCTACCGGTTCGAGGTGAGTGGTGATAGTAAATAATGTACTGTGGGTTTGAAACCCCGTACTAGCACTTTACAGTGCTATGTTGAGATGAAACACGCGTCTCGTGATGGGCGTGGTGACATTGTGATTGGGGGTTCGGACTTGGTCCTTCCCGGCTTATAGAATTCTGTGTATTATTACTGTTAATGAGATTATAACTGTGTAATTGGGCTAATAGCCATGTTTGGGGCCTTGTGCCGATCTGTTGATCATTAGGGGACCTGCAGAGCTAGGTGACCCTTTTATCATGTTGGAAACTTACACTCAGCCGTAAAACTAGCTGAATAGCCTATTAAGAGCCCGTACAAGATGTGTACTGTGAGAGATAGATTACTTAGGGTGGAAGTTCCCTGCTTTAGCTGAGTGTACCTGAAAGGCCAATCCTATACTAATTGAGACAGGGTCCAGGACCCGTTAGGAGGTATTATATACATATATACATATATATATATATATATATATATATATATATATATATATATATATATATATATATATATATATATATATATATATATATATATATATATATATATATATATGGATCGGGCTGCATGCTGCAACAGTATATTTATATGGATCGGTCCTCATGCAGCAGCAATATACTCATACGAATTGGGCTTCACGCTGCAGCAATATTGCGCTTGGGCTGTAGGAGCCCCTCCAGAGTCTGCACCCCCACACACCGCAACAGTATATAAATATTGGATCAGGTTGCACGCCGCAGCAGTATATAAATATTGGATCGGGCTGCACGCCGCAGCAGTATATATATATATTATACTTAATCAGATACCTATACCTTATATACACATGTATATGTCTCCATATATTAAAATGGCTGTACACCGTAGTTGTACGAGTGAGGATTTAGTCAGTGTGGGACCTTGATGAGATAAATATGGACTGGTGATCGGAGTACTTACTATAGTGATGACTTACCTGTGGGGGGTTTGCCTTAGAACTGTGATGACTTACCTGTGGGGGTTTGCCTTAGAACTGTTTAGTGATAGCACAGGAGTTCTTACTTTCAGTTATTGTTTATTATTATTACTCACTCAGTTGAAATATACTCACCCCACTCTCCTGCACTTTCTGTGCAGATCCACAGGTGCCCGAGAGTAGTTGAGCTGTTATAGCTGCTGATCATTTTTCTACTTTTGCGGAGATTACGAGGTAGCTGCCGGCGTCCGCAGAACTTGTTTTCTCCTTCTTATTCATTTTGTTGTTGTCATCTTGTTTAGAATTGGTTGTATTAGGATGTTTACTCTGTAGAGGCTCCGATTCGTGACACCACGATATGGTTGGGACCGTATTTTGTATGCTTTTACTATTAAATTGCCATTTTGATATGATCACTTGCTGTTTAAGTTTAACTTGATTAATTAGAATTAATAATTGGCTGGGTTAAAAGATGTTATGGTCGGGCTTGCCTAGCATTGTGTTGGGCGCCATCACGACCGGGGTTTGGGTCGTGACAAGTTGGTATCAAAGCCTAGGTTAAAGAGTCTCGCGAGTCATGAGCCGGTTGGTAGAGTCTCGTGGATCGGTACGGGGATGCCTGTACTTATCCTCGGGAGGCTACAAACCTTTTAGGAAAGTTTCAATTCTTGGAATTATTGTCATGCAGTTACATTTGACTTGAACTGAACTTTGACATTTTATTCTCTCGCAGATGGTGAGAACTCGAGCTTCCCGATGGGGAGGACGACCACCACTACTACCTGTTAGAGGCCGTGGACGCGGCCGTGGTCATGGTAGAAGTCGGGTAGCTGATGCAGTGCCTGCTGACCCACAGCCCCCAGTTGCAGAGGTTCCAGCAGCGCCAGTTCATGCACCAGCTGTGCCCATTGTCATTCTGGGTCTGCAGGAGACCCTGGCTCAGATACTAGCAGTGTGCACTAGCCTGGCACAGGCGGTTTAAGTTAGTACTACGGTAGCCGCATCAGGGACTGGGGGTGGTCATCAGACCCCTGCTGCACGCACTCTAGAACCAGCAGTGTAGGGCTTGCAGACACCAGAGGCTCCTCCAGTTCAGCCTGTGGTTTCGGTTCAGCCAGCAAATCAGATTCAGGGGGACAGGGTCCCAACTATGATGGACGATGAGCAGCGTCGTCTCAAGAGGTTCACCAGGTTATCTCCTCCAGTGTTCACTGGTGCTCCGGGCGAGGACGCCCAAGGTTTTCTGGAAAAGTGCCGTCGGATGCTTTGTACGGCAGGGATCTTGGAGTCAAGTGGGGTATCTTTCACCACCTTTCAGTTTTAGGGGCCAGCTTTCGCTTGGTGGGAGTCTTATGAGCGCCACAAGCCAGCAGGGGTAGCACCACTATCATGGCCAGAGTTCTCCACCATGTTCTTGGAGAAGTGGGTGCCTCGATCTCAGAGAGAGGAGATGCATAGGTAGTTTGGGGGTCTCCGTCAGGGGGACATGACAGTGTCAGAGTATGAGATCAGGTTCACAGAGTTGTCTAGACATGCACCATGGTTGGTTCCTTCCGAAAGAGAGAGGATATGACGCTTTGTGGACGGCCTCATTTATCCCATTCGTATTCTGATGACTCGAGAGAGGGTTTTGAGTCGTACGTTTGAGGAGGCTGTGGATATTGCTCGCGACATAGAGTCAGATCGTCGCAGAGTGCTGGATGAGATGAAGGCCAAGAGGCCTCGAGGTTCAGCTAGTTCTAGTGGTACTCAGAGCAGAGGCCAGAGTCAGCGGAGCCGAGGTTGCTCCTTTAGATCTTCACATTCGGGTCGCTCAGATCGTCGTGCGTGGTCTTCTAGTCAGGGTTATCAGGGTTTGCACCAGAGCCAGCCATCCCTCGGTGCCATACTAGCTCAGAGTTCCTCACAGGCCCCATCTGGTCATGGTTCATCTCGGCCTAGTTCATCAGCTGGCCACTCCAGCGCCAGGGGTCCTTATTAGTCTCAGCCCCCAGCACCGGGGAGTTGCTATGAGTGTGGAGAGTTTGGGCACCACCGTAGAGAGTGTCCCCGTCTTGTTTCTAGATCTTATCAGCAGAGGGGGCAACCCTCACCATCCGGTCCTTCTACTTCAGCACCCGCCTCGCCATCTAGGGGTGAGGGTCAGTCAGCTAGGGGTCGCGCTCGAGGGGGAGGCCGATCAGTCAGACAGGCTAGATGCTATGCTCTTCAGGGCCGATCTAAGGCTGTTGCTTCTGATGCAGTTATCACAGCTATTCTTTGAGTCTGGCACAGGGATGCCTCAGTGTTGTTCGATCCTGGTTCTACTTATTCTTATGTGTCTACATATTTTGCTCCTCATTTGGGCACGACCCGAGGGTGTCTTGAGCTGCCCGTGCATGTATCTACCCCGGTAGGGGATACTATTGTTGTGGATTATGTAGACCGGTCATGTTTGGTCACTATTGGGGGTCTGGAGACCCGAGTGGACCTGTTGCTTCTCAACATGATCGATTTTGATGTTATATTGGGCATGGACGGGCAATCTCCATGTCATGTTATTCTGGACTGTCATGCTAAGACAGTCACCTTGGCTATGCGGGGTGTTCAGAGGATCGAGTGGCGGGGCACGATTGAGTATGTACCTAGCAGGGAAATATCTCTCCTCAAGGCCCAACGAATGGTTAGGAATAGATGTCTCTCTTATTTAGCAATTGTGCGGGAGGTCGAGGCCTAGACTCCCAGTATTGATTCTGTTCCCATTGTGCGAGACTTTCCTGATGTGTTTCCCTCAGACTTGCCGGGCATGCCGCCGGACAGGGATATTGATTTTGGGATTGATTTGGTGCCAGGCACTCAGCCAATTTCTATTCCTCCATATCGGATGACACTAGCTGAGCTGAAGAATTTAATGAGCAGCTATAGGAACTCCTAGATAAGGGTTCATTCGGGCCGAGCGTGTCACCGTAGGGTGCACCGATCTTGTTTGTTAAGAAGAAGGATGGATCCATGAGGATGTGTATTGACTACAGGCAGCTGAACAAAGTTACAGTGAAGAATAAGTATCCTCTGCCTCGTATTAATGATTTATTTGATCAGCTCCAGGGAGCTAGGGTATTTATCAAAGATTGATCTTCGTTCAGGCTACCATCAGCTGAAGATTAGAGAGTCCGACATTATGAAGACTGCATTCAGGACCAGATATGGTCACTATGAGTTCCTTGTGATGTCTTTTAGGCTGACCAACGCCCCAACAACATTTATGCATCTGATGAACAGTGTGTTAAGGCCCTATCTTGATTCATTTGTGATCGTGTTCATTGATGACATTCTAGTCTACTCTCGTAGCCAGGAGGAGCATGCTCGGCACTTGAGTATTGTATTGCAGAGATTGAGAGAGGAGAAGTTGTATGCCAAGTTCTCCAAATGTGAGTTCCGGCTTGAGTCCGTGGCATTCTTAGGGCACGTGGTGTCCTGTGATGGTATTCAGGTAGATCCGAGGAAGGTCGAGGCAGTGCAGAGTTGGCCCAGACCGACCTCAGTTTCTGAGATCCGTAGCTTTCTGGGATTGGCAGGGTATTATCGCCGATTCGTTCAGGGGTTCTCTTCTATTGCTTCACCCTTGACTAGATTGACTCAGAAGGGTGTTCCTTTCATATGGTCAGAGGAGTGCGAGGAGAGCTTTCAGAAGCTCAAGACAGCACTGACCGCAGCACCAGTCTTGATTCTGCCGTCAGCTTCAGATCCTTATATCGTGTATTGTGATGCCTCAGGAGTTGGCATTGGTTGTGTGTTGATGTATGAGGGTAGGGTCATTGCTTATGCTTCTCGCTAGTTGAAGCCCCATGAGAAGAACTACCCTGTTCATGATTTAGAGCTAGCAGCCATAGTTCACGCTCTGAAGATTTGGAGGCATTACCTGTATGGTGTCTCATGTGAGGTGTACACGGATCATCGCAGTCTTCAGCACTTATTCAGACAGAAGGACCTTAATTTGAGACAGCGAAGGTGGTTGGAGTTGCTTAAGGATTATGATATCACTATCTTGTATCATCCGGGGAAGGCCAATGTGGTGGCCGATGCTTTGAGTCGGAAGGTGGTTAGTATGGGCAGCCTAGCTTTCATCCCGATTGGGGAGAGGCCATTTGCTTATGATGTTCAGGCCCTAGCCAATCGGCTAGTGAGGTTGGATATTTCGGAGCCCAGTCGAGTGTTGGCTTGTGTTGTTTCTCAATCTTCCTTATATGATCGCATCAGGGAGCGGCAGTATGATGACCCACATTTGCTTGTCCTTAAGGACAGAGTGTTGCATAATGATGCTAGAGATGTGACTATCAATAGTGATGGTGTTCTGAGGATGCAGGGCCGTATATGCATGCCCAATGTAGATGGTTTGAGGGAGTTGATACTTGAGGAGGCACACAGTTCGCGGTACTTTATTCACCCAAGTGCCGCGAAGATGTACCAAGACTTGAGACAGCACTACAGGTGGAGGAGAATGAAGATGGATATTGTTAGGCATGTAGCTAAGTGCCTCAATGGCCAACATGTCAAGTATGAGCATCAGAGACCGGGCGGTGTTCTTCAGCATATGGTCATTCCCGAGTAGAAATGGGAGAGGATCACCATGGATTTTGTTACTGGACTCCCTCGGACAGCGAGGAAGTTTGATTCTGTATGGGTGATTGTTGATCGGCTGACTAAATCCGCACATTTCATCCCAGTTAGTACTACTTACTCATCGGAGCGGTTGGCAGCGATCTTTATTCGGGATATTGTCAGGTTGCATAGGGTCCCAGTGTCTATTATATCTGACAGGAGCACTCAGTTCACTTCTCAGTTTTGGAGAGCATTTCAGCGGGAGATGGGTACGCGGGTTGAGTTGAGCACCGCATTTCACCCCTAGACAGACGGGCAGTCTAAGCACACTATCCAGATCCTGGAGGATATGTTGCGAGTATGTGTGATTGACTTTGGTGGTTCGTGGGATGAGTTCTTTCCACTTGCAGTGTTTGCCTACAACAACAGTTATCGGTCGAGTATTCAGATGGCTCTATATGAGGCATTGTATGGCGGACGGTGTAGATCTCCCGTGGGATGGTTTGAGCCCGGTGAGGATAGATTGATAGGGACTGAGTTATTTCAAGATGCTTTGGAGAGAGTGAAGTTGATCCAGGAGAGGTTTCGCACAGCACAGTCTCGCCAGAAGAGTTATGCAGACCGTATGGTTTGAGAGTTGTCTTTCATGGTTGGTGACAGAGTATTGCTGAAGGTTTCACCCATGAAGGGTGTCATGAGGTTCGGGAAGAAAGGGAAGTTGAGTCCCAGGTATATTGGTCCTTTTGAGATACTCAGGAGAGTAGGAGAGGTGGCATATGAGTTGGCATTGCCACCCAGCTTATCCAGCGTTCATCCAGTATTCCATGTGTCTATCCTCCGGAAGTACATTGGGGATCCGTCTCATGTATTATAATTCAGTACCATTTAGCTTGATGGTGATCTATCTTATGAAGTGGAGCCAGTGGCTATTCTGGGTAGGCAGGTTCGAAAGTTGAGGTCTAAGGAGATTGCTTCAGTCAAGGTGCAGTGGAGAGGTCGACCAGTGGAGGAGGCTACTTGGGAGGTCGAGCAGGAGATGCGGAGCAAATATCCTCACTTGTTTGAGACTTCAGGTATGTTTCTTGACCCGCTCGAGGACGAGAGTTTGCTTAAGAGGGGGAGAATGTGACGACCCGACCCATCGTCACGGGAATTACCACCCCGTTATGTTGTAATCATATGTGTTAATGCTTTTATATCAGTGTTAGAGTCTGTCGGGTGAGTTAGGAGTGAATTGGATTGAAAATGAGGCATATAGCCTTTTTGAAGGAAACTTGAATATAAAAAGTCAACCTGGAGTTGACTATTTAGTTAGAGGGCTCAAAATTGGGTTCCGATGATTCGGGTAGTTCCGGGAGGTGATTTGTGACTTAGGGGAGCGATCAGAATTGAATTTGGAGGTCCTGTGTGGTTTAAGGCTTGAATTGGCTAAAGTAGAATTTTGGCGATATCCGAGCGATAGGTGAGATTTTGACCCGGGTGTCGGAATGGAACTCCGATAGATTCACTAGCTCTGTTAGGTGATTTTGGATGTGCCTGCAAAATTTCAGGTCATTCGGAGGTCGTTTGGTCGGGTTTTTGATCGAATGTCGGTTTCGGAAGTTTGAATGAAAACTTAGGCTTGAATTTGCTTGGATTCGATATTTTTCGTGTTTGAGGGCGTGTTTTTATGATTGGAACAAGTTTGTATCGTGTTATGGAGTATGTTGGTGGTTTTCATTGGGGTCCCAGGGGCCTTTGGATGAATTCGGGGGTCCAAACGGACCATTCTTGGCCTAAGACAGCAGCTGAATTGCTGTTGTATCTGCAGAAGAATATCCTTCCCCGCGTTCGCGATGAAGGGCACGCGTCCGCGAAGGGAATCAATGTTGTTCATCGTGTCCGTGATGGGCTGGACGCGAATGCGTAGGTCCAGAACTGGAGGCATCGCGTTCGCGGGAGGTTTGGACGCGTCCGCGTAGGCTTGGGGGGATTGGTCATCGCGAACGCGGCAGGGAGCACGCGTTCGCGTAGAGTAAAACTTTGAGGCTGAGGACTTGTTCATCACGAACGCGTG
Organism: Nicotiana noctiflora; assembly: GCA_032618575.1. NCBI lineage: Eukaryota > Viridiplantae > Streptophyta > Magnoliopsida > Solanales > Solanaceae > Nicotiana > Nicotiana noctiflora. The sequence continues at coordinate 117,652 of JASVEL010011678.1, forward strand.
AAGAGCGTCGCGTTCGCGAAGGGTTAACTTGGTAGAGCATCGTGAACGCGTGGGGATTGAACGCGAACGCGTAGGGTAAATGGCTCAGGCAGTGAATTTAAAACCAGAACATTTTATATACGGGTTTCATTTATAAACCCTCCATAGTTGAAGCCTAGAGAGAGAAAGTGACGGGAAATAGCTGGGAGATCGTCGGGATATTGTCTGAGATAATTTTTGTGGTTTAATTACGCGCTTCTATCATGAAATCGTTGATTATTTCTATGGAAATGGAAGATTAAAGGTGGGTTTTAGCCCTAGGCCTAAAATTGTAGACAAACACCAATTTGAGTGGGCACATGGAGTCCGAATTTGATAAATTTTATATGGCTAGACTCGTATTGAGACGAGGGTTCCGAATATGTAACTTTTATAATTTTTCGAGAAGCGCACCAAAAGTCGGGTTATGACAACTTTGTGGGTTTTGATGCAATTTGGGTTATTTCGAATGGGTTGCATCAATTTAGCATATATTGATGTATTATCATTGATTTTGAGCAGATTTAGCATCGGAGGATATTGATTTGTGAGGCAAGCGCAAGGCGGAGTGAGGCTTCTACCGGTTCGAGGTGAGTGGTGATAGTAAATAATGTACTGAGGGTTTGAAACCCCGTACTAGCACTTTACAGTGCTATGTTGAGATGAAACACGCATCTCGTGACGGGCGTGGTGACATTGTGATTGGGGGTTTGGACTTGGTCCTTCCCGACTTATAGAATACTGTGTATTATGGCCGTTAATGAGATTATAACTGTGTAATTGAGCTAATAGCCATGTTTGGGGCCTTGTGTCGATCTGTAGATCATTAGGGGACCTGTAGAGCTAGGTGACCCTTATATCGTGTTAGAAACTTACACTCAGCCGTAAAACTAGCTGAATAGCCTATTAAGAGCCAGTACTAGATGTGTATTGTAAGAGATAGATTACTTAGGGTGGAAGTTCCCTGATTTAGCTGAGTGGGCCTGAAAGGCCAATCCTATACTGACTGAGATGGGGGTGTCGACCCGCTGTGAGGTATTATATATATATATATATATATATATATATATATATATATGATCGAGATGCACGCCGCAACACTATATGTATTGGATCGGGCCGCACGCGCGCAGTAGTATATATATTGGATCGCGCTGCACGCCGCAGCAGTATATATGTTGGGTCGGGCTGCACGCCGCAGTAGTATATATATATTGGATCGGGCTGCACACCGCATCAGTATACATATTGGATCGGGCTGTACGCCGCAGCAGTATACATATTTGATCGGGATGCACGACGCAGCAGCATATATACTAGATCGGGCTGCACAACGCAGCAGTATATAAATATTGGATCGGGCTGCACGCCGCAGCAGTATATAAATATAAACCTGTGCAGTTGCACGCCGCAGCAATATATATATTGGATCGGGCTGCACGCCGTAGCAATATATAAATATTGGATCGGGCTGCACGCCACAGCAGTATATATATATATATATTGGATCGGGCTGCACACCGCAGCATTATCTTATACCCTATAGACACGTGTATATGTCTCCATATATTGAGATGGCTGTACACCGTTGTGGTACGAGTGAGGATTTAGTCAGTGTGGGACCTTGATGAGATAAATGTGGACTGGTGATCGGAGTACTTACTATAGTGATAACTTACCTGTGGGGGTTTGCCTTAGAACTGTTTAGTGATAGCACAGGAGTTCTTACTTTCAGTTATTATTTATTATTGTTACTCACTGAGTTGAAATATACTCACTCCACTCCCTTGCACTTTCTGTGCAGATCCACAAGTGCCCGAGAGCAGTTGAGACATTGTAGCTGCTGATCCTTGTCTACTATTACGGAGATTACGAGGTAGCTGCCGGCGTCCGCAGAACCTGTTTTCTCCTTCTTATTCATTTTGTTGTTTTCATCTTGTTTAGACTTGGTTGTATTAGGATGTTTACTCTGTAGAGGCTCAGATTCGTGACACCACGATATGGTTGGGACCGTATTTTGTATGCTTTTACTATTACGTTGCCATTTTGATATGATCACTTGCTATGTAAGTTTAACTTGATTAATTGGAATTAATAATTGGCTGGGTTAAGAGATGTTATGGTCGGGCTTGCCTAGCATTGTGTTGGGCGCCATCACGACCGGGATTTGGGTCGTGACATCACACCTACTAATTAATTAGGGCTTCTTTTTTTATTGTTAAAGACAAAATAACATAGAAAATCATAGTATACCTTAGGATTGGCCTTTAAAAAATATATGAGATCATCCTCGCCAAATAAAATAAATAGGGGCCCTCATTAGATGCTCAATTAAATTTTTCTTAATTTCGAGTGAGCCGTTTAGTGAATTTCATGGCCTCAGTAAAGATAATAACTCATTAGTCGCTTTAGGCGCGTTTTAATGATTTTACCTCCTTAAACTCGGGTGTGAATTTAATGTGCCAAATGAAAATCCTAAAATGCTGGATAAAAATATATTTCAGATTGCGGGTGAATTTCATGTGACGCGATACAAAGTCATATTTTAAACGACGTTCAATTTTTTTTTTAAAATAATAACAATAAAAAGCGGTTAAAAGTTAAAAGCACATAAGTAAAAACATGTATTAAATTCAGATAATTTATGCCAAATCTATTATTTGAGTGACCGTGCTAGAACCACGAAACTCGAAAATGTTTGACACCTTCTCCCGGGTTAATAGAATTCCTTACTCAGATTTTTGGTTCGTAGTGTGATGACTTGCCACATCATCATGCCACATAGGCACCATTTGGCATATATTAATGCCATGTGGAAGCTTACATAAGAAGAAGGCTAGCATTTGTGAGAAGATTCTAGAGAAGTATGGACATTTCCTTAGGAAGAACCTAGATCTTTATGAATTTGCTAGGAAAGTCCTTGGAATCTTCTAGGCTTGTAGAGTATTCTAGATAATGGATTTATTTGTAAATATTGAAGGACTTGTAGAACAATTATTATTTACACACTAGCCCCTAGATGATTAGTATAAATAGGGGGCATTCATTTGTAATTCATCAACCAAGAAAACAATTCAAGTTCTCTCTAATACAAAGCTTCCTTTAAATATTCTCTTGTGTTCTTTCTTCCATTCTCTTAGCGATCCAGAGTATAGTAAGGCTGACTTGGCCTAGCAAGAATGTGAGCAAGTTGTGCAAGATCGTGAGCGAGTTGTCAAGTGCCGCACGTGTACTTAGTTAACAACTAAGGGCGTGACAACGTGGTATCAAAGCGAAGGTTTCAACTAAGGGAATGGCGAACGACGGAGAAATTAACGCTGCCAACACCCAAGCCAACGTCATCCAGGATGCTGCTGGCAAGAGCGGCCGTAGAAAAAAGAGGAATGCCACCAACAAGAGCCAGGAGGTACCACCCGAGGTTGTGTCAAACAAAGGGCTTACATCCCAAGAATCATCTGCCACTGAGGCGAGCGAGGATGAAGTAGAGGTCCTGCCCGAGGACGTCTCACTCGGTAAAGAGTGGGTGATGAAGATGAACGCGGGGATGGATGCCGTAGAGATCTTTGGCCAACGCTTGGGGAAGGTGGAAGGCACCCTTAGCGTTCTTGAGGGGCACACTCTTGAAGAGATTGAGAGTATCCGAAATGACTTGGAGGGACGTACACAGACTAAGATGGAACTAAGGCAAATCATCACTGCCTTAGAGTGCAGACTCATGGAGGCTTTGAGTACTATCGATGCTATGAAGGCAAAAATAGATTCACTCGAGGAGCATGTCAATGCTGGCGAGACCGAGGTAGCCAGCAATGTTGTGGTAACGAGAGAGACCAAGATCGATGCTCCCAAACCACCGGTGTTCAAAGGTGTTCGTGATGCACAAGAAGTGGAAAATTTCCTTTGGCACTTAGAGAACTACTTCAGGCACGGCAAAGTGAAGGACGACGAGGCAAAAATCAACACTGCGGTATTGTACCTCTCAGAGACTGCCATGCTTTGGTGGAGAAGGAAGATGTCGGACGTGGATAAAGGTCTATGTACTATTAGCACATGGGATCAATTCAAAGCCGAGTTCAAGCGACAATTCTTTCCAAACAATGTCTTGTACGAGGCAAGGCGCAAGCTTAGGGAATTGAAGCAAACAGGGAGCATACGTAACTATGTCAAGGAGTTCACTACCCTTATGCTTCAAATCCCCAACCTAACCAATGATGACTTGTTGTTCCACTTCATGGACGGGTTGCAAAATTGGGCTAAGCAGGAGTTACAACGCCGACAAGTCACCGATATAGATCAAGCCATAGTAGAGGCCGAATCATTGATGGATTTCAGGCATGACAAGCATGACAAAGGCAATGGCAAGGAGTCAAAGTTAACAATGTCAAAGGTGGGGGAGATCGTGTAAAAGGCAAGGAGATACATCAACAATACTCCAAGACTCAAGATTCCAAAAAGTCGAGTGGTCGTCAAGGCTACGCCGAGAAGAAGGCACAGGTCGAGAAGAAGGGATGCTACATATGCGGAGGTCCACATGGCTTTAGGAATTGTCCCGACCTAAAGAGCCTCAGCGCCATAGTCCGTGAACGAAAGGAGCAGCCGCAAGGAGAGAATTCGGGAACTGCACAGTTGGGTATGATCGGATTATGTGGTGCCGTCACAAAGAAATCTATCCAACCTACCGAGAGTGGAAATCAGTATGTGGATCTCACCATCAACAACAAGCACGCTCGTGCAATGGTGGATACCGGAGCAACTCACAACTTCGTGACTGAGGCTGCTGCAAATAGACTAGAATTGAAGCTTGCCCCAACCAACTCTCGCGTCAAGACCGTGAATGCCGAGGTACAAAATGCTCGCGGGGTAGCTAATGGAGTAGGTGTCAAATTGGGAGCTTGGAAAGGTACGACAAACTTTACCATAACCGCTATGGATATATTTGACATCATACTGGGGCAAGAGTTCTTTAGAAATTGTCATACTTTGATCGACCCCTATCTCCAACGTCTTTTCGTTATGGAGCGAGAAGGAGCTTGCATGGTACCTACAATGACTATGCCACACGGACAATTCCAACCACAAATCTCAGCTATGCAGATTGTAAAGGGGATCAAGAAGGGGGAGCCAACGTTCGTGGCAACTATTGCAAGTATGGAGGAAGACAAGAGTTTTCAAGAGACATTGCCGCCTTGCATAGAGAAGTTGCTTGAGGAAAACAAAGATGTCATGCCCGAGGAGTTGCCTAAGCACTTGCCGCCTAGGCGAGAGGTGGATCACAAGATTGAGTTGGAACCAGGGGCTAAACCACCTGCATTTTCCCTATATCGTATGGCACCGCCCGAGCTAGAGGAGCTTAGGAAACAATTGAAAGAGTTGCTGGATGCTGGTCACATTCGCCCATCAAAGGCACCTTTTGGCGCACCAGTATTGTTCCAGAAGAAGAAGGATGGATCGTTGCGCTTGTGCATAGACTACCGAGCACTTAATAAGCTTACAGTGAAGAATAAGTACCCGATCCCACTCATTGATGACTTGTTCGATAGACTTGGGCAAGCCAAATACTTTACCAAGGTGGATCTTCGAAAGGGCTACTACCAGGTTCGCATTGCTGAAGGGGATGAGCCAAAGACAACATGTGTGACAAGATACGGAGCCTTTGAGTGGTTGGTGATGCCCTTCGGCTTAACCAATGCACCGGCCACATTTTGCACCCTTATGAACAAGATTTTTCATCCCTACCTTGATCGGTTCGTGGTAGTCTACCTAGATGACATAGTCATCTACAGCAACACCTTGGAGGACCACGTGGAGCACTTAAGGAAAGTTTTCCAAGTCTTGCGGGAGAACGAGCTATACATCAAGAGGGAGAAGTGCGAGTTTGCACAATCAAAAGTGCACTTCTTGGGCCATGTCATTAGCAATGGCGAGCTACGTATGGACGAGGCTAAGGTACGTGCTATACAGGAGTGGGAGGCACCTACAAAGGTAACTGAGTTGAGATCCTTCCTTGGCCTTGTTAACTACTATCGGCGGTTCATTAGTGGCTACTCAGCAAAGGCCGCACCATTGACCGAGTTGCTAAAGAAGAACAATATGTGGGATTGGACGGAGCATTGTCAAAAGGCGTTTGAAGGCCTTAAGGCAGCTGTAACAGAGGAGCCAGTCTTGGCATTACCTGACTTTGCTAAAACATTTGAGGTGCACACAGATGCCTCAGACTTTGCCATTGGGGGTGTCCTGATGCAGGATAAGCATCCTATAGCATTTGAAAGTCGCAAGTTAAATGAGACGGAGCGGCGTTACACGGTGCAAGAGAAGGAAATGACTGCAATTGTGCATTGCCTTCGAACATGGAGACATTATCTGCTCGGGTCGAGGTTCGTGGTCAAGACCGACAATGTGGCTACTAGCTACTTTCAGACGCAGAGGAAGCTCACACCAAAACAAGCTAGGTGGCAAGACTTCTTGGCCGAGTTTGATTATGTGCTAGAGTACAAGCCGGGCAAAGGTAATGTTGTAGCTGATGCCTTGAGCCGGAAAGCCGAGCTTGCTGCCATCACTTCAACAACTTGGGACATTCGTGAGGCTATAAAAGAAGGCATGCAACATGATCCAGCAGCCAAACAACTTATCGAGTTAGCCAACCAGGGCAAGACGAGACGTTTTTGGGTTGAAGACGGCCTATTACTTACCACGGGTCGGCGGGTTTACGTGCCTAAGTTTGGGGACATCAGACGGCGGATCATAAGGGAGAGTCATGATACAATATGGGCTGGTCATCCAGGCCAACGTCGCACTAGGGCCTTGGTTGAGTCGGTCTACTATTGGCCACGCATGCGAGATGACATAGAGTGCTATGTGCAGACTTGTCTTGTCTGTCAACAGGACAAGGTTGAACAAAAACAACCCGGAGGACTTTTAGAGCCATTACAAGTTGCAGAGCGTCCATGGGAGAGCGTGACTATGGACTTTATCACTTGCCTACCGAAGTCCGACGGTTATGGTACTATTATGGTGGTCGTGGATAGATTTTCCAAATATGCTACCTTCATGCCTGCCTCACCGGGTTGCATAGCTAAGGAAGCCGCCAAGCTATTCTTTAAGAACGTTGTGAAGTATTGGGGCTTACCAAGGCATATCATCAATGATCGAGACCCCCGCTTCACTGGGAACTTTTGGAGAGAGTTGTTCGACATACTAGGCACGGAACTACACTTTTCTACTAGTTTCCACCCACGGACGGATGGACAAACGGAACGGGTCAATGCCTTACTAGAATGCTACTTGAGGCATTATGTAAGTGCGCATCAGAAAGATTGGGCAAGGCTCCTAGACATCGCCCAATTCTCTTATAACTTACAGCGGAGTGAGTCCACGGGCGGACACCATTTGAGCTGGCCACGGGCCAACAACCACAAACTCCACATTCATTACCAGCCGCTTTCGAGGGAAAGAGTTTGGGGGCTTATCATATGGCCAAAGGATGGGAGGAGCAGCTCGACACTGCTAAGTCCTACTTGGATAAGGCGGCTAAGAAGATGAAGAAGTTTGCGGACCGTAAACGGCGTCCCATAGACTATAGAGTTGGGGACATGGTCATGGTGAAGTTTAACCCAAGACAGTTCAAGGCACTACGGGGCATGCATCAGAATTTGATTCGCAAGTATGAAGGGCCATTTAAAATTGTCGCCAAGGTAGGCAAGATCTCATACAAGCTTGACATGCCATCATATCTTAAGATCTACCATGTCTTCCATGCCAGCATGCTTAAGCCATATCATGAAGATAAGGATGATCCGAGTAGGGGCCAATCAAGTCGAGCGCCAATGACTATCACTGCCTCGCATGATCGAGAGATCGAGGCTATCATAGATTACCAAGCCAGGCGAAAACAAGGGCAAAAAGCGACCGCTATGTTCCTCGTCCATTGGAAAGGTCAATCACCGGAGGAGGCCACGTGGGAACGATATGAGGATTTGTGGCAATTCAAAGATAAGATCCGAGAGTTTATGCAGCAGCATTGCGCCGCGGTCGTCGCAATATTAGGTGGGGGAGAGTGTGATGACTTGCCACGTCATCATGCCACATAGGCACCATTTGGCATATATTAATGCCATGTGGAAGCTTACATAAGAAGAAGGCTAGCATTTGTGAGAAGATTCTAGAGAAGTATGGACATTTCCTTAGGAAGAACCTAGATCTTTATGAATTTGCTAGGAAAGTCCTTGGAATCTTCTAGGCTTGTAGAGTATTCTAGATAATGGATTTATTTGTAAATATTGAAGGACTTGTAGAACAATTATTATTTACACACTAGCCCCTAGATGATTAGTATAAATAGGGGGCATTCATTTGTAATTCATCAACCAAGAAAACAATTCAAGTTCTCTCTAATACAAAGCTTCCTTTAAATATTCTCTTGTGTTCTTTCTTCCATTCTCTTAGCGATCCAGAGTATAGTAAGGCTGACTTGGCCTAGCAAGAACGTGAGCAAGTTGTGCAAGATCGTGAGCGAGTTGTCAAGTGCCGCACGTGTACTTAGTTAACAACTAAGGGCGTGACAGTAGACTGTAATACGGAGTCAACTTTTTTCCTCGATTCGAGATTCAAATCGGTGACCTAGGACACCATAAATCACTCAAGTGGTGACTCCAACTCTTTATAATAAATCACGCTTTGATTGTTATTTAATTGGAAAAACTCCCTCTACTATGCCCTTATGGGTAGAATAGGAAAAAAGAGGCGTGACAGGTAGATATGTCGGCGTTCGCAAGCCATGGAGTCCCCTTCCCTTTATCTTAGTTCTTGTTTTCATTCATTCCGAGAAACATTTGTATTTTTCCTTTAATTCGGTATTTGTAGAAATTCTTAGACATTTCTGAATTGTAACACCAGATAATTGGGGTAGCTATGTTTTAGAGTTTTGAATTGTTATGAAACTTCCGCACATTATATCTGCTTAACTTTAGCTATTATTTATTACTATTTGGGTTAATAATTATTGCATTAGAAATGTATTTGTTGGCTTGCCTAGCTTTTAAGAGTATGATTCATCACAATCCTGACGGTGGCCAATACGGATCGTTACAGTTAGGCGCCATCACGACGATTGATATTTTGATCATTATAATTTTATGCAAATCCCAAACACACCAAATAGAATATACAACTATATAAGAAAAAACAACTCAAAATTAGGAGAAATATTTAAAAATACATTACCACATCATAGGTTCTAGAAGTTGATATATCTAGATAATCATAATGATTATTTGCGACCTCAACTTCAGTACAAATTTTATTCTAGTATTTTGTACGAACCTTAGTACAGATTTGCTTTAGTAATTAAGGAATACACATGCCATAGGAACAAGGCCAGGAATGAGTGACACACCTAGGGCCACAACTTGCACCAACACAGTCGCTGTCAGAGTGACAACACCTAGTGTACAAACATCCAAGTTTTCTAGGACGACCAAAGTTGAAGGGTCCTGCATACATAAGATTACAAGTCTCATAGTACTCATACATTTATCAGAGCTACCACTAATTTGAAAAAAATGAAGAATAATGGTGACTCGCTTATATTTGTGTGAATTCAATTGTAGTTAATTATTGGAACTTTACGAAATATAGTTTGAAAAGCTGCTAAAGCTTTTACTTTTTAGGAGATAAATTTACTTTATGAGCACCACATAAACACATACATATTCCAGTTTTCTTGAAAAAACTTTGCATTATGACAATAGCTGTTGTCATAAAAAAATGATCAATACTATGATTTAAAACTATAGATTCCTTTTACCTTCACTTATTCAAGATACACATCGTATACTACACTTAGAAAATTTCATTTAAACATCGAACATGATAATAGCTTAACAAGCGAAAAGATTAAATTCTTTGCACGCACTAAACTTTGAGGGCTTAAAACTGAAAGTTTATCCCAATATACTTTATATATACGGATACATTTGTGCCAATTATCAATTTCTATACGACCTATCATTAAATGATATTTATGTTTTTTGACACCTTAAATAAACATCACTAAGTGATGACTGCACTTAAAACTGATCAATTAGAACTATAAATAGAGTCACGTACCATAATAACTTTATATGATCGATTAACCTATGTGTTAATCTTTTGAATGTAGAAAGATCATGCTATTAGTATTATGGTAGCTATTATATTAATGTCTAATTGATTGAAGAACATTTTACTTGTTGTGTCCTACAAATGAGAAATGTATACTTATAAGAATGCAATTAATGTAATATAGTACGGGAAAAATAAGTATACCAACAGGCATACCATAACGAGTCGCAACCAGTTGAACAAATCCATCCACTTCTTCGGCGTCAAGGTCTTTTGCTACTGGAAGTTGTAAAACATTCAACTCAGTCGACTTGATCTCCTCATTTGCCATAAGTTGTAAGGCTGCCATATTTGTAATAAAGTTTGTGTTAATTTTTTTGATATCTAAAAATAGTCTCTTTTGATAGTTGGGGTTGAAGTAGGGGGAGAAAGTAGTGCGAGAAAAATTAGAAAATTTATATAAAATAAACTTATACTAACCAGACGCATAAAGTAAGAAGGCTAGAACCAAACAGAACATCGTTGGAGAACACTTTCCACCCATTATGATCAATGAAGACAAACTACAATTATGAAAAAAGAAGTTGCAACAATTGTATTGCTTTCGTGATAAATTTATAGGGAGAGTAACAAGTCTTTCTTTCCGTGTTATCTCGGTGGAAAAACAGTTAAAAGTAAATAGTTAACCCTCATATTATACACAAAAAATGAGTTAGATAATGAACTTTCTAAAAATGAGTTAAATATGGATAAGAACCATATTATCCATTTAGAAAATAGATAATCAATGGGTCTAACTTTTACATTTGCAAAACCTCAAAAGTGACCATATGCAAGATGTCATGAATAATATGGTTATCATATTATTCGCTGATTAACATATTTTCGTTTTATATATGAGTCGGGTCGGATAATTTTTTTTTTTTTCATTATCCGTTTTTTACCCAAACCATATCTACTCCGCCCCCATTTGATACTCCTACCGGTTGTGTAAAAGAGAGTGGTTAATTGAATCTCAGAAAAGTAATATTAGTATTATTAAATACAAATTATTGGACTTGATTGAGCAAGATAAAAATGACATTTCAACTAACGTTTAGATATTCTTGGTTGTGACAAAACTTGATGGAAAATGATTTTGCTGTGCAAAATACAAATATTTGGCATCGTATATCATCTACAACGTTTTACATGTTGTTTTTTTTTTAAAATATTTTAATATTATTATAATGTGAATAATTTCTTCATTAATATGTCATTGTTTTTTAATTTTGCAAGAAAATTTTAATAATACTGGATGATAGTTATAGAAAGTAAAAAATAATATTATACTTAAAGATCCTCTTACTAACGCAACAATACTTAAAATTAAATATTTATAATGTACACTAAATGTCTAGAAAGTAAGAAAGTATGTTGCACTGAAAAGGCCAACACATATGTCACCACCCAAAATTCCACCTAATTGTTATGACACTGTGACGACCCGGTTCGTCGTCACGTGAGGTACCGCTCTCTTTTTCCCGTTATATGCTTGTTCATGTTTCAATATATGTAATTGGTGAATTTGAGTCAATTCGGATCGAGTTTGGTAGGAAATGCGACAAATAGTCTGTTTGATAAAGGAACAGTTTGGAAAAGGCAATCGGACGTTGACTTGTAAGTTAGAGGGATTGGAATATTCTAATGGTTCGGCTAGCTGCGGGGGATGATTTGTGGCTTAGAAGAGCGATCAAAATTGAATTTGGAGGTCCGATGTAGAAATAGGCTTGAATTGGCGAAGTTGGAATTTTGGCGAATTCCGGTCGATAGGTGAGATTTTGATCCGGAAGTCGGAATGGAATCCCAACAATTGCAGTAGCTTTGTAAGGTGATTTTGGATATGTCTGCAAATTTTCAGATCATTCGGACATCATTTCGCTGCATTTTTTATTGGATGTAGGTTTCAGACGTCTAAGGAAAAGTTAGGCTTGAATCCGAGATAATTTGGTAATTTTTGTGTTTAAGGGCGTGTTTTTATGATTGAAACAAGTTTGTGTGGTGATTTAGAGTGGGTTTGTATTTTTTGTTGATGTTCCGAGGGCCTCGGGGTGAGTTCGGGTGGTCAAACGAGCAAAAATTTGGAGTTGAGATCTGCTGGTGTGTTGCAGCAATTATTTCCGCTTCCGCGGAACAAAGACCGCAGATGTTGCTCCGCAAAAGCGGGCAAACACTCGCAGGTGCGTGTCTTGGGGTAGCTCAGCAAGGTTCACAGAAGCGAATGTTTAGTCGTAGAGGCGGGACCGCAGAAGCGGCAAAGAGTCTGCAGAAGCGAAAATGGGGCGACTTGGGATGTTCCGCAAGAGCGGAATATTTTCCACATATTCGATATCGCAGAAGCGTATAGCCAACCGCAAAAGCGGTATGAGATTTTAAGTAAAGTCGCAGAAGCGACTCTATTACCGCAGAAGCAGAAGCGGGGAAGCGGCTAAGGGGCCGCAGAATCGAAAATCACTGAGGGTTTAAGGATCAATGTATTGGAAAAATTTTAGAAGTGTTAATATATTTGGGGGCTTCGAACTAAGAGAAGAATTTGGCGATTTTGAAGAGGAATTTGTGGAGTATCATCAGGTAAGGACTCTTGGACCTAAATTATTTTATTATATAGAAAAAACATGGTTTTAATCTCTGAAAAATTATGACGACCCAAAGGGTCATCATTTATTTTCTCAATCATTTCGAGCTTCTGAGGCCTTGAAAATCTCATTTATAGTTTCCTCGATTTGCATGCGCAGTCCGGGTGCAAAGCCGAAAATTTTTTGTGTTGAAATATATGAAATATGTGAAAAATTTGAAAAAATTTGATATTAATATTGATATAGTTGACTTTGGTCAACATTTTTGGTAAACGGACTTAGACCCGTGATTTGACAGTCTCAAAAAATCTATATAAAAATATGGAACTCAGGCGTATGCCCGGAATCAAAATCCGAGGTCTAGAACCCTGGTAAAAGAATTTTTCTGTTAAATTGTTTTCTGAAAATGTTTAAGGAAAATAAAACTGAAATATGATTAAAAAGTAATGGTATCGGGCTCGTAATTTGATTCCGACGCCCGGTACACGTCATATATGCTGGTGAAGCGCTTCCTATAAAGTTTGGTTGAAAACGGGCGTCGCTTGACGTGTTTCTGCCTTAAATTGGAAAATTTGGAAGTTATGAAATTATTAAAGAATTCTTGAGTTTTAAGGCTCAATTCATTGATTTTGATGTTATTTTGGCAATTTGATCGCTCGAGCATGTTCGTGTGATGTTTTTGAGTCAGTATACATATTTTGTTTGAAGCCCCGAGGGCTCGGGTGAGTTTCGGACATGTAACAGGATGTTTTGGACTTATATGCGATCGCATAAGCATGTCTGCGATCGCATAGAGTTAATTGGGAAGTCATTAATTTGTTCTATGTGATCACATTGGTCCTTCCGCAACCGCATAGAGTTAATTTAGTAGCCATCAGTTTGTTCTATGTGATCGCATTACTATCCCGCGATCGCATAGAGTAAATATGAAGTCCAGGAAATCCTTCTATGCAATCGCATTATCCCTATAAGATCGCATAGAGTAAAATGTTGAGGTCCAATCTCCTTCTATGCGATCGCGTTACTGCTCCGCGATCGCATAGAGCAATTTTTCTGCCCCCTTATTTTCTTCTATGTAATTGCATCATAGGCCCTGCGATCGCTTAGAGTAAATTCGCCTAGTGATTTTAAGTTCTGCAAAAACAAAACAGACGGGATAAAATCCCATTTTTCTCAACTCTCTCTTCTCCAAACAGCTTATTAGGGCGATTCTTGGGCGATTTTCGTTAAAATTTTTGGATAAGTGATTCTTGACTCGTTTTCTTCATTTTCCATCAATATTATTTGAATTCCTATGCCTAAACATGTGTAAATGGGTACAAAAATTAGAGAAATGAGTATAGTTAGAGTTTTCAAAGAATTTGCGATCTAGACCTCGTTTTGGGGTCGAACTTCAGAACAAATTTCATATGTGAACTCGTGGATGATTGGGTGAATTTATTTTGGTTTGAACCTCGTATTTCGATCATGTGGGCCCGGGGTCAATTTTTACTATTATGCGCAGAATGTTGTAATTTATATTTGGCTATATAAACTAGTTTGTTAAGTAGTATTGATGATATTAAATCAATTGTGTATAGATACGATTGGATTGGAGCAAAATTTGAAAGGAAAAGGCATTGCTACGGATTGAATTGTTCGTAAACTTTCGAGGTAAGTGTTTGATCTATCTTAGCTTGAGGAAATAGGAATTGAGTTTCTGTGCTAATTGTGATGTGTAGAGTCCGATGTTTAGGGATGGTGACGACTATCTATACGTTGGGGGTCGAGCATGATCGTGAGTCTTAAATGAATTAAATTCCTATTAATCTTATGTGATTATATGAAAGGAATTATTATTGGTTTCATACCGGTAATATATAAATTTTTGATTAAAATTATTGGTGCCACACCGGTAACATACATATATTGTTGATTAGTTATTATTTATTGGTTTTATACCGGTAATATAAATATTTTTGAATTACAAAATTATTGGTTTTACACCGGTAATATAAATGTTGTTGAAATTGAAGATTATTGGTTTAATAGTGGTAGTACATTTATATACATATTGTTGATCGGAGATTATTGGTTCAATGCCGGTAATATATATTAAAGAATTGGGATAGTGTGGCACGCCTACCACTTGTATATTAAAGAATTGGGATCGTGTGGCACGCAGACCACTTATATATTAAAGAAATGGGATTGTGTGGCATGCCGACCACTTATATAATAACAAAATGGGATCATGTTGCACACCGACCACAAAGTTATATGATTGTTAGCATTGGCCATAGTTACCGGTAGACTATTATTAAACCTAGGAGCGAGTGGTACGCCTACCACAAGATACGAAATGAAAATGAATTGAGACATGAAAGTAAGTTTTATTCCATTGTTCAGATTATTTCTGAGATTATATATTATTTGTTGCCACTTTAGAGCATATTCTTTCCTTATAAATGTTCGATAATATTTCCTGCTGTTGTATATATATATATTTCAACTGTGCAGGTTTATGTGGGTGTCTGTTCCTAGCCTAATTACTACTTTGTGGAGATAGGTCAGACACTTACCAGCACATGAGGTCGGTTGTGCTGATACTACACTCTGTGCTCTTTTTGCGCAGATACAGGTTACGGACAGCAGTAGCGGCGGTAGCACGAATGTTGATATTTCGACCACCGAGATTTCAAGGTAGCCTTGCAGGCATCCGCAGGACCCGTTGTCTCCTCTATCTATACTTTTTCAAATTGTTATCTCATGTATTCGAGATAAACAATTTATATTTCTTTCGGACGATTATGTGTATTATTCTTAGAAGTTCATGATTATTGTGACACTAGTTCTTGGGTAGTGTATCGTGTTTGGGTTTTTGCATCGTACCTAGTAAAATTTGCTAAGCCTTACGCTAAAATTATTTGTTCCTCTGTAATTGCATAATTTTATTTAAAGTTTTAAAAAGAGGGTTGTAACAAATGGAAATGTAAGTAAGAATTGGCTTGCCTAGCTTCCACTAGTAGGCGCCATCATGACTCCCGATGGTGGGAAATCTGGGTCATGACAAGTTGGTATCAGAGCTCTAGGTTGCATAGGTCTCACAACTCATGAACAACCTTAGTAGGGTCTGAGGGATCGATACAGAGACGTCTGTATTTATCCTAGAGGCTACAGAAGGAAAATTTTTCCCTTTATTCTTTCCTATAGTGCGACTTTGCTCTTTCAAATGCTAATTGAATTTCTACTCTGTTCTTCTGCAGATGGCAAGAACATGCGCTTCCTCATCTACTTACCAGCAGCCCGAGGCCCCAGCAGCTCTCGCTAGGGGCAGAGGCCGAGGTAGGGGAAGAGCTCAACCCCGAGTAGCAGCACAAGTGGCAGAACATCGGGTTCATATCGAGGAGGATGTCCCTAGCAGTTCCAGCTGTCCCAGCTCTGGTCCCAGGAAGGGTTATGTTTACCCCGGATGTTGAGGATGCTCTAGTCTGGATAACACGTTTTATGGACAGTATCACCAGAGCAGGTTTACTGCCAGTAGCACCATCCGCTTCTTAGGCTGAATGAGGTAATCAGACTCCTGCTACGTGCACTCCGGAGATGGAAATTCCCCAGGCTCAGGTTCCTGTGATGCAGCCAGCTGAGGCAGTTCAGCCTGTCATAGTGACTCGGGCTTGTGATGGTGTAGCTATGTCTGCTGATTCGTTATGGAGGTTGGACATGTTTACCAAGTTGTTCACTACCACCTATAGTGGCACTCATTCAGATGATCCCCAGGACTTCCTATATAGCTGCCACAAGGTTCTCCGTACTATGGGTATTGTGGAGACTAACGGTGTTGATTTTGCCACTTTTTGATTATTTGGTTCCACTAAGACTTAGTGGAGAGATTATTGTCTATCTAGGCCAGCATGATCTTCATCTTTGACTTTGGGCCAATTCACAGAATTGGTTTTGGAAGAGTTCCTTTCAGCAACTAAGAGGGAGGCTTTCCGCAGGAAATTTGAGTGTCTTCATCAATGTTCTATGTCTGTCACACAGTACGAGACTAGGTTCATTGACCTGGCTCGTCATGCCATTGTCATACTTCTCACAGATCGGGAAAGGGTGAGAAGATTTATTGATGGTTTGAGTCAGTCAATTGCCAATGCAGCCTGCCGTATCGAGATGGCTCTATCACAGGGAGAAGGTCATGGGTCGAATAACAGACCCCATAATTTAGGCAGATTCAATGGTACCTCGTTTGGAGGTAGACATTCTCACGGTAGAGGCCATCCTCCCAGGCCTTATCAGTCAGCTCTTCAGGTTTCTCACTATGCTTCTAGTGGTCGTAATCCTCAGCCACACTATTCTGATCAGCAGCCTATCAGCGCACCACCACTCCGTTATTCTCAGCAGCCAAGGGCTTGTTATATGTGTGGCAACCTTAGGCACACTACAAGGTGTTGCCCTCGATCTTCTGACAGCTCTCACAGCAGGGTTCTCGTGCTATGGTTCAGGCCTCAGTTCCCCCACAGCCTACCCAGCTAGCTAGAGGCGAGGGTAGAGGACATAGAGGTGGAGGCAAAGGTCATAGAGGTGGATCCCTGACCGATAGAGGTAGAGACCAGACAGCAGCTGATCGTCCCAGAGATAGTGCTCAGGTTGGTGGGGCCCAACCCTGATGTTATGAACTTCCTGCCAGACCAGATGCTGAGTCCTCCTACGCTGTTATTACAGGTATTATTTTGGTTTATGATAGAGAGGAATCAATATTATTTGACCCTGGGTCTACATATTCGTACGTGTCTTTCTATTTTGCACCATACATGGTTAATCCTAGTGATCCACTAGGTGTTCCAATTCATGTGTCTACACCAATACGCGATTCTATTGTGGTTGATTGAGTTCATCGGTCATGTATTGTAGTGATTGAGGGTCTTGAGACCCGTGCTGATTTATTGCTCCTAAATATGGTGGACTTCGATATTATATTAGGCATGGACTGGCTATCTCCATATCATGCTATATTAGATTATTATGCCAAGACTGTGACCTTAGCTCTACCGAATTTGCCTCGTATAGAGTGGAAAGGAATTTTTGGTCACACTAGCCACAATGTTATTTCTTATGTTAAGGCTCGACGTATGGTTGAAAAGGGGTGTTTGGCTTATTTAGCCTATTTCCGTGATTCCAGTGCTGAGGTTCCTTCTATTGACTCTGTGCCCGTGGTTTGCGAATTTCCTGAAGTGTTTCCTTCAGACCTGTAGTGTATGCCACCCGATGGGGATATTGATTTTTGCATTGACTTGGCACCAGGCACTCAGCCCATTTCTATTCCCCCCATATTGTATGGCTCCGCCAGAGTTAAAAGAATTGAAGGAGCAATTGCAGGATTTACTTGAAAAGGGTTTCATTAGACCTAGTGTTTCACCGTTGGGTGCGCTAGTATTATTTGTAAAGAAGAAAGATGGTTCGATGAGAATGTGCATTGATTATAGGTAGTTGAATAATGTGACTATCAAAATAAATATCCACTCCCGCGAATTGATGGTTTATTTGATTGGCTTCAGGGTGCCAAGGTCTTTTCGAATATAGACTTGAGATCTGGCTATCATCAGCTAAAGATTAGGGCATCTGATGTCCCTAAGATAACATTCCGCACTCGGTACAAACATTATGAATTTCTGGTCATGTCTTTTGGGTTGACAAATGCCCCAGAAGCTTTTATGGAATTGATAAATTGGGTATTCCGGCCTTATTTAGACTTAATTGTAATAGTCTTCATTGATGACATATTAATATATTCTCGCAGTGAAGAGGAGCATGCGCAATATCTCAGAGTGGCTATGCAGACTCTGACAAATAGCCAACTATACGTAAAATTTTCAAAGTGTGAATTTTGGCTAACTTCAGTTGCATTCCTAGGTCATATTGTGACGGCAACAGTTATTCAGGTTGATCCAAATAAGATTGAGGCAGTCAAGAACTGGCCTAGACTGACATCAGCCACAGAGATTTGGAGTTTCTTAGGATTAGCAGGTTATTGTTGATGATTCGTGGAGGGGTTTTCATCTATTGAAACCGCACTAACCAGATTGACGCAGAAAGGTTTTTAGTTTGAATGGTCAGATGAATGTAAAGCGAGCTTTCAGAAGCTCAAGCAAACCCTTACCACAACACCCGTATTGGTCTTACCCACAGGTGTGGGACCTTTACTGTAATGATTCACGTATCGGGCTTGGTGAAGTGTTGATACAGGATAGCAAGGTTGTTGCCTATGCTTCAAGGCTGCTGAAGATTCATGAAAAGAACTATCCAGTGAATGATATATAATTGGCGGCGATTGTTCACACATTATTTGTATAGTGTGGCATGTGAAGTATACACCGATCAGAAGAGCCTTAAGTACTTGTTTAAACAGAAGGAGTTGAATTTGAGACAGAGAAGGTGGCTAGAATTGTTGAAAGATTATGATGTCACCATATTATATCATCCGGGAAAGGCCAACGTGGTGGCCGATGCTCTAAGTAGGAAGTTAGCCAGTATGGGCAATCTTGCTTGTATTCCAGTCAATTAGAGGACGCTTGCTTTGGATGTTCAGTCCTTAGCTAATCGATTTGTCAGGTTGGATATTTTTTAGCCTAGTCGAGTGCTAGCTTGCACGGCCGCTCGTTCTTCATTATTTGAGCGTCTCCGCGATCAACAATATAATGATCCTTATTTATGTGACCTTAAAGACACGGTTCAGCGAGGAGGTGCCAGGCAGGCCACCTTAGATGCTGATGGAATTCTGAGGTTGCAAGGGTGCATTTGTATGCCAAATGTTGATGGGCTTAGAGAATTGATTCTAGAAGAAGCTCACAATTCGTGGTATTCTATTCATCCAGGCGCAGTAAAGATGTATCAGGATTTGCGGCAGCATTATTGGTGGCATAGAATGAAAAAGAATATTGTGGCATATGTGGCGCGGTGTCTGAATTGTCAGCAGGTTAAATATGAGCATCAGAGACCTGGCGGTTTATTTCAGAGAATTGAGATTCCTGAATGGAAGTAGGAGCGGATCACAATGGACTTCGTTTCTGGTATTCTGATGACTCGGAAAAGTTTGATGCTGTTTGGGTTATTGTTGATAGTCAGAACAAGTCAGCTCGTTTTATTCCAGTAGCCACTACCTATTCATCCGAGAGATTAGCTGGGATTTATATCCGGGAGATTGTTCGCCTTCATGGTGTGCCTATCTCTATTATTTCAAATCGAGGTACGCAGTTTACCTCACATTTTTGGAAGGCAGTTCAATAAGAGTTGGGCACCCAAGTCCAGCACAGTACAACGTTTCATCTCCAGACGGACGGTGAGTCCGAGAGGGCTATTCAGATATTGGAAGATATGCTTTGAGTGTGTGTTATTGATTTTGGAGGTTTGTAGGATCAATTCCTGCCTTTGACAGAGTTTGCTTATAATAATAGCTATCAATCGAGCATTCAGATGGCTCCTTATGAAGCTTGATATGGTAGGCGGTGTCGTTCTCTGGTTGGATGGTTTGAACCGGGAGAAGTTTGGTTGTTGGGTACGGATCTAGTTCAGGAGGCCTTAAATAAGGTCAAGATCATTCAAGATATGCTTCGTCAGCTCCGTCCAGGCAAAAGAGCTATGAAGATCGCAAGGTTCGAGATATAACATTCATGGTTGGGGAGCGAGTATTGCTCCGAGTGTCGCCTATGAAGGGTGTGATGAGATATGGAAAGAAGTTCAAACTTAGCCCTAGGTTTATTGGCCCATTCGAGATTCTTGATCGTGTGGGAGAGGTGGCTTATAAGCTTGACTTGCCACATAGCTTTTAAGTTGTGCATCTAGTGTTTCATGTAACCATGCTCCGAAAATATCACGGCAATCCATCGCACGTGTTACATTCCAGCACTGTCCAATTGGACAAGGTTCTATCTTATAAGGAGGAGCCGATAGTTACTCTAGATCGGCAGGTTCGACAGTTGAGGTCGAAGATTTTTCCTTGGGAGCGAGTTTAGTGGAGGGATCAGCCTCTTGAGGCATCGACCTGGGAGTCCGAGTCTGACATGCAGAGCTGATCTCATCTATTCCCTAACTCAGGTACTTCTTTCTTTTGTCCGTTCGAGGACGAACATTTTTTTTAGAGGTGGAGAATGTGACGAACCAAAGGGTCATCACTTGTTTTCTAGATCATTTCAAGCTTTTGAGGCCTTGAAAACCTCATTTATAGGTTCTTTGATTTGCATGCGCAGTCCGAACGCAAAGCCGGAAAATTTTATCTTGAAATTTATGAAATATGTGAAAAATTTGAAGAATTTTGATATTAATATTGATATGATTGACTTTGGTCAACATTTTAAGTAAACGGACCCGTACCCGTGATTAACGGTCTCAAAAAATGCGTAGAAAAATATGAAACTCGAGCGTATGCCCGATATCAAAATTCGAGGTCTAGAATCTCGTTAAAGTAATTTATGAAAATGTTTAAGGAAAATAAAACTTAAATTTGATTAAAAAGTAATGGTATCGGGCTCGTATTTTTGTTCCGATGCCCGGTACAGGTCATATATGTTGGTTAATCACTTCTTGTAAAGTTTGGTTAAAAATGGATGTCATTTGACGTGTTTCACCCTTAAATTGGAAAATTTTGAAGTTATGAAATTTTGAAAGAATTATTGAGTTTTAAGGCTCAATTCATTGATTTTGATGTTATTTTGGTGATTTGATCACTCGAGCATGTTCGTATGATGTTTTTGAGTGAGTGTACATATTAGGTTTAAAGCCCCGAGAGCTCGGGTGAGTTTCAGATAGGTAACGAGATGTTTTGGACTTACAAAAATCTGATATTTTTGCTGGTTGCTGGTGTCCAGGTTTTTGTTCTATGCGATCGCATAGGCATGTCTGCGATTGCATAGAGTTAATTGGGAAGTCATTAATTTGTTCTATGCGATCGCATTGGTCCTTCTGGGATTGCATACAGTTAATTTAGTAGCCATTAGTTTGTTCTATGCGATCGAACTACTACCCCGCGACTGCATAGAGTAAATTTGAAGTCCAGGAAATCCTTCTATGCGATCACATTATCCCTATGCGATCACATATAGTAAAATGTTGAGGCCCAATTTCCTTCTATGCGATCGCATTACTACTCCGGGATTGCGTAGAGCAATTTTTCTGCCCCTTATTTTCCTCTATGCGATCGCATCACATGCCCTGCGATCGCATAGAGTAAATTTTCCCAGTGATTTGTTCTCAAAAAACATAACAGATGAGATAAAATCCCATTTTTCTCAACTCCCTCTTCTCCAAACAACTTATTGGGGTAATTCTTGGGCGATTTTCATCAAACTTTTTGGGTAAGTGATTTTTGACTTGTTTTCTTCATTTTCCATCAATATTATTTGAATTCCTAGGCCTAAACATGTGTAAATGGGTAGAAAAATTAGAGAAATGAGTACAGTTAGGGTTTTCAAAGAATTTGTGATCTAGACCTCGTTTTGGGGTCGAACTTAAGAACAAATTGCATATTTGAACTCGTGGATGATTGGGTGAATTTATTTTGGTTCGAACCTCGTGTTTCGATCATTTGGGCCCGTGGTCGATTTTTACTATTCCGGGCAGAATGTTGTAAAAGTTATATTAGGCCATATGAACTAGTTTGTTAAGTAGTATTGATGATATTAAATCAATTGTGTATAGATACGACTGGATTGGAGCCAAATACGAAAGAAAAGGCATTGCTACGGGTTGAATTGTTCATAAACTTTCGAGGTAAGTGTTTGATCTATCCTAGCTTGAGGGAATATGAATTGAGTTTATGTGCTAATTGTGATGTGTAGAGTCTGATACATAGTCATGGTGACTAGTATCTATATGTTGGGGGTCGAGCATGACCGTGGGTCTTAAATGGATTAAATTCCTATTAATCTTATGTGATTATATGAAAGGAATTATTATTGTTTTGATACCGGTAATATATCTATTGTTGATTAAAGATTATTGGTGCCACACCGATAACATACATATATTGTTGATTGGTTATTATTTATTGGCTTTATACCGGTAATATAAATGTTGTTGAATTACAAAATTATTGGTTTTACACTGGTAATATAAATGTTGTTGAAATAGAAGATTATTGGTTTAAAACCGGTAATATATTTATATACATATTGTTGATCAGAGATTATTGGTTCAATGCCGGTAATATATATTAAAGAATTAGGATCGTGTGTCACGCCGACCACTTATATATTAAAGAATTGGGATCGTGTGGCACGCCGACCACTTATATATTAATGAAATGGGATCGTCTGGCACGCCGACCACTTATATAATAAGAAAATGGGACCGTGTGGCACGCCGACCACAATGTTATATGATTGTTGGCATTGGCCATAGTTGCCGGTTGCCTTTTATTAAATCTGCGAGCGAGTCGTACGCTACCACAAGATACGAAATGAAAATGAATTGAGACATGAAAGTAAGTTATATTCCATTGTTCAGATTATTTCTGATATTATTTATTATTGGTTGCTACTTCAGAGCATGTTCTTTCCTTATAAATGTTCGATTATGTTTCTTGCTGTTGTATATGTATTTATTTCAACTTTACAGGTTTATGTGGGTGTCTGGTCCTAGCCTCGTCACTACTTCGCCTAGATAGGCTAGGCACTTACCAACACATGGGTCGGTTGTGCTGATACTATACTCTGCGCTCTTTTTGCGCAGATACAGGTTATGGACACCAGCAGCGGCTGTAGCACGATTGTTGATATTTCGACCACCGATATTTTCGAGATTGCCTTGCAGGCATCCGCAGGACCCGTTGTCTCCTCTATCTTTACTTTTCAGTATGTTATCTCATGTATTCGAGATAAATAGTTTATATTTCTTTCAGACGGTTATATGTATTATTCTTAGAAGTTCGTGAGTACTTTGACACCAGTTCTTGGATAGTGTATCGTATTTGGGTTTCTGTATCGTACCTAGTAAAATTTGCTAAGTCTTCCGCTAAATTTATTTTTTCGGCTGTAATTGTATAATTTTATTTAAAGTTTTAAAAAGAGGGTTGTAACTAATGGAAATGTAAGTAAGAATTGGCTTGCCTAGCTTCCACTAGTAGGCGCCATCATGACTCCCGATGGTGGAAAATCCGGGTCCTGAGAAAAATGGAGGAATTAAGTTGTAAAAATGGAGGATTTTACTTAAAGCCTAAGAAATAAAAAATTGATGATTTGAATGGGAAAATGGACTCCGATTTTGATATATTTTATATGCACGGACTTGTGGAGAGACGAGGATTCTAAAAATGTGAATTTCATAATTTTTTGAGAAGCGGGTCCAGGGCTCGAGTTTTGGCAACTTTCTTTCAATTGGGTTATTATTCATTATCCTATTTTGATGTATTCTTATTCGTTTTGATCAGATTTGGCATCTGAGGAGCTCGATTTGTGAGGAAAGTGCAAGGCGAGCTAGGACTTTGGCCGGTTCGAGGTGAGTGGTACTCATGAATGATATACTAAGGGTTTGAAACCTCGTATTTGCATTATACAGTTCTATGTTGAGTTGAAACATGCATCGTGTGATGAGCGTGGTGATATTGTGACTGGGGATTCGGACTTAGTCCATCCCAATTAAGGCTTACTGTATTTATTGACTGAGACTGAGCTTATATCCGTATATTTGGGCTAATTTCCATGTTTGGGGCCTTGTGCCAATCTGTAGAACCTTAAGGAATCCTGTGGAGCAGAATAAACCCTATATCTGTTGAACACATACTCTAAGTCGTACTCTTAGCTGTATAGCATAACATGAATCGGTACTAGAAATGTACTCTAAGTGAGAATACCTAGGGTTGAATACCCTGTTCTAGCTGAGTGGGCTCGAGAAGTCACGTCTATATTAACTAAGAGGCATCGAGGACCTATGGTGAGGTATTGATATATATACCGGATCGGGTTGCAGGCCACAGCAGTATATATATATACATATATTGGATCGGACTACATGCAATAGTATTTTATATATATGATATATATATATATATATATATATATATATATATATATATATGGATCGGACTGCATGCCGCAGTGATATATATGTGGATCGGATTGCATGCCGCAGTGAGATATATGTGGATCGGACTGCACGCCGCAGTATTTAGCGCTTGGGCTGAAGGAGCCCCTCTGGAGTCTGCAGACACACCAGTGAGCGCAGTTAATATATACCTGGATCGGGCTGCATGCCGCAACATTATATCTATTATGTTGGATCGGGCTGCACGCCACAACATTATATATATTATATTGGATTGGGGTGCACGCTGAAGCAGTATTAGTAAGGATTGGGCTGCGTGCCGCAGTAGTGTTGGATCAGTGTGAGACAGTAGTAGACTGAAACTGGGCTTTCCACCTTAGAGATGTTGTTACCTGTACTGTTGCCCTTAGAACTCTTTAGTGGTCTTACAGGTTTTCTTGCTTTTAGTTATTATTTATTGCTATTACTCACTAAGTTGGAAGTACTCCCTCTACTCCCTACACCTTGTGTGCAAATACAGGGATTTCAAAGGGTAGTTGAGCTACATTTCGGTCGTTCCAGCTTTTGCAGAGATATCGAGGTAGCTGCCGGCGTCCATAGGACCTGATCGCTCCCATCCATTATCTATCTTTCATTTTTCTACTTAGACTCAGTTGTATAGAGTATTACTCTGATGTGTAGAGGCTCATACTTGTGACACCAGATTGTACTAGGCTATAATTTCAGTTTGTTATGAACTCCGCATTATTGTTGTTATTATGAAAACAGAATAATTGATTTTAAATGGAATACTTTGAATTAATAAGTGGATTGGTTATCGGGAAATGGTCGGGCTTGCCTAGCAATGTGTTGAGCGCCATCATGACCGGGGTTTAGGTCGTGACAAGTTGGTATCAGAGCCTAGGTTATCAAGTCTCGCGAGTCATGAGCCGGTTTAGTAGTGTCTCGTGGATCGGTATGGAGACATCTGTACTTATCCACGGGAGGCTGCAGAACCTTTAGGAAAACTTCAAATTCTTGAAATTCATGTCATGCAACTTTGTTGATTCGAAACTAAACTTTGGCATTCTATTATCTCGCAGATGGCAAGAACTCATGCTACAGGACGAGGCGGACGACCACCATTGCCACCTGCTAGAGGCCGTGGACGTGACCCTGATCATGGTAGGGGTAGAGCAGCTGGGGCAGTGCCAGTTGACCCACCAGCTTTCCCCATGCTAGATCAGCCTTTAGTTGCAAAGGTCCTAGTAACACCTCTTCAGGCACCAGCTGTGCCTATTGTGATTCCAGGTCTTCAGGAGACCCTAGCTCAGATTCTGACAGTTTGCACTGGCCTGGCTGAGGCAGTTTCAGCCTCCACTGCAGCAGCTACATCCCAGACCGGGGGTGGTCATCAGATCCCCGCAGCTCGCACTCTAGAGCAGGTAGTGTAGGGTCTTCAAACACTTAAGGCACCACCATTCTAGCCAGTGGCTCCAGTGCAGCCGGTTATTCAAGTTCAGGGTGACAGGGTCCCAATGATGCCTGACGACGAGCAGCGTCATCTGGAGAGATTCAGTATACTTTCAGCACCTATATTCAGTGGTATTACAAGCGAGGATGCCCAGGGCTTTCTTGACAAGTGTCACCTTATGCTCCGTACAGTAGGGATTCTCGAGTCGAGTGGGATATCATTCACTACTTTTCAGTTTCAGGGAGTAGCCTTCACATGGTGGGAGGCTTATGAGCGTCGTAGGCCGGCAGGTGCGAGACCTTTGATGTGGCAGGAGTTCTCCACTATTTTTCTGGACAAGTGGATACCACAATCTCAAAGGGAGGAGTTACGTAGGCTGTTTGTGTGGCTCCGCCAGGGGGATATGTTTGTGACAAAGTATGAGGTGAGGTTTTCAATGTTAGCTAGATATGCACCATGGATGGTTCCTACTGATTAGGAAAGGATTAGGCACTTTGTGGATTGACTTATTTATCCTATTCGCATATTGATGACACGAGAGAGGGTCTTGAGTCATTCATTCGAGGATGCAGTTGATACTTCTTGTGACATTAAGATAGATTGTCATCGAGAGCAACAGGAGAGGGAGGCCAAAAGGCCTCGGGGATCAGGTAGTTTCGGTGGTGCTCAGTCTAGAGCCCAAGGTCAGCAGAGCCGACGTCATTCTTTTAGGTTTTCACAGCCAGCCCGCTCACAGTATCGTGGGTCATCTTTTGGCCGAGGACATCAAGGCTCATATCAGGGTCAGCCATCTCTCAGTGCTCTTCCAACATAGAGTTCATCTCAGGCTCCATCTATTCAGGGTTCATCCCGACTGAGTTCTTTAGTTAGCCACTCTAGTGTGAGGGGTTCGCTTTAGTCCCAGCCCCCAACACCTGGGAGTTGCTTTGAGTGTGGGGAGTTTGGGCATACTCGGAGAGAGTGTCCCCACCTTGTATCCAGGCCATCTCAGCAGAGGGGACAACCCTCATCATATGGTCCGTCTACTTCAGCACCCGCCCAACCAGCTAGAGGTGAGGGTCAGGCATCTAGGGGTCGCCCTCGAGGGGGAGGTCGATCAGGTGGTCAGGATCGTTGCTATGCTCTTCAGGGCCGTTCAGATGAGGTTGCTTCAAACGATATTATTACAGGTATTATCTTAGTCTGCCACAAGGATGCCTCCATTTTATTCGATCCCGGTTCCACTTATTCCTATGTATCTTCATATTTTGCTCCTCATTTGGGCACGACCCGAAGGTGTCTTGCGTTGCCCGTGCATGTATCTACCCCGGTGGATGATACCATGTTGTGGACCATGTGTACCGGTCCTGTCTTGTTACTATTGGGGGTCTGGAGACCTGAGTAGACCTGCTGCTATTGAGCATGAATGATTTTGATGTCATTTTGGGCATGGAATGGTGTCACGAACCTAGTTCACCAATCATGAATCTATCATGATGGCACCCAGTCTTCGCGACTAGTTAAGCCTAACACAATGCGGAATTTACAGCTTTTACGAACAACAAGAAAATAACAGCGGAATAACATAGAAAATGTAACAGGTGCCACTCGACACATACACTTTACCAAAATTTCTAGTATATATAACCACCAAGACCGAGAAACTCACGGGCAAACACAGGCTAAAGAGAGTAAAAATGTGGCTCTATCCACCAAGAGTATATATACAACCGAAACAAAAAGAAATAACTAGTATCACTATAGAAGAACAGAAGAAGACCCTGCGGATCTGCAGACGCAGCAGATGCATACCTCGAGTCTCCTAAAGTAATCCTCAATCACCGGTAATGTGCCTGATCAGAGGAACCTGGATCTGTACAACATAAGTGTGGAGAAGAGTAGCATGAGTACACCACGGCGGTACTCAGTAGGTGTTAAGCCTAACTTCGATGGAGTAGTGACGAGGAAGGTCAGGGCCCTACCAAGAATAATAATAATAATTTATCGAACAGTGTAAAATAGGAGTAAATCTGAAATAACAGCAAAATAAGATAGAAACTGCAAGTCATCTACGATTAAGCTAACAAGGAAAATTAACACAGCAAGTACAGAATCAATTGCATAGGATCTCCGGGAATTTGACCCGCAGTCCTTTTAACTCAGTAGCACAGGATCTCCTGGAATTTAACCTGCAGTCTTTTTAACGCAGTAGCATAGGATCTCCGGGAATTAAACCAGCAGTCCTTTATATCAGTATGACAGGATCTCCGGTAATTGAACCCACAGTCCTTTTATATCAGTATCACAGGATTTTCGGGAATTGAACCTGCAGTCCTTTTATATCAGTATGCCAGGATCTCCGGGAATTGAATCCGTAGTCCTTTATATCGGTAGCACTAGATCTCCAGGAATTGAACCTGCAGTCCATAGAACACAACACAATCAAACAAGAGAATACGCAGAGAGAAATGAAATAAAGTGCTACGATTAACAATTAAATTCAATTTCAACATGTTATAGGAAATTCAATTAAGACAAATAGGCATTTAGACAATTAACGCTATCTAATCATGCTTCCCTAGCTAACACAGGATATGTCTTGCAATTAAATCAATCAAATAACATAGATAACACTGATTGAGCAATTCAAGTAAAGTGGGTATTTTTAACAATTTACACAAGTACATGCCCATCACCTCGTGTACAAGGCATTTAAATCAACACATAATATATCCTAGGGGAAACGATCCCCCACACAAGGTTAGACAAGCCACTTACCTAAAACCCGATACAAAACCTCTAAGAAATAATGCCCTTGCCACGAGTATCCGACTCCGAGTGGCCTAAATCTACTCAAACAAATTGCATAGTGTAAATAACATCGCAAGTAACTAATTACACTATTAAAATTAAAGCTACGACGTGAAAATGGGCAAAATAACCAAAATACCCCTCCAGCCATCGACTCAGAATCAAAATATTTTTACGTTTTCAGAACCCTCAAACTATCACGAGTCTAACCATATATAATTGATCAAAATCGGAGTTCGTTTGGCCCTTCAAATCATCAAAATTTGTTCTAAGAATTTTACCCCAAGTTCCACCTAAAATCTGAAATTAAAGGAAGGATTCGAGTTTAGATTAGTGAATAATAATCATAAGGGAGTAAGAAATCGTTACCCAACAACTGCCTCTGAAAAACCCTCGAAAAATCCCCCAATACCGAGCTCACTAGCTTGAGTTTGAGCAAAAATGGAAGAACCCTCATTTTGAATTGTTATATTCTGCCCAATTCTAATGTTCAATGCGATCACCATTCAAGGTCATGCGATCGCGTAGAGTAAAATTGGAGGCCTGGAAAAATGTGCTATGTGATCGCAGCCTAAGACTTGTGATCGCAGAAGGTTAGAATTTTATACACTGCGATCGCGTGAAGCTCAATGCGATCGCATAGAAGAAAAGGGACCCCTGATGCCCAGGTTCAAAATACACTATGCGATCGCGGACAAGTAATGCAATCACATAGAAGAGGGGAACAAACCTATGCAATCGCGGACAGGACAACGCGATCGCATAAAAGAAAATTGTGGACTACATACCAGACTCTATGCGATCGCAGGGGAACCTATGCGATCGCATAGAGTAATTGTCTACAACAGTTATGATAGTAATTCAGCTATGTTCTTCAACTCAAAATGGTTCGTTTGACCCTCGGAAACACCCCCGAGGACCCCAAAACCTCAACCAAAACCACCAACCTACTCCAAATCACGATACAAACTTGTTCCAATGATAAAAACACATCATTAAACACAAAAATCATTGAATCAAGGCGGATTCAAGCATAAGTTTCAACCAAAACTTCCGGAACCTATATTCAATCAAAAACCGGACCAAACGATGTCCGAATGAGCTAAAATTTGCATACATATCCAAAATTATCTAACGAAGCTACTGAAACTGTCAGAATTCCATTCTGACCCCCGGATCAAAATCTCACCTATCAACCAGATTTTCAAATATTTCAAACTTGCCTAAATAAGCTACGGACGTCCAAAATACATTTCAAACACGTTCCGAACCCCGAAATCACCTAAAAGAGCTAACGGAACCATCAGATTTTTGTTTCGAGTTTGTCTTAACATTGTTCCGAATATGGGCCATTTTTCAACTATTAAGCTCTCATTTAAGGACCAAGTGTCCCAAAAACACTCCAAATTCTAGAACCGAATATCCCGGCAAACCAAAATAGCAGAAATGAACTTAGGGAAAGTAGTTAATTTGGGATCAGGGCGTAAATTTCAAAAATGATCGGCCGGGTCATTACATCTTCCCACACTTAAACATTCATTCGTCCTTGAACGAGCATAGAAAACATACCTGAAGTAGTAAAGAGATGAGGGTACTAGCTACGCATATCCTGCTCGGTCTCCCAAGTTGCCTCCTCAGTCGGCTAACCCCGCCACTAGACCTTCACTGAAGCGATGTTCTTTGACCTCAACTTCCTCATTTGCCTATCCAAAATGGGCACTGGCTCCTCAAAATAAGATAGATCCTTGTCCAGCTAGACTGAAGTGAAATCCAACACGTGCGACGGGTCACCATGATATCTCCGGAGCATAGAAACATGAAATACTGGATGGACACAAGCTAGGCTGGGAGTTAAGGAAAGCTCATATGCAACCTTCCCAACTCGCCTCAAAATCTCAAAAGGCCAATAAATCTCGGAATTAGATTCCCTTTCTTCCCCAATCTCATAACGCCCTTCATGGGTGAGACCCGAAGTAGAACCCGCTCGCCAACCATAAATGCCACATCGCGTACCTTCCTGTCTACATAACTCTTCTATCTAGACTAGGCTTCATGGAGTCTATCCTGAATTACCTTGACATTGTCCATTGCATCCTGGACCATCTCTATACCTAATAACCTGGCCTCGTCCGGCTCGAATCATCCTACCGGGACCTACATGTCCTACCATATAGTGCCTCATACGACACCATCTGGATGCTGGACTAATAGCTATTGTTATAAGCAAACCCCGCCAGTGGCAAGAAGTGATCCCATGACCCTCCGAACTCAATCACGCACGCATGAAGCATATCCTCCAAAATATGAATAGTGTGCTCATATTGTCCATCCGTCTGGGGGTGAAATGTTGTGCTCAGCTCCACCCGAGTACCTAACTCCTGTTGCACGGCTCTCCAGAACCACAAGTAAACTGAGTGCCTTCGTCTGAAATGATGGAAACTTGAATACCATGTAACCAGACTATCTCCCTGATATAGATCTCCGCCAACTAAGTAGTGCACACAGGTATGGAATGGGCAGACTTGTTCAGCCGATCCACAATGACCCAAATAGAATCAAACTTCCTCACAGTTCGTGGAAGTCTAGATACAAAATCAATGGTGATGCGCTCCCACTTCAAATTTGGGATCTCAATCTGCTGTAACAACCCACCCGCACGCCGATGCTCACACTTCACCTGTTGGAAGTTGAGGCACCTCGAAACATAGTCAACAATATCCTTCTACATCTGCCTCCACAAATACTGCTGCCTCAAATCCTGATACATCTTCGCGGCACCTGGATGGATGGAATACCGCGAGCTATGGGCCTCAGCTAGAATCAACTCTCGAAGATCATCCACATTGGGCACATAAATACGCCCATACATCCTCATCACTCCATCATCCCCGATTGTAACATCTCGAGCATCACCACGCCGAACTCTATCCTAAAGAACAAGCAAATGAGGGTCATCAAATTGCCGCTCCCTGATGTGATCAAATAGTGAAGACCGAGAAACCACGTAGGCTAGAACCCGACTGGGTTCTGAAAGATCCAATCTAAGAAACTGTCTGGCCAAGGCCTAAACATCCATCACCTAGGTCTCTTTGAGGCTGGTGGATATGCCAAACTCCCCAAACTCTTCGCCCGGCGACTCAAGGCATCGGCAACCACGTTGGCCTTGCCCGGGTGATAATAGTGATGTCATAATCCTTTAAAAACTCTAATCATCTCCTCTGATGGATGTTCAGGTCCTTCTGCTTAAGCAAGTGCTGCGAACTCTAATGATCAGTATAAATCTCACAAGGACCCCATACAAGTAATGACGCCAGATATTCAAGGCGTGAACAATGGCAGCTAGCTCAAGATCGTGGACAGGGTAGTTCTTTTTATGCACCTTCAACTGTCGGGATGCGTAGGCAATCACCCTACCGTCATACATCAATACTGCACCAAGTCCATCCCATGAGGCATCACAATAAATTATATAGGACCACGAACTGGTAGGGAACATCAAGATAGGGGCCGAAGTCCAAGCTGTCTTGAGTTTTTTGAAGCTCACCTTACACTCCTCTATCATCTGAAAAGTGGCACCTTTTGGGTCAATCTGGTCATAGGTGATGCGATCGAATAGAACCCCTCTACAAAGTGACGATAATAACCTGCCAAGCGAAGGAAACTACGAATCTCAGTAGCTGAGGAGGGCCTGAGCCAACCCTGCACGGCCTCCACCTTCCTCGAATCCACTCGAATACCCTCGCTCGACACCACGTGGCATAGAAATGCCACCAAACTCAGCCAAAACTCACATTTTGAGAACTTTGCATATAATTGCTTCTCCCTCAGAGTCTGAAGCATTATCCTAAGGTGCTGCTCATGCTCTTCCCGACTCTGGGAATATACCAAAATATCATCAATAAAAACAATCACGAATGAGTCAAGATATGGCCTAAATACACTGTTCATCAAATGTATGAAAGTTGTTGGGGCATTAGTCAACTCGAAAGACATAACAAGGAACTCGTAATGACCATACCGAGTCCTGAAAGCAGTCTTAAGGATATCTGGCTCCCGAATCTTCAGCTGATGATAACCTGAGCGCCAATCACTTTTGGAGAACACCCGTGCACCCTGTAGCTGATCAAATAAGTCCTCAATTCGTGGAAAAGGATATCGGTTCTTCACTGTAACTTTGTTCAACTAGCGATAGTCAATGCACATACGCATAGAACCGTCCTTCTTCTTTACAAACAACACAGAAGCACCTTAAGGTGAAACACTAGGTCGAATGAAACCATTACCCAACAACTCCTGTAACTGATCCTCCAACTCCTTCAACTCAAGAGGAGCCATGCGATACAGAGGAATAGAAATGGGATGAGTGCCCGGCAATAAAGCAATACCAATATCGATATCTCTATCGGGCGGCATACCCAGAAGATCAGCTAGAAATACATCAGAGAAATCTCATACCACTAGGACTAAATCAATAGAAGGGGTGTCTACACTGACATCCCTCACATAAGCTAGATAAATAGCACACCCCTTCTCAACCATACGTTGAGATTTGATAGAGGAAATAATACGGCTGGGGGTGTGATCTAGAGTACTACTTTAGTCAATACGTGGAATGCTTGGCATAGCCAGTGTCACGGTATTGGTGTGACAATCAAGAATAGCATGATGGGGCGACAACCAGTCCATGCCCAGAATAATATCAAAATCAACCATACCGAGCAATCAAAGATCAGCTCTGGTCTCAAAACCACAAATAGTGACAAAACACGACCGATACACACGGTCCACAACCAAAGAATCTCCCACCGGAGTAGAAACATAAATGGGGGCACTCAGTGAATCCCGAGGCATACCTAGATGTGAATAAAAATAAGAGGACACATATGAAAAAGTAGAACCAGGATCGAATAGACCTGATGCCTCTATGTGACTAACCAAGATAATACCTATGATAACAGAATTTGAGGGGACGAGTGCGGCACGACTAGGATTAGCATAAAATCTGGCCCGGCCCCTTCCCTTGAGGGCGGCCTCTATCACCCTGATCTTCGCCCCTGGCTCGCTGGGAAGGTGGGGTGGCAGCTGAAGATTGAACGATGGTATGCTGTCTTTGTGAACCATGCTGAGGCTGTGAAGTCTGTGGAGGCGCTCCCCTCCCACTCCTGGGCACTCCCAAACAAGATGGCGAGTATCCCCGCACTCAAAACAAACCCTGGGAAGACGTTGTGGTGACTGACTCGCCCCGCCCCCGCTAGACTAACCCCTATAGGTATCCCGCGCAAGAGGCGCACTAGAAACTGGGGGAGCATAGTAAGGATCCTGAGGTGCTAGAGGAGCTAGAGTACCACAAGCTGCTAGAAATGCTGAATGAACTGGATGACCGGAATAACCCGTGCCAAATCGACCGGCTGCTGCAGTACGGGCAACAGAGAAATGACCCGACTCTCGAGACCTCTAGGCCTCCCTTTTTCCTCTCTCCCTAGCGAGCATACCCTAAATGCGTCTGGCAATACTCACCGCCTATTGATATAGAACATCCAACTCTAGCCATGCTGGACCGGATAGGTAGAATAAAACACTTAACTAACCTCCGCACTCACTCTCGGACCGTGGCGACCAAGGCTAGTGCATGTGTGGCTAACCGGGTGTAACTGATGGCATACTCAGATACTTTCATAGAGCCCTGGCACAACCGCTCAAACTCCGCATGCCAAGCATCCCTGAGGCTCTGGGGAACAAAATCCCTCAAAAACATATCAGAGAACTGTGACCAAGTCAGCGAGGTAGACTCGATTGGACTATCCAACTCATATGTGCACCACCAATCATAAGCAGCCCCTTGAAGCTGAAACGTAGTAAAAGAAACCCCACTGGACTCCAATATACCCATAGTACGGAGGATGCTATGACACTCCTCCAGAAATTCCAAGGCATCATCTGAAGCTAAATTACTAAACACTTGGGGATCATACTTCTTGAACCTCTCCAACCTGCGCTGCTCGTCTTCGGAGGTAGGTGACCTACCTACGGGTTGTACTAGTATGTCAGGTGGTATAGGAATAACATCTACAACCTGCTCCACGGGCACTCGCTGCTCAGAAGTATGGGCTGTGGGAATCTGGGCCACTCCCCCGGCTTGAGATGTGGTTGCAGCGAGAGGAAACAACCCCGCTTGAGCCAGAGTAGTGTACATGCTCATAAACTAAGCTAGAGTCTCCTAGAGTGCTGGAGTCGTAGTAGCTATAGTAGGTTTACCAGGTGCCTGTGCTCCAACCGGATCCACCGGTGGTGCCTCTTCAGCAGCGCGCGCAGGTGTTGTGGCTGCACCTCGGGCGCATCCTCAGCCTCTACCCTAGCCCCGACCTCTGGCGGTGGCAGCAGGGGGCGCGTGTAAGGCCCCGTAAAAATATTGTGCTTAAAACCTAGTAACCCGTGGTGTCATGGTCCGAATAATGTGTTAGGGATATTTAGAATTCTTCGCAGCGAGCTTGCTTACTGCGGTTCAGACCCTTGGTAGTGATCTAAGCTTTAAAAATCGAAAGAATAAAATTTTCCAGAAAATGTCAAATCTGCGGTCAAGAATGCGGTCGTAGATCTGCTATGTGGACCGCATTCCAACCGTAGAGTGTAACAGAATATTTTCCAAAATTGATGTTGAAAATGCGGTCAAATATGCGATCGCATAACAAAAATGCGGACCGCAAAACCATCACATAATTTCTTAAGGATTTTTGAAGGTCAATTTTGTGGTGCATTATGCGACCGTAGAACACGAATGTGGACCGCATTATGATCGCATATCGTAACAGAATAGGTGATTTCTGGGAGCAATTCTGCGG
The DNA here is from genome assembly GCA_032618575.1 of Nicotiana noctiflora. Lineage (NCBI taxonomy): Eukaryota > Viridiplantae > Streptophyta > Magnoliopsida > Solanales > Solanaceae > Nicotiana > Nicotiana noctiflora. The sequence goes on from JASVEL010011678.1 coordinate 153,474, forward strand.
TCCATTATGCAGACCGCATGTTGATTTTGCGGTCGCATATGCGACCGCAGATTTGACTTGGCCCAAATTTTTCTCAAATTTTAACCCGATTCCTTCTTTAATAAAACACCTCAAAACTTCATTTTCTCATATTTTCTTAGCAAAACAATGGAGAGGAAAGAGAGATTCTAGAGAGAGAAACCTAACAACCTTCAAGGATCGTTTTCTAATCGCTTGGTCCGTAAAATCCTAGGGCAAGTGTCATCTTCCCCAATTTCTAAAGGTAAAAAAACCTAGTCATTATTATTTAATTTTCAGTTGTCAAAGGGAAAGGATATTTTCATGCATTAGCTTTTGAAAATAGAATTGAACACTCATGCATGTTCTTTGAACTTGAAATTTAGTAAAAATAAGTGGGTAGGTGTAAGAATTTGCAAGGGCGGAGTTGGCAACATAAGATAACTGGGTGAACTTAAAGTAGGAGATTGAAGGAAGTAAATTCGACTGCAGGTATGTATGGGTAACTTTGATCCTCATGAAATTTCCCTTATGTGTACAAATTATTTGGTATTTGAAAGTTATGAGAATTGTTGTGTAATTCTTTGATTTAGTTGTGGGTGTTCAATTGGTAACTATGTGTTGTGTGGTGTGAGTGTGAACTGAATCATAAAAAGGAATATCATAATTGGTAAAGAAATTGAAGATAATAGTAGTAATGGCATACTTGGCTCGTTGTGGAAAACTAACAAAACAACTCGAATTCTTGATGAACTGTTAAACAAAATGGTATTGATACTCTCGAATATGGAAACATTGTAACCTTGTTGTGGTACCTGCTTGAAAAGCATTTGGAAAACATGAACCAATTTGTAAGTTGCTTATTGCCCTTATTTGTGATCCTTGTGTTGTGCTTTTGTTTGTTGTTTGTGATTGTTGTGATTTGAAACTGTACGGTGGGATCGGGTTGTACGCTGCAACACGAAGTAATAAGGTGTGGGTTGGGGTGATAAAGGTGACCGAGGCAATAAAGCTGGTCGAGGTAATAATGGTGGAAAGCGATCAAATTTGCCATTGGAATTGAAATGAATACAATTGTGAAATCATTGATGTGAAATTGTAATAGGAGATATCAGCAGAATTTGAAACGTGTGGGGCACTGATTGCCCCTTTGTTTGACCTGATTGTGCTTTCCGTGTGTGTTTGGTTGTTGCCTACCTTGTTGATCTCTAATTGAACATGGGTTGAGGATTTCTTGAATCAAAGTAAGGGTGGGAACGTGATTGGCTCGCTTCATTATTTCATGGTGTATATATTGGTTGTTCTATTATTGCGATTTATTTGTTTATGGCTTGTGTTTACTTGGGATAAAGCTTGTCCATACATACCAGTACGATTCAAGTATACTAATGTCCCTTTTTTTGGGGATGCTACATTCGTGTTATGATTGTAGGTGGATCCGTAGCAGGTACTTCAGCTCATTGGCAGTAGCACTCTTTCCCCTTCCACTGGCCGTTTTGGTGAGCCCATTTCCTCTCGGGGCCCTGCGTGGCTCATGCCACTTCTATTTCGAATTTTTTTTTTGATTTTGTGTATGGTATAGCCAGAGCCTTGTTACCGGCAGGTATTGTACCATCCTTTTGTATCTTAGAGGCTTCGTAGACAGTAAACTGTGGGATTATGGTCTTATGTAATTATATGTAGGGCGTTGTAAATTGTAAACTTGTAAGAAACTAAGTGTGTTGTTATTTTTGTAAAAAAGTGTGATTTCTACTATAAATTGGTTAATTCTTTGGTTCTTAAGTAATAAGAAATACAGGGGCAACGCGTGGGTTAGAAAGGGACCCAGGTCCGCTTGACTGGGGCTTCCCGGTCAGGCGCCGTTCATGCCCCTTGATTTGTGGAGTGACAAACTTGGTATCAGAGCCTAAGGTTTTAAGGTGTCCTAGAATGTCTCGGAGCTGTGTCTAGTCGCGCCCTTCTTATCGGTGTGTTGTCGACCACATCATTAAATAGGTGGCTGCACGAACATTTAGGAATTTAGCCATTTCTTTGTTATTCTATATCGTGCGGTAAAGTGAAAAGTGGAAGTATTTTTATCTAATTCGTGCCTTGTTCCAAAATTTTCAGAATATGGCGCCTAAGAAGAAAGCTAGGCTCGACATTGGGGCCAATGTCACCCCAAGTGTGGCTGTGAATCATGTACCTGATACCGTGGGTAAGAATGACTCACTGGTCTTGAATTTGCCCGGTCCATCTATTCCAGACCCAAGTGTTCTTATTTCGGCTGCGGCAGAGGGTACCACCATCCCTCTTGCCAATATTCCTGATTCTGATACAATTCCAGCTTTTAGTTCCGATGTTTCTAATGAGGATCTTAGAGGAGCCATACATATGTTGACCCAGTTAGTGGCCACCCAGGCCCAGAGATCTCATGATACCCCTGCGTCCTCTAGCGGATAGGGAGATTCCTCCGGTTCTAGAGTCCACCAGTTTCTGTGATTGGCCCCTCCAGAATTCTCAGGCTCAGTCCCATAGGCCGATCTGCAGAATTTCCTTGATGAGATATATAAGTCTCTTAGATTTATGAAGGCTACAGATATAGAGGGGGTAGAATTGGCTTCATACAGGCTGAAGGGAGCGGTGCGTTCGTGGTTTGAGATGGAGGATTCCTATGAGGAGGGGAGACCTTCGGCTAGATGGGATAAGTTTGTAGATGCCTTCATGGACCACTTCTTCCCTGCCGAGCCAATGGCTGCCGGTGCAACTGAGTTCGATGTTCTTAAATAGGGTAGTATGAGCGTTTGGAAGTACCACATGGAGTTTGTGAGATTGTCCAAGTATACTCCTTACTTAGTGTCGATTATGGATGCTCCATAGAAGCTTTGCACTCGGATATGAATTATGGGAATATTGTGGGATTTGCTCAGGCCACGGAGGCTAGGAAGTTGAAGATTCATGCGGAAAGAGAGAGTAGCAGCAGTGCCTGGTCAATGGGTCATTCAGGGAGACCGGTTCCAGGGAGAGGGTCATCAGGGCCATCCCAGTCATATGCTCAGTCCTCAGCGAGTGCATTGCTATCTATGCACAATTATCAACAGAACAGTCATTTGAGACCAGGTCTAGACAGTAGGAGGTCCTGCCAATCTGGTCGTGCAGGAGTGAGGTCCCAGTACCAGGGGTGACCTACATGCCCCAAATATGGGAGATTTCATACAGAGACTTGCTATCTAGATATCCCGATATGCTTTAGGTGCGGGGTGAGAGGTCACATCCAGCAGGGCTGTCGTGCGCCCGGTCAGGTTATGGGTAGGGATCAGCCCAGTCATTCGGTTCTTCAGTTGCTATATCATCAGTGCGTCCTCCAGCTCCAGCAGGACGTGGTACGGCTAGGGGTGAAGCTCATGGTAGGGGTGGACCTAGCCGATTTTATGCTTTGGGTGGCCGCTAGAGTGCTGAGGCTTCTCCAGATATTGTTACAGGTATCTTGTCTATTCAGGCTGTTGTTTGTTATGGTCTTATTGATCCGGGTTCCTCTTTGTCTTATGTCACCCCATTCATCGCTTAAAGTTTTGGGATAGAACCCTAATAGCTTAATGAGCCGTTCTCTGTATCGACTCAGGTTGGTGATTCTATTACAGCCTTACGAGTTTATAGGGATTGTATTGTTACAGTGAGTGGTCGTGTTACCACAACCAATCGTATTGAGCTTGGGGTTGTAGATTTTGATGTAATCATGAGGATGGACTAGATTTATTTGTGCTTTGCCAAGCTTAACTATCAGACGAGAGTCATGAGGCTAGAGTTCCCTAACGAGCCAGTTGTTGAATGGGGAGGAAATGGTGTGGTGCCAAGGGGTAGGTTTATTTCATACCTTAAGGCTTCAAAGATGATTAAGAAGGGGTGTATCTATCATTTGGTCCGGTTAACGGACACCACCTCAGATGTGTCTGCCCTCGAGTCTGTGCCAGTTGTAAATGAGTTTCTTGAAGTGTTTTTGGAAGAGCTTCCAGGGATCCCACCAGATAGGGAGATTGATTTCGAGATAGACGTATTGCCAGATACTCAGCCAATATCCATTCCACCATACAGAATGGCGCCAGCAGAGTTAAGAGAGTTAAAGGAGCAGCTGAGGGATTTATTAGAGAAGGGGTTCATACGACCGAGTGTGTCGCAGTGTGATGCTTCGGTTCTTTTTGTCAAAAATAAGGATGGGTCACTTCGAATGTGCATTGATTATTGGCTGCTTAACATAATCACCATCAAGAATAAATATCCTTTGCCTCGGGTAGGTGATTTGTTTGACCAATTTCAAGGAGCAAAGTTTTTCTCTAAAATTGATCTACGGTCCAGGTACCACCAGTTGAAGATCAGAGAATAGTATATTCCTATGACCGCCTTCAGGACTCGCTATGGTCACTTTGAATTTTTGGTCATGTCTTTTGGGCTAACCAATGCCCCGACAGCTTTCTTAGACCTTACGAATCAGGTTTTCAAGCCATTCCTAGATTCCTTTGTGATTGTATTCATTGACGGCATCCTCATTTACTCACAGAGCAAATAGGATCATGCCATTCACCTTAGAGCAGCATTGCAAACCCTTTATCAGCACCAATCGTACGCCAAGTTTTTAAAATGTGAATTTTGGTTAGAGTCCGTAGCCTTCCTAGGTCATGTTGTTTCCAGTGAACGGATTCAGGTGGATCCTCAGAAGATTGCAGCAGTGAAGGATTGGTCTACACCCACTACCCTAATAGAGATTCGTAGGTTGTTGGGTTTGGTAGGGTACTATCAGAGGTTTGTGAAGGGTTTCTCAACCCTCGCATCCCCATTGACTAAATCGACGTAGAAGGCAGTTAAGTTCCAGTGGTCCGATGCTTGTGAGAAAAGTTTTTAGGAATTGAAGTCAATGTTGACCTCGGCACCAGTATTTGCCATAAGGCACAGAGGGGTTTGTGGTTTATTGTGATGCCTCCAGGATCGGTTTGGGGTGTGTATTGATGCACCGCGGGAAGGTCATAGCTTATGCTTCCAAGAAACTCAAGAATCACGAAAAGAATTATCCGACACATGATTTGGAGCTTGCAGTTGTTGTGTTTGCTTTGAAAATATGGCGGCACTATCTTTATGGGGTTCATGTAGATGTGTTTTCAGACCACAAGAGCCTTCAGTATTTGTTTACATAGAAGAAGCTGAATCTGAGGTTGCGGCGGTGGTTAGAATTGCTCAAGGATTATGATATGAATATTTTGTACCATCCGAGGAAGGCAAATATGGTGGCTGACGCTATTAGTCGAAAATCCATGGGTAGTTTGGCTCATTTGGGGGTGGATCAGAGACCCTTGGCTCGGGAGGTTTACCAATTAGCCAATTTGGGGGTTCGCATCTCGGCGTCAGACGAGGGGAATGTTATGGTACATAATAGAGCAGAATCATCATTAGTGGCAGAAATCAAGGAAAAGTAGTTTATGGATCCAGCATTGGCTCGGATGAAGGAAAAAGTTGTGAATAACAAGACTTCGTCATTTTTGCTCAGCGGCGAGGATAGAGTATTGCGGTGTCAAGGTAGGCTATGTGTCCCGGACGTGGAGGAGCTTCGGTAGAGAGTAATGGCAGAGGCTCATATTTCTAGGTATTCCGTGCACCCAGGTTCTATGAAAATGTATCATGATCTCAAGGAGATTTATATGTGGAGCAGTATGAAAAGGGATGTGGCGAGCTTTCTATCTGAGTGTTCGAATTTCCAGCAAGTGAAGGTCGAGCATCAGCGGCCTGGTAGATTAAGTCAGCTTATAGAAATACCTATGCGGAAATAGGAGATGATCAATATGGATTTCGTGGTAGGATTACCTCGCACTCAGCGTAAGTTCAACTCAATATGGGTGATAGTGGATAGACTCACCAAATCAGCTCACTTCCTACCAGTCAAGTCCACTAATACTGCAGAGCAATATGCTAAGTTGTATATCAAGGAGATAGTAAGGCTTCATGGCACTCCACTTTCTATTATCTCGGATCGCAGGGCTCAGTTCACAGCTAATTTTTGGAAGAAATTTCAGCAAGATTTGGGAACTCAGGTGAATCTTAGTACAACTTTCCATCCATAGACCGACGGTCAGGCCGAGCGGACTATTCAGACACTTGAAGATATGTTGCGGGCTTGTGTCTTGGATTTCAAAGGTAGTTGGGATGAGCACCTACCACTTATAGAATTTTCTTACAATAATAGCTTCCATGCTACCATTCAGATGGCCCCGTTTGAGGCATTATACGGTAGAAGGTATAGGTCGCCAGTTGGGTGGTTTGAGGTGGGTGAAGCGGAATTGCTAGGGCCAGATCTTGTGTACCAAGCTATGGAAAAAGTTAAGGTCATTCAGGAGAGGATGAAAACTGCACAGAGTCGCCAAATATCCTATGCGGACGTTCGCCGAAGAGATTTAGAGTTTCAAGTCAATGATTGAGTGTTCTTGAGGGTATCTCTTATGAAGGGAGTCATGCGATTCGGGAACAAAGGGAAGTTGAGTCCTAGGTATGTCGGGCCATATCGAATCATTCAAAGGATTGGGAAAGTTGCTTATAGGCTGGAGTTGCCTCATGAAATGTCATCAGTGCACCCGATGTTCCATGTGTCCATTTTGAAGAACGTGATTGGAGATCCATCCACCATCGTGCCAGTCGAGGCTATCGAGGTTAATGAAGATTTGTCATATGAAGAAGTTCCGGTTGCCATCCTTGATAGGCAAGTTCGTAAGTTGAGAAATAAGGAAGTTGCCTCTATTAAACTATTTTGGCGGACTCAACAAGTTGAGGAGGCCACGTGGCAAGCAAAAAAAAAATATGAAGGAAAAATATCCCCATTTGTTTGTCAAGCTTAGAAGAAATTAGGTGACCCTTCTATCTTTGAAACAACTGTCATTTTGTCCAAATTGCTTCCTTCTTAATGATAGTAAAGTTTCTTTAACTTTTACAAGAGTTATATGTGTTGTTGTTACTTTAGGCCACTTGATCCTTCCCTAATAAATGAAAGCCTTATGGAGACTCATGTGTTAAATAAACAACTAATGGTAAGTATAGATTGATAATTGTTTATTTATGTGTATATGGTGTGTTGAGATGGTTAAATAAGGTAGGGACTCATTGAAGTTGCTAGTTTATGTGCAAATGTAACAATGTGATAGAATATGTGCAATTGTTGAGGTAAGGAATTGTATACAAGCTGTAAAGAATGTTGTAAATGTGTATTATTGCTTGGGAATGTGTTTCGGGGGCTCTCTGATAGGTTGCTATGTCCATAATTCAAAGGAAACTTTGGCGAAATTTTTCAAAAATATTGGAGTTAGTGAAAATTTTGACATTTTACATATCATGTCTTCCAAAACCAACTGATTATCAAAATCCTCATTCGAGGACGAATGATTTTAAGGGGGGACGATGTAGGGCCCCGTAAAAATTTTGTGCTTAAAACCTAGTAACCCGTGGTGTCATGGTCCGAATAATGTGTTAGGAATGTGTAGAATGCTCACCTCGGTTCGGACCCTTGGTAGTGATCTAAGCTTTAAATATCGAAAGAATAAAATTTTCCTGAAAATGTCAATTTTGCCGTCAAGAATGCGATTGCAGATCTGCTATGCGGACTGCATTCCTACCGCAGGGTGTAACAGAATATTTTCAAAAATTGGTGTTGAAAATGCGGTCAAATGTGTGATCGCATAACAAAAATGCGGACCGCAAAACCATCTCATGATATCCTAAGGATTTTTGAAGGTCAATTCCACGGTGCATTATACGACCGCAGAACACGAATGCAGACCGCATTTTGGACGCATATTGTAACAGAACAGTGATTTATGGGAGCAATTCTACGGTCCATTATGTAGACCGCATGTTGATTCTGCGATCGAAGATGCGACCGCAGATTTGACTTGGCCCAGATTTTTTTACAGTTATAACCCGATTCCTTCTTTAATAAAACAGCTCAAAACTTTATTTTCTCATATTTTCTTAGAAAACAAGAGAGAGGAAAGAGAGATTCTAGAGAGAGAAACCTAACAACCTTCAAGGATCGTTTTCTAATCGCTTGGTCCAGAAAATCCTAGGGCAAGTGTCATCTTCCCCAAATTCTAAAGGTAAAAAAAACCTAGCCATTTTTCTTAAATTTTCAGTTGTCAAAGGGAAAGGGAGATTTTCATGCATTAGCTTTTGAAAATAGAATTTAACACTCATGCATGTTCTTTGAACTTGAAATTTAGTAAAAAGAAGTGGGTAGGAGTAAGAATTTGCAAAGGCGGAGTTGGCAACATAAGATAACTGGGTGAACAAAAAGTAGGAGATTGAAGGAAGTAAATTCGACTCCAGGTATGTATGGCTAACTTTAATCCTCGCGAAATTGCTCTTATGTGTACAAATTATTTGGTATGTGAAAGTTATGAGAATTGTTTTGTAATTCTTTGATTTAGTTGTGGGTGTTCGATTGGTAACTATGTGTTGTGTGGTATAAGATGTGAACCGAATGATAAAAAGGAAACTCTTAATTGGTAAAGAAATTGAGGATAATAGTAGTGATGGCATACTTGGCTCGTTGTGGAAAACTAACGAAACAACTTGAATTGTTGATGAACTGTTGAACATAATGGTATTGATACTCTCGGAAATGGAAACATTGTAACCTTGTTGTGGTACCGGCTTGAAAAGTATTTGGAAAACATGAACCAATTTTTATGTTGCTTATTGCCCTTGTTTGTGATCCTTGTGTAGTGCTTTTGTTTTTTGTTTGTGATTGTTGTTATTTGAAACTGTATGGTGGGATCGGATTGCGTGCCGCAACACGAAGTAATAAGGTGTGGGTTGGGGTGATAAGGGTGCCGATGTAATAAGGGTGGCCGAGGTAATAAGGGTGGAAAGAAATCGAAATCGCCATCGGAATTGAAATGAATAAAATTGTGAAATTATTGATGTGAAATTGTGAAAGAAGACAGCAAGAGAGTTTGCAACCTGTGGGGCACTAATTGCCCCTTTGTTTGACTTGATTGTGCTTTTCATGTGTGTTTGGTTGTTGCCTTCCTTGTTGATCTCTAATTGTACATGGGCTGAGGATTTCTTGAAACAAAGTAAGTGTGGGAACGTGATTGGCTCGCTTCGTTATTTCTTGGTGTATCTGTTAGTAGTTCTATTATCGCGATTTATTTATTTATGGCTTGAGTTTACTTGGGACAAAGCTTGTCTATACATACCAGTACAATTCCAGTGTACTGATGTCATTTTTGCTGGGGACGCTACATTCGTGTTATGATTGTAGGTGGATCCGTAGCAGGTACTTCAGCTCATCGGTAGTAGCACTCTTTCCCCTTCCACTAGCCGTTTTGCTAAGCCCCTTTCCTCTCGGGGCCCTACGTGGCTCATGCCACTTCTATTTCGAATTTTTATTTTTAATTTGTATAAGGTATAGCCGGAGCCTTGTTACCAGCAGGTATTGCACCATCCTTTTGTATCTTAGAGTCTCCGTAGACAGTAAATTGTGGGATTATAGTCTTATGTAATTATATGTCGGGCATTGTAAATTGTAAATTTGTAAGAAACTAAGCGTGTTGTTATGTTTGTTAAAAAGTGTGATTTCTACTATAAATTGGTTAGTTCTTTGGTTTTTAAGTAATAGGTAATACAGGGGCAACGCGTGGGTTGGAAAGGTACCAAGTTCCGCTTCACTGGGGCTTCCCGATCAGGCGCCCGTCATGCCCCTTGATTTGGGGCGTGACAACACGGGTGCCTAATCCTCGCGTGTAGCACGTGTCCTCACCATCTGTGAAAGAATAGAAGACATAAGTTTAGATTTGGTGTCAAAATATCGCATGACAAGGAATTCAAAAGAAATGAAGAGTTTCCTAAACTGTTACATAGCCCCTTGTAGATAAATATGGACATCTCCGTATCGATCAGCGAGACTCTAAATAACCAGCTTGTGTCCCGTGACTCCTATGAACCTAGAGCTCTGACACCAACTTGTCACGACCCTTGTTCACCAATCGTGAGCCTGTTATGACGGCACCCAGTCTTTGCGACTAGGTAAGCCTAACACAATGCGGAATTTACAACTTTTACGAACGATGAGAAAATAACAGCGGAATAGCATAGAAAATATAATAGGTACTGCTCGGCACATACACTTTACCAAAATTTATAGAATATATAACCACCAAGATCCAGAAACTCATGGGCAAACAGAGGCTAAAGAGAGTAAAACTGTGGCTCTATCCACCAAGAGTATCTATACAACAGAAAAAAAGGAAAATAACTAGTGTCACTAGGGAAGAACAGAAGAAGACCCTCCGGATCTGCGGACGCAGTAGATGCATACCTCGAGTCTCCTGAACTACTCCTCAATCACCGGTAATGTGCCTTATCAGAGGAACCTGGATCTGCACAACAAAAGTGTGCATAAGAGTAGCTTGAGTACACCACGGCGATACTTAGTAAGTGCCAAGCCTAACCTCGATGGAGTAGTGACGAGGAAGGTCAGGGCCCTACCAAGAATAAAAATAATAATATATCGAATAGTGTAAAATAAGAGTAAATATAAAATAACAACAAAATAAGATAGAAACTACAAGTCATCTAAGATTAAGCTAATAAGGAAAATTAACACAGCAAATACAGAATCAATAGTAGAAGATCTCCGGGAATTGAACCCGCAATCCTTGTGACTCAGTAACAAGATCTCCAAAAATTTAACTCGCAGTCCTTTTAACTCAGTAGCGCAGGATCTTTGGGAATTGAACCCGTAGTCATTTATATCAGTATCACAAGATCTCCGGGAATTGAACCCGCAGTCCTTTTATATCAGTATCACAGGATCTCTAGGAACTGAACCCGCAGTCCTTTATATCAGTAGCACCGGATCTCCAGGAATCGAACTCGTAGTCCACAGAACACAACACAATCAAACAAGAGAATACGCAGAAAGAAATGAAATACACTGCTATGATTAACAATTAAATTCAATTTCTACATGTTACAGGAATTCAATTAAGACAAATAGGCATTTAGACAGTTAATCTTATCTAATCATGCTTCCCTAGATAACACATGACAAGTCTTGCAATTAAACCAATCAAATAATAGAGATATTACTGATTGCGCAATTCAAGTAAAGTGGGTTTTTCAACAATTTGCGCAAGTAAACGCCTGTCACCTCGCGTATAAGGTATTTAAATAACCATATAATATATCCTATGGGAAAAGATCCCCTACACAAGGTTAGATAAGCCACTTACCTCAATCCCGATACAAAACTACTAAGAAATAATGCTCTTGCCCCGAGTATCTGACTCCGAGTGGCCCAAATCTATTCAAACCAATTAAATAGTATAAATAACATCAAAAGTAACTAATTACACTGTTAAAATTAAAGCTACGACGCGAAAGTGGGTAAAATGACAAAAATACCCCTCCAGCCATCATCTTGGAATCGAAATATTTTTATGTTTTCCGAACCGTCGTACTCTCACGAGTCTAACCCTATAAAATTTATCGAAATTGGAGTTCGTTTTCCCATTCAAATCATCAAAATTATTTCTAAGAATTTTACCTCAAGTTCCACCGAAAATCCGAAATTAAAGGAAGGATTCGAGTTTAGATTAGTGAATAATAGTCATAAGGGAGTATGAAATCGTTACCCAACAATTGCGTCTGAACAACCCTCAAACCCCCCCCCCCAAACCGAGCTCGCTAGCTTGAGTTTGAGAAAAAATGGAAGAACCCTCATTTTGTAATGTTATATTCTGCCCAGGTCTAATGTTCAATGCGAACGCATTTAAGGTCATGCGATCGCTTAGAGTAAAATTGGAGGCTTGGAAAAATGTGCTATGTGATCGCAGCCTATGTCTTGCAATCGCAGAAGGTTAGATTTTTATACACTGCGATCCCATGAAGCTCAATGCGATCGCATAGAAAAAAGGGACCCGTGATGCTCAGGTTGAAAATACACAATGCGATCGCGGACAAGTAATGCGATCGCATAGAAGAGGGGAACAGATCTATGCAATCGCGGACATGACTATACGATCACATAGTAGAAAATTGTGGACTTCACACAAGACTATTTGCGCTCGCAGGGGAACCTATGTGATCGCATAGAGTAAATGTCTGCAACAGTTATGACAGCAATTCAGTTGTGTTCAACAACTCAAAATCGTCCGTTTGACCCCCAGAAACACCCTCGAGGCCACCGGAACCTCAACCAAAACCACCAACCTACTCCAAATCACGATACGAACTTGTTCCAATCATAAAAATACATCATTAAACACAAAAATCATCGAATCAAGGCGGATTCAAGCCTAAGTTTAAACCAAAACTTCTGTAATTTGTATTCTATCAAAAACCAGACCAAATGATGTTCGAATGACCTGAAAATTTGCAGACATATCCAAAATCACCTAACCAAGCTACTGAAACTGTCATATTTCCATTCCAACCCCCGGATCAAAATCTCACCTATCAATCAGATTTTCTAAATTTTCAAACTTCGGCATTTTAAGCCTAAATGAGAAACAGACCTCCAAAATACATTCCGGACACGCTCCAACCCCAAAATTACCTAACGGAGCTAACGGAACCATCAGATTTATGTTCTAAGGCCGTCTTAACATTGTTCTAAATACGGGCCATTTTTCAACTATTAAGCTCTAATTTAGGGACTAAGTGTCCCAAAACACTCCAAATTCTAGAACCGAACTTCCCGGCAATCCAAAATAGCAAAAATAAACTTAGGGAAAGTAGTTAGTTGGGGATCGGGGCGTAAATTTAAAATAAAAAATGGCCGGGTCGTTACATCTGGCTATCTCCGTGCCATGCTATTCTAGACTGTCATGCTAAGACACTCACATTGGCTATGCCGGGTATCCCGAGGATCGAGTGGCAAGGCTTGACTAATTATGTATCCGGTATGGTAATTTCTTTCTTAAAGGCCCAACAGATGGTTGGGAAGGGTTGTCTATCGTATTTGGCAATTGTGTGGGATGTTGGAGCTGTGACTCCCAGTATTGATTTTGTTCCCGTTATGAGGGATTATCCTGACATGTTTCTTTCAGACCTGTCTAGCATGCCACTAGACAGGGATATTGACATTGGGATTTATTTGGTGCCGTGCACTCAGCCTATTTTTATTCCTCCTTATTGTATGGCACCAACTGAGTTGAAGGAATTGAAAGAGCAGCTTCAGGAACTCCAAGATAAGGGGATTATTTAGTCGAGTGTGTCACTGTGGGGTGCATCGATCTTGTTTGTCAAGAAGAAGGATGGCTCAATGAGGATGTGTATTGATTACAGGCAGCTGAACAAGGTAACAGTGAAGAATAAGTATCCTCAGCCACACATTGATGATTTGTTTGATCATCTCCAGGGAGCGAGGGTTTTCTCGAAGATTGATCTTTGTTCAGGCTACCACCAGCGGAAGATTAGAGATTCTGATATAGTGAAGATATCCTCCAAGACGAGATATGGGCACTATGAGTTTCTAGTGATGTCTTTTGGGCTGACTAATGCCCCAGCCGCGTTCATGCTTTTAATGAACAACAAGATCTTGCCGTATTTGGACTCCTTTGTGATTGTGTTTAGTGATGACATCCTGGTGTACTCTCGTAGCCAGGAGGAGCATGCATAGCATCAAAGAGTTGTAATACAGAGGTTGCGGAATGAGAAGCTTTATGCAAAGTTCTCAAAGTGTGAGTTCTGGCTCAAGCCTGTGGCTTTTCTGGGACACGTGGTGTCTAATGATGGGATACAGGTGGATCCAAAGAAGATAGCTGTAACGACCCGGCCCGTCGTCACGAGAATTATCACCCCGTCATGTTGTAAATGCATGTTTGATGATTTTATATCAGTGTTAGAGCCTATCGGGTGAGTTAGGAGTGATTTGGATTGAAAATGAAACAAATAGCATGTTAGAAGAAAGCTTGAATATGAAAAGTCAACCAAGAGTTGACTATTGAGTTAGAGTGCTCGGAACCGGATTCTGATGATTCGACTAGTTCCGGGGGATCATTTATGACTTAGGAAAGCAATCGGAATCGAATTCGGAGGTCCGGTGTAGCTTTAAGCTTGAATTGGCGAATGTTGAATTTTGGCGAAAACCGGATGGTAGGTGATATTTTGATCCGGGGGTCGGAATGGAATTCCGACAATTTCTGTAGCTCCGCTAGGTGATTTTGGATATGCCTGCAAAATTTCAGGTCATTCGGACATCGTTTGGTCGGGTTTTTGATCGAATGTGTAATTCGGAAAGTTTTAAGAAATTTAGGCTTGAATCTGTGTGTAATTGGTGATTTTGATGTTTAGTATGGTGTTTTTATGGTTGGAATAAGTTCGTATCATGTTTTGGAGTATGTTGGTGGTTTTCGTTGGGGTCCCGGGAGTCTCGGGATGAATACGGGGGTCCAAACGGACCATTGTTGAAAGAAAAGAGAAAAATCTGGTTGCTGTCATAACCTCAGCAGACAATTGCTCTCCGCGATCGCGGGGATGGGGATGCGATCGCGTAGAGTGGGGAGATAAGGCATCGCGATCGCAGGGTAAGAGTCGCGATCGCGTAGAATTTATCGGGTGTTAATCGCGATCGCAGGCCAATATACGCGATCGCGTAGAGGAAGAAATGGGTCCAGGAGAAATATGCTACGCGATCGCAGGAGTGAAGGACGCGATCGCGTGAGGCAGGGTGACTGTGCTTCGCGATCGCGTGAAGGAAGTCGCGATCGCGTGAGGCCGAGAATTTGAGCATCACGATCGCGTGAGGAAGATCGCGATCGCGTAGAAGAACCTGTTCTGGCAGTGAACTTAAGTCCAGAAACAGAGAGTTACGGGTTTACACCCCCAAAACTCAATTTCAAGCCCTAGAGAGAAGAAAACTCGAGGAAATCACTGAGAAGTCATCGGGTATCGTTGGAGGTAAGATTCTTGACTCAAAAACATCAATTTATGGTAGTATTAACATCAATCTTCATGAAATTGGGTTGAAATCTTGAAGAAATGTGGCCCAAGTATTAAAAACGGGATTTTTGGATTTGGGAGGTCGTTTGAACTCCGATTTTGGTAAATTTTATATGTATGGACTCGTGGCGAGACGAGGGTTCCAGAAATGTGAATTTCGTAAATTTTCGGAATGTGGGCCCGGGGCTCGGGTTTTGACAACATTGGGAATTTTGATGTAAATTGAGTTATTTCGAATGGGTTGTGTTTAATTAGCCTATATTGATGTATTCTCATTGATTTTGAGCAGATTCGGCATTCAAGGTGATTGAATTGCGAGGCGAGCGCAAGGCGAATTAAGGCTTCTATCGGATCGAGGTGAGTGGTAGTAGTAAATAATGTACTGAGGGTTTGAAACCCCGTACTAGCACTTCACAGTGCTATATTGAGATGAGACACACGTTCTATGACGGGCGTGGTGACATTGTGATAGGGGGTTCGGACTTAGTCCTTCCCTACTAATAGTATACTGTGTGTTATGACTGATAATAAGTTTATAACCGTGCAATTGGGCTGATAGCCATGTTTGGGGCCTTGTGCCGATCTGTAGAGCATTAGGGAACCTATAGAGCTAGGTGACCCTTATAATGTGTTGGAAGCATACACTCAGCCATAGCTCTAGCCGTATAGTATAATATGAGCCCGTACTAGATGTGTACATTGAGAGAGATTATCTAGGGTGGAATTCTCTATTCTAGCTGAGCGGGCCTGAAAGGCCAAGTCTATACCGATTGAGATGAGACAGGGTCAAAGACCCACTATGAGATGTTATATTGGGCCTGAAAGGCCAAGTCTATATTGACTGAGACAGGGTCAAAGACCCACTATGAGATGTTATATTGGGCCTGAAAGGCCAAGTCTATATTGACTGAGACAGGGTCAAGGACCCACTGTGATATATTATATTGGGCCTGAGAGGCCAAGTATATATTGACCGGGATAGGGTCGAGGACCCATTATGAGGTAGTATATATATACCTACATTGGATCGGGCTGCACGCCGCAGCAGTATATATGTTGGATCGTACTGCACGCCGCAGTAATATACATGTGATATACATGTAATATACATGTGGGACGGACTGCACGCCGCAGTATTATTGCGCTTGGGCTGTAGGAGCCCCTTCGGAGTCTGAGTCTGCACACATTCCAGTGAGCGCTGGTATATTATGGGATCGGGCTGCACGCCGCAGCAGTATAATTATATATGTATATATATATATATTGGATCGGACTGCACGCCGCAGTGATATATGGTGGACCTGGCTGCACGCCATAGCACCATAGCGCTTGGGCCTAGGGAGCCCCTCCGAAGTCCGTATACACCCCCAGTGAGCGCCGTCGACGTTAAATGGAGCGGGCTGCGCGCCGCAGCGGTATATGTATTGGAGCGGGCTGCGCGCCGCAGCGGTATATGTATTGGAGCGGGCTGCACGCCGCAACATTATACTTACTAATATCCTTATAAATACGTAAATACTTATGTGTTATAGACAAATGTATATGTCTCTATATATTGAGATGGCTGTACACTGTAGTGGTACGAGTGAGGATGTGGTCAGTGTGGGACCCAATTGAGATGGATATGGACTGGAGATCAGAGAATTCATTGTAGTGATGACTTACCTGTGGGGGTTTGCCTTAGAACTGTTTAGTGACAGTACAGGAGTTCTTACTTCCAGTTATTGTTTATTATTGTTACTCACTGAGTTGAAATATACTCACCCCACTCCCCTGCATGTTTTGTGCAGATATACAGGTTCAGAAGGGCGGTTGAGCTATCGCAACTGCTTTATTATCCCCATTCTGTGGAGACTTCGAGGTAGCTGCCGACGTCCGCAGGACCCGATATCCCTTCCTACTGTCTTTGATTATGTATTGTTATTTCTTTCCGCTCCGAGCTTTGGTTGTAAACCGTATTACACTTATGTTCTGTAGAGGCTCATGACTCTTGACCCTTCGGTCTATGGGAGTTGCACTATGTTGGGACTTGGTTCCCCTGTTTTTAATATATCTATCACTGTTATGCTTAAATTGGATAAAGTGAGCTTGTGGCTCCGTGATTATTGTTGATTGGTCGGGCTGGCCTAGCGGTGTGCTGGGCGCCATCACGACCGGATTTGGGGTCGTGACAAGTTGGTATCAGAGCCTAGGTTTACTAGGCCTCATGAGTCTTGAGCCGGTTAGTAGTGTCACGACCCTAGTTCACCAATCGTGAACATGTCGTGATGGCACCCAGTCCCCACGACTAGGTAAGCCTAACACGTTGCGGAATATACAAGCTATGAACACTTAAATAAGAAACAGCGGAAAAATAGGATAAAAGATATGTAATCCGTGCCGCTTGGCGCATACATCCGTCAACACCATGAATAAAACACTACCAAGATCCGGAATCCCACGGTAACACAGACTAAAAGAGAATATACAACTGTGGCTCTATGTGTAAAGAGTGTCTAACAACGAAATGAAGGAAAAATGCCAACTAGTACTATTAGAATAGAAGGAAAGCCTCCGGATCCGCGGACGTAGCAGATCATACCTCGAGGTCTCCCAGAAAGCTGCGGAATCACCTAGCACGGGCCTCCTCTGATGTACCTGGATCTGCATAGCAAAAGTGTGCAGAAGAGTAGCATGAGTACACCACGGTGGTACTCAGTAAGTGCCAAGCCTAACCTCGATGGAGTAGTGATGAGGAAGGTCAGGGCCCTACCGAGAAATAATAATATAATGATAATAACAATAATAAGCAGTTTAAATGATAATAATTTCCGAAATTAACAACAATAAATGATTACCGCAATCGTCTACAATTAAGCTAACAACAAATAGTCAACTCAATAAAACCAGTCCAGGACCTGTGGGAATCGAACCCACAGTCCCATTGACAGTACCTCTGGGTCTCCGGGAATCGAACCCGCAGCCCATATCTCAATAAATAATCAATAACTCAGGATCTCCGGGAATCGAACCCGCAGTCCCTACCAATAACTCGGGATCTCGGGAATCGAACCCGTAGTCCCTACCAATAACTCAGGATCTCGGGAATCGAACCCGTAGTCCCTACCGATAACTCAGGATCTCGGGAATCGAACCCGTAGTCCCTACCAATAACTCGGGATCTCGGGAATCGAACCCGTAGTCCCTACCAATATCACTCCGGGTCTCTGGGAATCGAACCCACAACCCTGGGTCTCCGGGAATCGAACCCGCAGTCCACAAGCACAACAAATAAAGGAATACACAGAGAGAGTAAATTATGCTTAACTATAACTTCACCGAAAAATAGTACCAATAATTATCAAAAGTAAGACAATTAGGCAACTAGACAGTCAGGTACTACTTAATCATGCTTTTCTAACTACTACCGATAAAATATCAAATTAACAGCTAAAGACAAAAATATCACTCATCGAACATTTTTAAATAAAGTATGTGTTCAACGACCAGCGCATGTACACGCCCGTCACCTCGCGTACAAGGCATTGAAATTATCACATAATATCCTAGGGGTGAAAATTCCCCCACACGAGGTTAGACAAGCCACTTACCTCGACTCCGGTACAAAACCGCTATGAAACAACTCTCTTGCCGCGAATGTCGGCCTCCACAAGTGTAGAATCTGATAAAAATCAATAGAATCACATCAAAATAGGCCAATTGGGCATTACCCAATCAAAATAACTCAAAATGCACCAAAACCCACAAGTTGCCAAAACCTGACTTTCGGTACGCTTATCGAAAAATCACGAAAATTATATTTTCGGGTTCCTTATCTCAATACGAGTCCGTGCATATAAAATTTATCGAAATCGGACTCCGTTTGCCCATTCAAATCAAAGATTTTCTAACATTTAGGCCTAGGGCTCAAACCCACCATTAATCTTCCATTTTCAGTGAAATAATCACGGATTTCATGATAAACCAACGAATTAAGGTCAAGAAACTTACCCCCAATGATTTCCCGATGATATCCCAACGTTTCCCCTTCAAAATCCTCTCTTGGAGCTCAAAAATGGCGTTTTTGTGTAATAGGCCGCGTCTGAAATGTTTCTGGACTTAAAGTCACTGCCAGGCCAATTAACTCTATGCGATCGCAGCACTTGGCTCGCGATCGCGATGCACAACTCCTGGGCGGCCAGTTTTTCCTCTACGCGATCGCGTGATCCTGGACGCGATCGCAGTGCACAACTCAACGACCCTACGCGATCGCATGGCCATCTCCGCGATCGCGGAGAGCAAACTCGTCCGGCTCTCCAAACTACCCTACGCGATCGCATAAAACCTCACGCGATCGCACTGCTTCAACCTCCAGACTTACGCGATCGCACACCCCACCTTGCGATCGCAGAGCTCCGGGCTTTTCCTTTACGTGATCGCATCCTAGGCATCGCGATCGCGATGCATTACCACCACCCTTACGCGATCGCGTGGCCATCTCCGCGATCGCGGAGAGCAAAATTGCTCTGCAGTTATTGCAGCAGAAACAGCAGTGCCTTTTGGTACAAATTGGTCCGTTTGGACCCCCGAATTCATCCCGAGGCTCCCGGGACCCCAACGAAAACTACCAACATACTCCAAAACACGATACGAACTCATTCAAATCATAAAAACACGTCTAACAACATCAAAACCCATAAATTCACATCGAATTCAAGCCTAAATTTCTTCAAACTTTCCGAATTGCACATTCGATCTAAAACCCGACCAAACGACGTCCGAATGACCTGAAAATTTGCGGACATATCCAAATTTACATAACGAAGCTACAAAAATTGTCGGAATTCCATTCCGACCCCCGGATCAAAATCTCACCTATCGTTCGGATTCGCCAAAATTTCAACCTTCGGCATT
The DNA here is from genome assembly GCA_032618575.1 of Nicotiana noctiflora. Lineage (NCBI taxonomy): Eukaryota > Viridiplantae > Streptophyta > Magnoliopsida > Solanales > Solanaceae > Nicotiana > Nicotiana noctiflora. The sequence continues at coordinate 173,322 of JASVEL010011678.1, forward strand.
TCAAGCCTAATTGAGCTAAGGACCTCCAAAATACATTCCGAACGCGCTCCCAACGCCGAAATCACCCAACGGAGCTAATGGAACCATCGGATTTCCGTTCCGAGATCGTCTTAACACTGTTCCGGTTACGGACCATTTTCTATCTTTAAAGCTCTCATTTAGGGACTAAGTGTCCCAAAATACTTCAAATTTCAGGGCCGACTCTCCCGGCAAACCACAATAGTAGAAATGTACTTAGGGAAACGGTTAAATTAGGGATTGGGGCGTAATTTTCTAAAACGACCGGCCGGGTCGTTACATCTTCCCACACTTAAAGATTCGTTCGTCCTCGAACGAGCATAGAAAACACACCTGGAGTGGTGAAAAGATGGGGGTACTGGCTGCGCATATCCCGATCGGTCTCCCAAGTTGCCCCCTCGACCGGCTGACCCCGCCACTGAACCTTTACCGAAGCGATGTTCTTTGACCTTAGCTTTCTGACCTGCCTGTCTAGAATGGCTATTGGCTCCTCAACATAAGACAGATCCTTGTCTAGCTGAACAGAAGTGAAATCCAACCTATGTGACGGGTCACCATGGTATCTCCGAACAATAGAGACATGAAATACGGAATGGACTCCGGCTAGGCTGGGAGGTAAGGCCAACTCATAAGCAACCTCCCCAACATGCCTCAAAATCTCAAAAGGGCCAATAAATCTAGGACTCAGCTGGGCACATTAGCCTGATATAATCTGAAGATATTCCCTCTTGTTCAACAATTAAGTCTTAGAGCCTAATTCCAACATCCGAAATTCTATGTCAAGCTTGTTTTCATCAAGAGATCACTCAATATTCCTCAAACGCCATCCTCAAACATGACTGCATAACCTTGCCGGATTCTTACCTTGCAACACTAAATCCACAGGACAACGATAATATTTTATGATCAAATTAGCCAAAAATTCAACGAATCAGATGCTCCCATCACACCTCATGATCTACATAGGTCTCGTTCCAACTTTTACAATACCGACACGATGGAAGAGATGTGTTGATATCCATAACCAACTACTGAATCAACAATTCATTGGTCCATACTCCTGACAAGATCCATTACCTTGTCCTAAACCATAGGATGATCCTTTCCTCTATAATATACTTCATATAATCAATTTGCACTGACCCCAAATCACATAATCTCATCTCACCCAGTACGAACTGCTCAGGCAATAAGTCACATCAGACGTAATCAAAAGTCCCACAAGATGACACAATGTGCCAGTAGGCTACTGATTCGTACGTGATACAAAAGGAAGGCGAACACTAGAGGGAACTATTCAACTCTCACATTAACATGGACCTCCTCAGAAAATAGGAAAAAGAACACATAAAAGCAATTATAGACACCTGAAATAAACATCACACTATTGCGGCGTGCAACCCGATCCCAACAATATGACCATGGCGGCGTGCCACCCGATCCCAACAATATATCCATGGCGGCGTGCCACCCGATCCCAACAATATAGACTCACACAAAGAGTCATATGTCGAGCCGAATAGCTCATCACATCAAAATACTGAATATCGATCATAAGCACACTAAGGTGCATGATATCAGACTCAATGAAAACATATAGCGCTATAGGCTATGAACTCAAGCACAACTGAGGTGCGACATAAGATATGAGCCTCAAGAGCCATCATGCTCATATAACATCACCGCTAAGCGGAACCTCAACACATAAGGAACTTACCAAGCCGTCGCACACTCATACGGCGCAATATATCTTTACTTGAATTAACTAACCGCGAAATAAGACCGCGACTATCCCTCCATAAAGGGCGCATTGCCGGAAGAAACATAACTGGCCTGACGCAAGGCTCACTTCCACATTTAAATCTAACCACCGACCTTAAGTCTATCCTGGTCGTGCCAAGCTAAGTCAATAATATTTCACAGGTCTATAACTCGCTAAGCAGAGTGCCCTCCAGGCATAAGTTCTCAAATGGATGATATCACCAAGATCCTCATACTTGGTTTAAATTTCTAACCAATCAAGTGACTACAAGTCACACCTATACAATCTTCTTGTGGGTCAAGCTCCCACCATCTTCCGAATAATTAAACGGACCTGCACATTCAACCCACCGGCTGCACTAACACTGAAAAGTGATCAGGAGTCCCTAACCGGGATGCAAAGCCTTTCTCATAGAACACCGATCTCAAATGATACCGATGTTAATACCCATCTTACTCAAAACACTGAAACTCCTTTCCTGCTCATCCGAGCTCTTTATATCACATACATTGACCAAATTGTGACCTTGGTCCTTACTTCAAATTTTCATACTACTCACTGTACCCCACGTGCCGATATACGATAGGCACAATTTCCATCATAGCTCTAGAACCGACGATAGGCTAATACTTCATCACATAAGACTTTTCATTAAGCTCACTGCAGGAGAACTATAACAACATACGGCGAATTCTCATAACCATTGAATATGCCAATCCATAAGTAGTGGTCCAAGCCACCATAACCCTTCCCGAGATCTGCCTACTCATAACAAGCCCTTAACAGAAGAATACTTCAGAATAACATCAATCATTGCGGCCGACAAGTCTCAAATGCACCGCCACAAATCACATGCATAATTCGATCACGTTGCATGAACCGATCATTGACACTAATACGCCAACTCAACTATGGCTGATCAATCTACTTCCTTCCAGGTTATCCTTGATTGCCTTAGAAATGTTAATATCTTCCTTCAATACCTAACTTATTCCAACCGCACTTACCCCGAGTGACCTTAAATCATGAGGCCATGCTATCTTAAGAACGACGACTATTTCATGTCTCTCAAATACTACACCACAAGTCCAAACATCATAGATCATTTTGTGCCTTTCTTCATAAGTTGCTTCAAAAGCTTGAGCCTCAACTGTACTTATAGACTCAAAATTATCAAACACCACACTTTACCTCTTGAATTCACTAGGACCGCTATTGAGAACCATCCGGCCCCGACTTGGCCCAGTATGCAACCAACTCTACTGAATGTTTATAACATATGAATACCCTCTCGATAAAGCACCCAGCGGAATCACTTCCCGCGAAGCCTGCACCTATACGAGGCATAAGTCATGAATCTTTCCTCAAGTTTGAACATGAGCCAGTAAGGCTAACCATAACATGCATTCAACAGTACATATACTCAAATTACCACACATGGTCCTTTCCCGTGGCTGCAATAACGCAATAATACGCTAGTATCCCGAATTCACACCGGTAATTAACCATGCGACCCAATCTTAAGCGGTGGGACTCTCCCACTTAGCCCAAAGCCACTATTACACGACTCTCGAACACATTAGAACCATTCTCTCGAGTCATTAAATATTATTCAACTGCAACTCACTTGATCCAACGAATATAACCACATGTGCTCTATTAGCACTCTAACATCATAGGGTATGACCTCATCCCAATACAACCAAACATCTTCTCGCTCCATGCACCGAGCATTCTCTACCAACAACATCTTAAAACATACTATGATTCTCACACGCCTAAGAAGCACCATGTAGCCTTTGTCAAATATTTCCCTGCTGATAATAAAATGCAGAGTTTATTAGGGACACAGGAACATCTAAAGTCCCAACATTATACCATACGAGCCTCAACTCTTGCCCATCCGCAAGTTTTCAAGAACTTGGAATAGCACCTAAATACATCGCAGGCCAAATCTGACACGACACATGACCCATAATTACATCGGTGATAGTGAAATCCTTTCACTTGACACGAAGCCTTAAGATACATCTTGCTAATCCATGATACTAGCCCTTAACATTCGTACGTCTTCATCATAAAACAAGCCCAAGGCATTCGTTTGGTACATGTCCTTCTTAAGACAGTTAAACTCATTTTCCCCAGTATCTCTGCTGGCTGAATCCTTCGCTAAATAGATATCTCATATGAACCATATAATCTTTATTACCACCAACTATTTTTAGATCTACATCCACCTTGTGATTCTACCATTGCTGTGACGATTTGGCGGTTAAGTAAACCTTGTCACGACCGTACTATCAACCGAATGCCAGAACCTAGTGCACCCCCATGTGCACAATTGAAGATCTCTCAATTCTCTTGCATTATCGATATGGACGACACACGGTAACAATAGTTGAGTAAATTCTTGACTCCCTTGAGATCTCTCTGCAGCGTCACGAACCGTCGATGCATACTTGATACCAAATGCGCAATTTCAATACACGAGTGGATACAAAAGAACATATGACATAGGCTTCAACTGAATAAATGACGCACGATAAGGAATTCAAAGAATTGAAGAGTTTCCTAAACAGTTACATAGCCTCTCGTAGATAAATACAGACGTCTCCGTATCGATCAGCGAGACTCTAAGTAACCGGTCCGTGTCCCGTGACTCCTATGAACCTAGAGCTCTGATACCAACTTGTCACGACCCTAGTTCACCAATCGTGAACATGTCGTGATGGCACCCAGTCCCCACGACTAGGTAAGCCTAACACGTTGCGTAATATACAAGCTATGAACACTTAAATAAGAAAACAGCGGAAAAATAGGGTAAAAGATATGTAATCCGTGCGACTTGGCACATACATCCGTCAACACCATGAATAAAACACTACCAAGATCCGGAATCCCACGGTAACACAGACTAAAAGAGAATATACAACTGTGGCTCTATGTGTAAAGAGTGTCTAACAACGAAATGAAGGAAAAATGCCAACTAGTACTATTAGAATAGAAGGAAAGCCTCCGGATCCGCGGACGTAGCAGATCATACCTCGAGGTCTCCCAGAAAGCTGCGGAATCACCTAGCACGGGCCTCCTCTGATGTACCTGGATCTGCATAGCAAAAGTGTGCAGAAGAGTAGCATGAGTACACCACGGTGGTACTCAGTAAGTGCCAAGCCTAACCTCGATGGAGTAGTGATGAGGAAGGTCAGGGCCCTACCGAGAAATAATAATATAATGATAATAACAATAATAAGCAGTTTAAATGATAATAATTTCCGAAATTAACAACAATAAATGATTACCGCAATCGTCTACAATTAAGCTAACAACAAATAGTCAACTCAATAAAACCAGTCCAGGACCTGTGGGAATCGAACCCACAGTCCCATTCTCAGTACCTCTGGGTCTCCGGGAATCGAACCCGCAACCCATGTCTCAATAAATAATCAATAACTCGGGATCTCCGGGAATCGAACCCGCAGTCCCTACCAATAACTCTGGATCTCGGGAATCGAACCCGTAGTCCCTACAAATAACTCAGGATCTCGGGAATCGAACCCGCAGTCCCTACCAATAACTCAGGATCTCGGGAATCGAACCCGTAGTCCCTACCAATAACTCGGGATCTCGGGAATCGAACCCGTAGTCCCTACCAATAACTCAGGATCTCGGGTATCGAACCCACAACCCTGGGTCTCCGGGAATCGAACCCGCAGTCCACAAGCACAACAAATAAAGGAATACACAGAGAGAGTAAATTATGCTTAACTATAACTTCACCGAAAAATAGTACCAATAATTATCAAAAGTAAGACAATTAGGCAACTAGACAGTCAGGTACTACCTAATCATGCTTTTCTAACTACTACCGATAAAATATCAAATTAACAGCTAAAGACAAAAATATCACTCATCGAACATTTTTAAATAAAGTATGTGTTCAACGACCAGCGCATGTACACGCCCGTCACCTCGCGTACAAGGCATTGAAATTATCACATAATATCCTAGGGGTGAAAATTCCCCCACACGAGGTTAGACAAGCCACTTACCTCGACTCCGGTACAAAACCGCTATGAAACAACTCTCTTGCCGCGAATGTCGGCCTCCACAAGTGTAGAATCTGATAAAAATCAATAGAATCACATCAAAATAGGCCAATTGGGCATTACCCAATCAAAATAACTCAAAATGCACCAAAACCCACAAGTTGCCAAAACCTGACTTTCGGTACGCTTATCGAAAAATCACGAAAATTATATTTTCGGGTTTCTTATCTCAATACGAGTCCGTGCATAAAAAATTTATCGAAATCGGACTCCGTTAGCCCATTCAAATCAAAGATTTTCTAACATTTAGGCCTAGGGCTCAAACCCACCATTAATCTTCCATTTTCAGTGAAATAATCACGGATTTCATGATAAACCAACGAATTAAGGTCAAGAAACTTACCCCCAATGATTTCCCGATGATATCCCAACGTTTCCCCTTCAAAATCCTCTCTTGGAGCTCAAAAATGGCGTTTTTGTGTAATAGGCCGCGTCTGAAATGTTTCTGGACTTAAAGTCACTGCCAGGCCAATTAACTCTATGCGATCGCAGCACTTGGCTCGCGATCGCGATGCACAACACCCGGGCGGCCAGTTTTTCCTCTACGCGATCGCGTGATCCTGGACGCGATCGCAGTGCACAACTCAACGACCCTACGCGATCGCATGGCCATCTCCGCGATCGCGGAGAGCAAACTCGTCCGGCTCTCCAAACTACCCTACGCGATCGCATAAAACCTCACGCGATCGCACTGCTTCAACCTCCAGACTTACGCGATCGCACACCCCACCTTGCGATCGCAGAGCTCCGGGCTTTTCCTTTACGTGATCGCATCCTAGGCATCGCGATCGCGATGCATTACCACCACCCTTACGCGATCGCGTGGCCATCTCCGCGATCGCGGAGAGCAAAATTGCTCTGCAGTTATTGCAGCAGAAACAGCAGTGCCTTTTGGTACAAATTGGTCCGTTTGGACCCCCGAATTCATCCCGAGGCTCCCCGGACCCCAACGAAAACCACCAACATACTCCAAAACACGATACGAACTCATTCAAATCATAAAAACACGTCTAACAACATCAAAACCCATAAATTCACATCGAATTCAAGCCTAAATTTCTTCAAACTTTCCGAATTGCACATTCGATCTAAAACCCGACCAAACGACGTCCGAATGACCTGAAAATTTGCGGACATATCCAAATTTACATAACGAAGCTACAAAAATTGTCGGAATTCCATTCCGACCCCCGGATCAAAATCTCACCTATCGTTCGGATTCGCCAAAATTTCAACCTTCGGCATTTCAAGCCTAATTGAGCTAAGGACCTCCAAAATACATTCCGAACGCGCTCCCAACGCCGAAATCACCCAACGGAGCTAATGGAACCATCGGATTTCCGTTCCGAGATCGTCTTAACACTGTTCCGGTTACGGACCATTTTCTATCTTTAAAGCTCTCATTTAGGGACTAAGTGTCCCAAAATACTTCAAATTTCAGGGCCGACTCTCCCGGCAAACCACAATAGTAGAAATGTACTTAGGGAAACGGTTAAATTAGGGATTGGGGCGTAATTTTCTAAAACGACCGGCCGGGTCGTTACAAGTAGAGTCTTGTGGATCGGTACGGGGACGCCTGTACTTATCCTCGGGAGGCTGCGAACCTTTAGGAAACACTTCACATTTCTTGGAATTCTTATCGTGCGTACTTGATTCAGCTTGAGATACATTTTTTGAAATTCCTTCCGCACGTCTGTGTACGCATCGAGCGCTCAGTAATATAATTGTCTTATGGCTTGCAATTCCCCGATCGAGGGACGAGATATAATCTCTATGAGTTCATGTTGGGCCTGTCTGGAGGACTTGAGGCGGAATCCTTGTCTATGGCTTGAGCACCAAGGTGCAAATTTCACGAGTCGGTATTATGAATTTCATACGATCGGTACTGATCCTTATTGTGCAAATGGCAGTTTGATAATGGGAGAGCTGTAAGGTATTCAGTTCTTATTGTGATTTGATATGTAGCCCTAGCTATGGGCGTGAGAAATAATTATCATATCTCGTAATTGGATGGTAAAGTGCCTTATGTGTAGTGGAACGAGTTTAAACTCAGGAAGACTAAAGTGATTTTTATATGTGTTATGATTCGAGCAGGTACATCGCAGGTTCAAGTATAAATTGTGATGATATAATTCGTGTAGTATTGATGTTTAATGTTGTTGAAATACATTGTGATATCTTGTTGAGTTGTGGAAGTATATCTAGGATGGTTTGGTGATTCTCCGGCAGGTGGATAGGCCAATTTACAAAGGAAACTCTGCCGGAATTTTTGAAAAATTCGGGACTTAGAAAAGATTTTGTCACCTAAAGAGGGGCGTAACTGTTGTGTGTGAATGAATGCAAGAATTGCAAAAGAGTTAATATTTCCGATGATTCGAATCTCCGCCGAAGCTTGTAAATGACTTGAGTTTAATATCATACTAACATTTCGGCATCACTTGAGTAATACTGATATGAGTGGTTGAAAGTGCTTTGATGAATGGCTTCGAGATAAGTTGGGGAGGTTGCTATTGATTAACTGATTGCACTATTGTGTGCTATGTTGATTCTGTCTCTAAGTATGTTGGGAAAATTCTGATAAAGGTTATGGTGCTTCGTAGATGTGAAGAAATACTAGGGTATTTTGAACCGAGGTTGGTAAGGAATGCTTGGTGTATAGAAAAGAGTGATAGCTAATAGTATCTGTATGTAATCATGATCTGCAGTGTCAAAATTCTAATAAGGCACGAGTGGTTCTGTTCAATAAGACAGTTGAATTACAGCTGAATAAGGATGACTGACGCCCGAGAATTGTTTACGGTGTTCAAGATTTTACTTGTAACAGTCAGGTGTCTCAAATTTGTGCATGTGGCTAAAGATGGTGGTTTCGTTAGAAGAGATCGGTACTTATGTTATATTATGTGAATGATGGGATTCTATGTAATCCGTATTGGAAGGTAATGATAACGAATTCAAATCGCAAGAAGTTCTTCAAAATAAAGTATTGTAGGATGTGATCCTTCTGGAAATATTGAGAGAGTATTCAGTGGCCTATATGTCTCAGACCGTGTGGTCTTATGTACGAGTCTCGTGTGGAATGAGTTCATGTGTTATGGTGCTACAGTAGTGGCTAATATTAAATCAAAGATGAATCAGAAAGGAAACTGGGTAAATGGAATGACTTGTTAATAAACCGAAGTGGTATGATAAAGAATACGACTAATTCCTGGTATGTGGTTGAAGTAAGGAGTCTTGCAGATATTGTGCAATAAAGCTTTTGAGTGTTGGCAGTCGTGTAACCCGATATGGGTATAATATGTGTATAAGGACTCAGTCCTGGCAGTTTAACTTATGCAATGTGATTGGGAGAAAGAGTTTATGATGTGTTTTAATGTGGTTTGAAAAATAAGTGTATTTCCTGTTGGTATGCAAAGCTTGGAATGTGTAATGAGTTTTCTCTATATGAGATCATAAAAGTCCTTGACTAGTTGATTGCGTCGATGTTTGCGGCATAGGAAAGGGATGAGAATTTCCATGTTATCTTAGTATGGTATACGCGATGTGTTATGGAAAGTTGATAATGGTATATTCTAGGTTTTGAGAACAGTTCATAATATATGGGAAGTCAATAAAATTATTGAGCAGCGCGAACAACTACAGATGAATTAAGAATCGATCTTTCTGATGATTTAAGAAAAACGGTACTGCTATTCTATTAACTTGGCAGGGAATATGATCCAAAAAGGACAAGGTAATGTAAACTGATGATATCCAGTGGTATGGTGGTATTCTCTTGTGGGATCGACTGTAATAATTGAGTCGTTGATGGCATAGTAAAATTTCTGAATGGCTGTCGTGGTATGAATGGACGCTTGATGTGCGTTATGTATATGTACGGTGAAATACGGAAACAGGCACTGTAGTCCAAATATCCCACATCAGAATTGAGAGGGAGTCCTGGGCTAGTTAAGTAAAGATGCTGGACCAACATGTGTAGACGCGTTTTCACGTGGTTCCTGTAACAGGCACGTGAGGAACAAAACCCTCGAGGCTGCAGTGGTTCCTGTAACAGGCACTGTACGCCAGACTGGGACAATATCTATACAGTGTTGGGCCGGGTCGTTACAATTGGTACTTGAAGTTCTCGTTAGTCCGCCTATGCAGTGGTTGTATGTCATGGGTATCGACACCGTTTTGTGATTATCAAAAATCAGAAGCTCTAATGGCTTTTTCTCTCAACTTGATATGACAACTTGGATTATGATACTTGATTGCTTATTGGTCGTCATTGGGCTAGTTTGTCCAGACTAATGTGATATGGACTATGTCGGAAAATGGCACAAATTGCGTAGCAGAAAAACATCAAAAAATGCTCCAATAGAGTAGTTGTACCCAGGACCAGCGGACAGCTGGTAGGCATTGCTTTGTTAATTGGACCTTAGGGGCGGCTGTCAGTGTAGAGGTATCTACCATTGTTTCAGTTCCAGTATTGGGGAACTTTGTCGGATGCAATGCAGGTGGCCGAGCTTGAGGCTATGTATATGTTGTTGCGATGAGCGACTTGTTTCGATGTGCATTCCCTTTGCTAGGTGTATTCGTGGATCGGGTGGCACGCCGCCACAGGTATAGTATTTGGGTCGGGTGGCACACCGCCACATGTATGGTATCTGGATCGGGTGGCACGCCGCCACATGTAAGTTGTTGGAACGGGTTGCACGCCGCAACAGAATATTGTGAAAATATAGTTAGTTATATGTTACCTGGTATACAGTATTTCCTAGCTTCTGAGGAATAGTCCGTATTAGGCATCACTCGGGGAATAGCACATCGGTTGTGTCCTTTCAGGATTTGATAGCGTATATCATTGTATCGCCGCAGGTGTGATTGATTGCTTGAGTTCAGACCTAGATATGTGTGTGGCTGACCGTTTAGAGCATGGTGACTTGAGGTGATCCATGAGTAATAGTGTTTGGATAGAATCATGAGTCGTGGCAAGGCCACATGATGTTATGACCTTTCGAGGAGGATTCAGGTACTCTAATTCTATGATGTGAGACGAGATCTCAGTTATGTGTTGTGATGGTATTGAAGAATTGAATTACAGCTCTGTTGTTGGAGTCAGTTGTCATTATTTGAGTATGTTCAGACGTTTCCTATTAGAGCTTGTGTTGTACTTGTCGCGGCTTAGGCCGGTGTTGAGGCATCATATCACCAGTAAGGTGTGTTACGACCTAAATGATCATTGAGTCATTAACGAGTGCGAGCATGTATAAATTTAGTTGGTTAGAAGGGTAATATCGAGTTTTGGCTTGAATTCTGTTGTAGTATCAATTAAAAGGGAAATGGATTCATGAATGGTTGACCTGAGAGATGGGTTCGATATATCGCGTGTGCGGTTGCCGTGGGCAGGATATGAAGGTGTTGGAATAAAACTCTATCTAATGAGAAAGGTTCTTTCTGCTAGTATTTGATTATTGTGGCCAGTTGTTGCGATTGAGACTATCGTCTCGAGTGATTGGGTTGTTTGATACATCATGTGATCTCACCCGGAATGGCGAGTTTGGCTATTACAGTTGGATCGTGTGTACGTTGAGTATAGATGTGGGATTCAGATTTGGTGTATGATTTCGGAAAGTGCAATGTGATTTATGGTTCAGATGGGCTGTGAAATTTTGATTATATGGTGTTTTCGGACTTGCGTGAGATAGGGTGACGTATGATCGCCCGAATATATGCGTGGTAAGGTCATTCAGCTATTGGGTTGCTTCTGGTACAACTCTGAGTCCGCTCGAGGACGAGCGTTGGTTTAAGTTGGGGAGAATGTAACGACCCGGCCCGTCGTCACGAGAATTATCACCCCGTCATGTTGTAAATGCATGTTTGATGATTTTATATCAGTGTTAGAGCCTATCGGGTGAGTTAGGAGTGATTTGGATTGAAAATGAAACAAATAGCATGTTAGAAGAAAGCTTGAATATGAAAAGTCAACCAAGAGTTGACTATTGAGTTAGAGTGCTCGGAACCGGATTCTGATGATTCGACTAGTTCCGGGGGATCATTTATGACTTAGGAAAGCAATCGGAATCGAATTCGGAGGTCCGGTGTAGCTTTAAGCTTGAATTGGCGAATGTTGAATTTTGGCGAAAACCGGATGGTAGGTGATATTTTGATCCGGGGGTCGGAATGGAATTCCGACAATTTCTGTAGCTCCGCTAGGTGATTTTGGATATGCCTGCAAAATTTCAGGTCATTCGGACATCGTTTGGTCGGGTTTTTGATCGAATGTGTAATTCGGAAAGTTTTAAGAAATTTAGGCTTGAATCTGTGTGTAATTGGTGATTTTGATGTTTAGTATGGTGTTTTTATGGTTGGAATAAGTTCGTATCATGTTTTGGAGTATGTTGGTGGTTTTCGTTGGGGTCCCGGGAGTCTCGGGATGAATACGGGGGTCCAAACGGACCATTGTTGAAAGAAAAGAGAAAAATCTGGTTGCTGTCATAACCGCAGCAGACAATTGCTCTCCGCGATCGCGGGGATGGGGATGCGATCGCGTAGAGTGGGGAGATAAGGCATCGCGATCGCAGGGTAAGAGTCGCGATCGCGTAGAATTTATCGGGTGTTAATCGCGATCGCAGGCCAATATACGCGATCGCGTAGAGGAAGAAATGGGTCCAGGAGAAATATGCTACGCGATCGCAGGAGTGAAGGACGCGATCGCGTGAGGCAGGGTGACTGTGCTTCGCGATCGCGTGAAGGAAGTCGCGATCGCGTGAGGCCGAGAATTTGAGCATCGCGATCGCGTGAGGAAGATCGCGATCGCGTAGAAGAACCTGTTCTGGCAGTGAACTTAAGTCCAGAAACAGAGAGTTACGGGTTTTCAACCCAAAAACACACATTTGAGCCCTAGAGAGAAGAAAACTCGAGGAAATCACCGAGAAGTCATCGGGTATCGTTGGAGGTAAGATTCTTGACTCAAAAACATCAATTTATGGTAGTATTAACATCAATCTTCATGAAATTGGGTTGAAATCTTGAAGAAATGTGGCCCAAGTATTAAAAACGGGATTTTTGGATTTGGGAGGTCGTTTGAACTCCGATTTTGGTAAATTTTATATGTATGGACTCGTGGCGAGACGAGGGTTCCAGAAATGTGAATTTCGTAAATTTTCGGAATGTGGGCCCGGGGCTCGGGTTTTGACAACTTTGGGAATTTTGATGTAAATTGAGTTATTTCGAATGGGTTGTGTTTAATTAGCCTATATTGATGTATTCTCATTGATTTTGAGCAGATTCGGCATTCAAGGTGATTGAATTGCGAGGCGAGCGCAAGGCGGATTAAGGCTTCTATCGGATCGAGGTGAGTGGTAGTAGTAAATAATGTACCGAGGGTTTGAAACCCCGTACTAGCACTTCACAGTGCTATATTGGGATGAGACACACGTTCTATGACGGGCGTGGTGACATTGTGATAGGGGGTTCGGACTTAGTCCTTCCCTACTAATAGTATACTGTGTGTTATGACTGATAATAAGTTTATAACTGTGCAATTGGGCTGATAGCCATGTTTGGGGCCTTGTGCCGATCTGTAGAGCATTAGGGAACCTATAGAGCTAGGTGACCCTTATATTGTGTTGGAAGCATACACTCAGCCATAGCTCTAGCTGTATAGTATAATATGAGCCTGTACTAGATGTGTACATTGAGAGAGATTATCTAGGGTGGAATTCCCTGTTCTAGCTGAGTGGGCCCGAAAGGCCAAGTCTATACCGATTGAGATGAGATAGGGTCAAGGACCCACTATGAGATGTTATATTGGGCCTGAAAGGCCAAGTCTATATTAACTGAGACAGGGTCAAGGACCCATTGTGATATATTATATTGGGCCTGAGAGGCCAAGTGTATACTGACTGAGACAGGGTCAAGGACCCACTGTGATATATTATATTGGGCCTGAGAGGCCAAGTATATATTGACTGGGATAGGGTCGAGGACCCATTATGAGGTAGTATATATATATATACCTACATTGGATCGGGCTGCACGCCGCAGCAGTATATATGTTGGATCGTACTGCACGCCGCAGTAATATACATGTGATATACATGTAATATACATGTGGGACGGACTGCACGCCGCAGTATTATTGCGCTTGGGCTGTAGGAGCCCCTTCGGAGTCTGAGTCTGCACACATTCCAGTGAGCACTGGTATATTATGGGATCGGGCTGCACGCCGCAGCAGTATAATTATACATGTATATATATATATACTGGATCGTACTGCACGCCGCAGTGATATATGGTGGACCTGGCTGCATGTCATAGCACCATAGCGCTTGGGCCTAGGGAGCCCCTCCGAAGTCTGTATACACCCCCAGTGAGCGCCGTCGACGTTAAATGGAGCGGGCTGCGCGCCGCAGCGGTATATGTATTGGAGCGGGCTGCGCGCCGCAGCGGTATATGTATTGGAGCGGGCTGCACGCCGCAGCATTATACTTACTAATATCCTTATAAATACGTAAATACTTATGTGTTATAGACAAATGTATATGTCTCTATATATTGAGATGGCTGTACACTGTAGTGGTACGAGTGAGGATGTGGTCAGTGTGGGACCCAATTGAGATGGATATGGACTGGAGATCAGAGAACTCATTGTAGTGATGACTTACCTGTGGGGGTTTGCCTTAGAACTGTTTAGTGACAGTACAGGAGTTCTTACTTCCAGTTATTATTTATTATTGCTGCTCACTGAGTTGAAATATACTCACCCCACTCCCCTGCATTTTTTGTGTGCAGATATACAGGTTCAGAAGGGCAGTTGAGCTGTCGCAACTGCTTTATTATCCCCGTTCTGTAGAGACTTCGAGGTAGCTGCCGACGTCCGCAGGACCCGATATCCCTTCCTACTGTCTTTGATGATGAATTGTTATTTCTTTCCGCTCTGAGCTTTGGTTGTAAACTGTATTACACTTATGTTCTGTAGAGGCTCATGACTCTTGACCGTTCGGTCTATGGGAGTTGGTATGCGTTGGGACTTGGTTTCCCCATTTTTGATATATCCATTACTGTTAAATTACAATTGTTATGTTTGAATGGGATAAAGCGAGCTCATAGCTCTATGATTGTTGTTGATTGGTCGGGCTGGCCTAGCAGTGTGCTGGGCGCCATCACGACCGGATTCGGGGTCGTGACAATAGCGGTGGTGCAGAGTTGTCCTAGACTGACCTCAGCCACTGAGATTCGTAGTTTTCTGGGATTGGTAGGATATTATCACCAATTTGTTTAGGGATTTTCTTCTATTCCTTCACCCTTGACTATGTTAACTCAGAAGGGTGCTCCATTTGTGTGGTACGAGGAGTGTAAGGAGAGCTTTCAGAAGCTCAAGGCAGCATTGACCACGGTGCCAATTTTGATATTGCTGTCAACTTCAGATTCTTATACTGTGTATTGTGATGCCTTGAAAGTTGGCATTGGATATGTGTTTATGTAGGAGGGTAGGGTTATTGCTTATGCTTCTCGCCAGTTGAAGCCCCATAAGAAGAACTACCCCGTGCACGATTTTGAGTTAGCAGCCATAGTTCATGCTCTAGAAATTTAGAGACATTACTTGTATGGTGTTTCTTGTGAGGTGTATATTGATCATCGCAGCCTTCAACATCTGTTCAAACGGAAAGATCTTAATTTGAGATAGCGGAGGTGGCTTGAGTTGCTTTAGGATTATGACATTACTATATTATATCATCTGGGAAGGCCAATGTTGTGGCTGATGATTTGAGCCAAATTACGGTTAGTATGGGCAGCTTAGCTTATATTCCAGTTGAGGAGAGGCCCTTTGCATGTGATGTTCAAGCATTGGATCGGCTAGTGAGGTTGGATATTTCGGAGCCGAGTCAAATGTTGTCTTCTGCTGTTTCTCGGTCCTCTTTATATGATTGCATCAGAGAGCATCAGTATGATGATCCACATTTGCTAGTCTTTAAGGACAGAGTTCTGCATGATGATGCCAGGGATGTGTTTTTTGATAGTGATGGTGTTCTGAGGATGAAGGGCCGGATCTGTGTGCCCAATGTACATGGTCTTCGAAAGTTGATACTAGAGGAGGCTCACAGCTCGTGGTACTCCATTCATCCAGGTGCCGTGAAAATGTACCAGGTATTGAGACAGCATTACTGTGGAGGAAAATGAAGATGGATATTGTAAGCCATGTAGCCATATGTCTTAAATGCCAGCAGATCAAGTATGAGCATTAGAGACCGGGCAATTTTCTTCAGAGCATGGTTATTCCTGAGTGGAAATGGGAGCGGATTATTATGGATTTTTTGAGTGGTCTCCCTCGGAATTCGAGGAAGTTTTATTCAGTGTGGGCGATCATGGATCAGCTGACCAAATCCACACACTTTATTCCAGTATGTACTACTTATTCATCGGAGCGGTTAACAGGGATCTTTATCCAGGAGACTGTTAGATTACATGGGGTTCTAGTGTCTATTATATCTGATAGAGGTAATTAGTTCACTTCTCAGTTCTGGAGGGCATTTTAGCGGGAGCTGGGTACGCAGGTAGAGTTGAGCACAACATTTCATCCTCAGACAAACGAACAGTCTGAGCGCAATACTCAGATCTTGGAGGATATGTTGAGTGCCTGTGTGATCGATTTTGGAGGATTTAAGATGAGTTTTTTCCACTTGCAGAGATTGCCTACAACAACAATTATCAGTCGAGTATTCAGATGGCCCTGTATGAGGCGTTGTATAGTAGGCAGTGTAGATCTCATGTGGGGTGGTTTGATCCTGGCGAGGCTAGATTGTTAGAGACTGAGTTAGTTCAGGATGCTTTGGAGAGAGTGAACTTGATCCTGGAGAGGCTTTGCACAGCTCCATCGCGCCAGAAGAGTTATGCGGACCAGAAGGTTCGAGATGTGTCATTCATAGTTGGCGAGAGGGTATTGTTGAAGTTGTCACCCATGAATGGTGTTATGCGGTTCGGGAAGAAAGGGAAGCTGAGTCCCAGATTGGCCCTTTTGAGATACTTAAGAGGATTGGAGAGGTGGCATATGAGCTAGTTTTGCCACCCATTGTCTAGTATTCATCCAGTATTCCATGTGTCTATGATCCAAAAGTATGTCGGAGATCTATCTCATGTGTTGGACTTCAATACGATTCAGCTTGATGATGATTTATCCTATGATGTGAAGCCGGTGGCTATTTTGGGTCGACGGGTTCTAAAGTTAAGGTCCAAGGATATTGTTTCAGTAAAGGTGTAGTGGAGAGGTTGGCCCGTGGAGGAGGCTACTTGTGAGACTGAGTAGTAGATGTGGAGTAAATATCTCCACTTATTTGAGACTCCAGGTATGTTTCTTGACCGTCTCGAGGACAAGCGTTTATTTTAGTTGGGGAGAATATGACGAGCCGATCCATCGTCACATGAGTTACCACCTCGTTTTCCCCGTTACATGCTTGTTCATGTTTCAATATATATAATTGGTGAATTTGTGTCAATTCGGATTGAGTTTTGTAGGAAATGGGACAAATAGTTTCTCTGATAAAGGAACAGTTTGGAAAAGTCAACTGGACGTCGACTTGTGAGTTAGAGGGCTCGGAATCAAATTCTAATGGTACGGTTAGCTTTGTGGGATGATTTGTGGCTTAGGAGAGCGATCAGATTTTAATTTGAAGTCCGGTATAGAAATAAGCTTGAATTGACGAAGTTGGAATTTTGGCGAATTCCAGTCGATAGGTGAGATTTTGATCCGGCACTCGGAATGGAATTTCGACACTTGCAGTAGCTTCGTTATGTGATTTTGGATAAGTCTCCAAATTTTCAGGTCATTCGAACATCATTTGGCCAAGTTTTTGATTGGATGTAGGTTTCGGAAGTTCTAAGGAAAAGTTAGGGTTGAATCCGAGATAATTTGGTGATTTTTGTGTTTAAGGGCGTGTTTTCATGACTGGAACAAGTTCGTGTGGTAATTTAGAGTGGGTTTGTATTTTTAGTTGAGGTCCCGGGGGCGTCGGAGTGAGTTCAGGTGGTCAAACGAGGAAAAACTTGGAGTTGAGATCTACTGGTGTGTTGGAGTAGTTATTTCCATTTTTGCGGAAGCGAGACCGCAGATGTGGTTCCGCAGAAGCAGGAAAACACTCGCAGGTGCGAGTCTTGGGGAAGCTCATCAAGGTCCGCAGAAGCGGTCGTTTAGTCGTATAGGCGGGCATGCAGAAGTGGGAAAGAGTCTGTAGAAGCGAAAAGGGGCTACTTGGGAGGTTCCGCAGGAGCGGAATATTTTCCGCATATGCGATACCGCAGAAGCGTATAGCCAACCATAGAAGCGGTATGAGACTTTAAGTAAAGTCGTAGAAGAGACTCTATTAGCACAGAAGCGAAAGCGGCTAAGGAGCCACGGAAGCAGTTAAGGAGCCGCAGAAGCAAAAATCACTAAGGGTTTAAGGATCAGTGTATTGGAAAAATTACAGAAGTGTTAAAATATTTGGGGGCTTCGAACTAGGAGAATAATTGGGCGATTTTGAAGAGGAATTTGTGGATTATCATCAGGTAATGACTCTTGGACCTAAATTTTGTTATTATGTTTTAAAAACATGGATTTTATCTCTGAAAGATGGAGGAATTAAGGTGTAAAAATGGAGGATTTTGCTTGAAGCCTAAGAAATAGAAAATTGATGATTTGAATGGGCAAATGGACTCCAATTTTGATAAATTTTATATGCACAGACTCGTGGCGAGACAAGGATTCTAAAAATGTGAATTTCGTAATTTTTTGAGAAGTGAGCCCGGGGCTCGGGTTTTGGAAACTTCGTGTTTTTGGGTGTTTTTCGAGTTCTTTCGATTGGGTTATGATTCATTAGCCTATTTTGATATATGTTTACTGGTTTCAATTAGATTTGGCATCTGAGGAGGTCGATTTTCAAGGAAAGCGCAAGGCGAGCTAGGACTTTTGTCGGTTCGAGGTGAGTGGTAGTCATGAATGATATACTAAGGGTTTGAAACCCCGTATTTGCACTATACATTGCTATGTTGAGTTGAAACACACATCCTGTGATGAGGGCGGTGCTATTGTGACTTGGGATTCGGACTTAGTCCATCCTAGTTGAGGATGTACTGTATTTATTGACTGATACTGAGCTTATATCCGTATATTTGGGCTAGTTGCCATGTTTGGGGCCTTGTGCCGATCTATAAAAGCTTAAGGAAGCCTGTGGAGCTAAATAACCCCTATATCTGTTGAACACGTACTCTCAGCCGTACTCTTAGTTGTATAGCATAACATGAATCGGTACAAGAAATGCACTCTAAGTTAGAATACCTAGGGTTGAATACCCTATTCTAGCTGAGTGGGCCCGAGAAGCCAAGTCTATATTGATTGAGAGGGATCGAGTACCCATGGTGAGGTATTGCTATATAATACCGGATCGGGTTGCACGCTGCAGCAGTATATACATATACATGTATCATATCGGACTGCACGCTGCAATATTCTATATATGGATCGAACTGCACGCCGCAGTGATATATATGTGGATCGGACGGCACGCCGCAGTGAGATATATTTGGATCGGACTGCACGCCGTAGTATTATAGCGCTTGGACTGAAGGAGCCCCTCCGTCGTTTACACACACCCCCAGTGAGCGCAGTTATATATATATATATTTGGATCGGGCTGCACGCCGCAAAATTATATCTATTATATTTGACCAGGCTGCACGCCGCAACATTATATATACTATATTGGATTGGGCTGCACACTGCAACAATATTAGTAAGGATCAGGCTGCGCGTCGTAGCAGTGTCTGATAAGTGTGAGACAGTAGTAGACTGAAACTGGGCTTTCCACCTTAGAGATGTTATTACCTGTACTGTTGCCCTTAGAAATGTGTAGCGTTCTTACAGGTTTTCTTACTTTTAGTTATTATTTATTGCTGCTACTCACTAAGTTGGAAGTACTCACTCCACTCCATGCACCTTGTGTGCAGATACAGGGATTCCGGAGGGCAATTGAGCTACATTTCTGTCGTTCCAGCTTTTGCGGAGACATCGAGGTAGCTGTCGGCATCCGCGAGACCCGATATCTCCCATCTATTATCTATCTTTCATTTTTCTGCTTAGACTTAGTTTTATAAAGTATTACTCTGATGTGTAGAGGCTTATACTTGTGACACCAGATCGTATTGGGTTGTTATTCAGTTTGTTATGAATCCATCATTATTTTTGTTATTATGAAAACATGATAATTGACT
This sequence comes from Nicotiana noctiflora, assembly GCA_032618575.1. Taxonomy (NCBI): domain Eukaryota; kingdom Viridiplantae; phylum Streptophyta; class Magnoliopsida; order Solanales; family Solanaceae; genus Nicotiana; species Nicotiana noctiflora. Next base: position 193,434 of record JASVEL010011678.1, read on the forward strand.
TTAAATGGAATATCTTTGAATTAATAATTGGATTGGTTATCGGAGAATGGTCGGGCTTGCCTAGCAATGTGTTAGGCACCATCATGACTGGGGTTTGGATTGTGACAGACACCTAACTACGAGATGCTATGTAAGCCAACAAACAAAAAGTGAAGTAGAAGGAGTGATCATCAATAAACCATAAATAAGATGCAAAAAATATATATAAATATCTCAAGAACTCGTAGGACAATTCATAAGCGACTACGAACAAGATTAACAGTGCAACTCTTATATAAAGAGAGATTACATCATTCGTTTGAAATTCACATATAAAAATATAAGAAATAAAATATCATGAACAAGTGGCAGCTTGTGTCTGGAATAGTAGTACCTCTTCAATGCTATCCTTTATCATCATAACAAATCAATCTGAAATCTACACGCAAGATGACCCGTGACCTTGCACATACAAATCTCGATCCCACGCAACTCACCACATCTATCATGCCATCAAATGAAAAGTATGAGAATCTCATAATCTACTCCAAATCAAAAGCAAACTACATACTTAATTTGCTAGGAACCTTCCATTTGATCTCCTCTGGGAGAAAATCACAATCCGCAACATGCTGCTCAAGCCTATGAGAAATATCCACCTCGAAACATGATAGAAATAATCAAGAATTCATTGGAATCTATTTGCACACAACCAGACCATCATAACTGAATCTCTCTAACAACAACAAGCCACGCGGTCATCAAAACCCAGGAGTAATGCTACGAACACATGTAGGGATTACCACATCATGAGAACCAAAAGAATCAAGCATACCATTACCCTATTGATCCAACCTACTACCAAGATGTTATATTTTATCCGAGTTCTTTCTGAATTACCCTCAAGTTGAAACTCTTCCTCGCCATAATAGCATGATCCTCAACAAAGACTCACCCTAAAAGATCTTATAATGAAACCACAATGCCATAAGGCCCATACGCCATTACATTCTCTTTTAAACACCCCAAAAGTAACACAACCGAGACACCCGCTTGTCAAGACCCCAAATACCAGTCATGATGGCACCTATCACATTGCTGGGCAAACCAAACTAACTATCAAACTACAACCCATTTTCAATTTTAATAAATTATTTGCTAACACGGTTTAATAACCAATTATCATAATAAGTGTTGAAAACAACAAGGTAGATATGCAGAAGTCCACAAAAAACATGAAAGACTACAAAACCCATACTGATTTGGGATCACGATTCTAGAGCTTCTTATACAAGTATGAACAACCTACTACATAGATAGTCTAGAAATGCGGAATAGTAATATGATATATAGGAGAAATGAGGGTTGTGGATGCCATGCAACTACCTCGAAATCCCCAGAAAATGCTGGAAAATAGTTGAAAGCTCTCACTCGGCTGCTCGGTCACCTGGATATGCACAAATGGTGCGAGTAATATGTGTACGCCAACTTAGTAGGTAACCAAATCAAATAATGAACTAAAAGCAGTAACAAGCAGTTCAAAACATATAACTTTAGAATTAGTTATCTCATAAATTCATCATTTTCAGTTTAAAATTTTGAAATCGGTTACATTACAATATATCCAACAGAGGCTTATTTATAAGAAGAGTGAAAACAGTAGAAATATCATAACAAGGCACCTCGGGAAAATGATCACTCAGAATATGGCCCTTCGGGCAGCCTCCCAATCACTCGTGACTCAAATCTCATTGCTCAGTACTCACTCTCAGCACTCGGCTCATTTAAACTCATAAATATACAAGTTTTTGTGACCATTGCGGCAACCAGCCCAATCTATATATTTATAGTTGACTATGCTCATGAAGGTGTGGAGACTCCAGGGGGATCTTATAGCCCTTACATCATATTTCTACGGCATGTAGCCCGATACAATATATATATATATATATATATATATATATATATATATCATTGTGGGGTACATCGCGATATATATAAGTATACTCACCATAAGGTTCTCCACATCTCTCAGCCATTCATCTCACCGCATCTCGGGCATCACAACAGAAATTAGGGAACTCAGCCCAAACAATCCTCACAATAGGAGTAGAACTGTAAAACCAGTTTTAAACAATTAATAGGTAAAAAACATGACTGAGGATATGTTTTTATCAAGAAATGTGAGGAAACTTGCTAAAATGCCCCTAAGTGTTTCTACATATCGGCATGAGGTCCTAAACATGGCATAAAGACCATAACACGGTATAAGGATCCAAAATCCATACTAATATAACATTTTTTGATAAAATACATGGCGCAATAGTCTCTACGGGGTGGACGAAGTGACAATCTCTACCGGTGCATGCCCACTCGCTCGTCACCTAGCATGTGCATCGCCGTATCTATCAAATCTAGATGAATACCGGGGTTTATACCCACAGTTCCAAATTTATAATGGTTACTCACATCTTTCACAACCCAAACCCCGCTCTGGTCATGATGTGCCTCTTGTGAAGACAAGGCTAGCCAACCAACTCAAAATGCTTTTTCAAAAATAGTAAAACCTGAATACATAGTCTAAATATGATTTTATAATAATAATTGGTCGAAATACAACCCATACATAGCCCAAACCGGGGTTTCACTAGTTTAGATCATCTAGAAGAGTCTAAATAAAACTAAAAGGCCAGAAGTATACATAATAGAATTTAGAATCAAAGGAAGAACTCCGGTGCCACTAACGCTGGTGGTCACCTTGCTCGGCTACGATAGCAAAATCTTCAACCATCTCCAAACTCACTACCGGGTGAACAAATAACTGTATCTACAAGTGAGGTACAGAGAGTAAAGTGAGTACTCCAACTCAGTGAGTAATAAGGGTAAATAGTAACTAAGCAGTACGAAATCACGTAAAGAAACTGCCATGCAATATAGGAGCACTGAAAAGCCCTTTTAGAGAGAGGAGTGAAGCCATAAAACCTTTAGAAATATCTTAGCTTAGTTTAAAACCACTTTTGAATACGACTTTTTCAATAGTTATGCAAATGAGTGTAGAAACAAATTGTGCAGATAAGCACATAAGTCCGCCTCTCAGGCACCGCACTTGGTTATCAGATAATACTAGAACAATAGGTGAGTATCGCAAGAAGAAGCACAACAACATATAATAGAAAACAAATGAAATAAGGTAAACACATCAGATAGTACCTGTACCGCCGCAGCGTGCAACCCGACCCATATATCACTTTGGCGTGCATCCCGAACCATTTAACGTCGACGGCACTCACTAGGGGTGTGTACAGATCCGGAGGGGCTCCTTCAGCCCTAGTGCAATATCAAGCCATCCCATGGCAATCAATCAGGCCCTTGGCCTTAATATCAATATAGTATTGTTATAGCATGCAACCCGATCCCTAAGTATCCTCACAATACCGGCCATCGGCCTTACTCAATCAACAAAATCATGGAAACCACTCGGGCAACATTAAAGTATGATGCTCAGCCCAAAACATTTTTATGGAAATATCATTTCGAGTATTTATGGCATAATAAGTTGGCTGAGTTTTCAAAACAGTGGAAAATACATGACTGAGTTCAATTATATAATTAAATTAGTGAGGAATTATCAACAACAATCCCTGAAGGGTTTAAATAATTGGCACGAAGCCCAAATATAGCAATCAGCTCTAATAATGATGATAACAAGTAATTCCTGTCAAATACGCAGTAAATTCATCAATCGGGATGGGCCGAGTCACAATCCCCAACGGTAATCTACCCTACGCTCGCTATCCGGCGTGCAAGTCACCTCAATATAGCACTATGATGTGCAAGTCCGGGGTTTCAAACCCTCAAAATATCATATACCATCATTACTCACCTCGAATCGATGAAATCTCTAGCTCGTGATGCCTTTGACCTCAAACCGGCCTCCACACGCGTCAAATCTATCCAACATCAAAGCGAATACATCACAATATGCCAATGGGACAGTACCCAATCGAAAACATTGAAAATACCAAAAATCTTGAAATTAGAAAAAACCCGAACCCCGAGCCCACCTATCAAAAATTAGAATATTTAACATCAATGGATTCCTCATATTCTCACAAGTTCATACATACCAAAACTCTTAAATCTGAGCTCAAATGACCCTTTAAATTTCAATTTAAAAATATCAAAACTCAAGCCCTAGTTCTTCCATTTTTAGCTTAATTTCCATGAATTTCTAGGTGGATTTCACAATAAAAACGAGTTTTAACTTCAAAAATCTTACCTGCAATCGATTCTCCTTGAATCCCTCTTCAATTTCCTTTAAAAAGCTCTCAAAAAGACCAACAATGGAGTGAATGAGCCCCATAATTGCGGATGAAATGTTTTAAAACATTCTGCCCATGTCACTCTAGCTTACTCTGTGTGATCGCATCTCAACCTCAATGATCGCATAGCATAAAATTTCAGCCCTCAAAAATACCCTATGAGATCGCCACCGAGTCCATGCAATCGTACTTCATCAGAACTTAGCACTATGCGATCGCAACCCTTAGTATGCGATCACATTGAACAATCTAACATCCACACAAAATCCTTCTATGCGATCGTAGAGACCCTCTTACGATCTCAGAGAACAAATGTCTGCAACACTAAATGCAGCAATTTCTGCAACATCCTAAGTCCAAAAATAGTCCGTTAGCCATCCGAAATCACCATGACGCCCTCGGGACCTCAACCAAAAGAACCAACACATCTTAAAACATTGTTCAAACTTGATCCAATCATCAAAACACCTCAACTAACACCAAAATCATCAAATTACATCGAATTGAATCCTAAGTTCTTCAAAAACTTCCAAAACATGCATTCGATAAAAAACATAACCAAATCACCTCAGAATAACCTGAAATTTTGCTCACACATCCAAAATCACCTAACGAAGCTTTAGCAAATCTCGTAATCCCATTCCGACCCTCAGACCAAAATCTCACCTATCAACCGGAAATTGCCAAACTGCTAACTTTGCCAATTCAAGCCTAATTCTACATCGGACCTCCAAAATTGATTCTGATCACACTCCTAAGTCACAAATCAACCCAGACGCTAACAGAATCACGGAAACTCGCATCCTAACCCTTTAACTCAATAGTCAACATCCGATTGACTTTTCTAATACAAGCCTTTCTTAAAGAGACTAAGTGTGTCATTTTCTACCAAAACCAAACTAAATTAACTCTAACACAGCAAATACTGATATGAAACATGGAAAAGCATAAAAAGGGGTAAACGAGGTAGTAACCCCAGAGACGACGGGTCGAGTTGTCATATCCTCCCCAACTAAAACAAATACTCATCCTCCAATGTACCCAGAAGTCAACCAATAGCTGAATGACCTTACCAAGCATATACTCGGGGGTGTTCCCATATCACCTTATCTCGCATAGGTTGATAACACAATATAGCTAAAATTCCATTATCCATCTATTTCATAAGCCACAGAACCACATTGCACTTTCTAAAATCATACACAAGATCAGAACCTCACATCTATATTCAGAATAAGCCCGAACCAGCTGTAATAACCCCTACCTGCAGCCTCAGGCGTAATCACATGATATTCTACATAACCCAAAAACTCGAAACGATAAACTCAATTCACAGCAATTGCCCAAAACACACGAATACCAGCAGAAAATCTATTATCAACTAAGGTCTTATTCCAACACTTTCATATATTGCCAATAATAGATGAAACACGCAAGAAACTGTAATCCATTTCACATATCAACTATTCATGAAGCCACTTCCCTTTTGACAAATACCATAGAATATTCCAAGCTGAACCCTGATTTTATCCTTCCAACAAGCTGAAATCAATTCCATTTGTGTTCATTAATGACCACAACGATTACCTCAAATCCAACACACCACTTTGGTGATATGAAATCTCAATATAGGCCTACGCCACAACTTGAATAATACGCACATCCATAAGAAATGGTATGAACATATTCAAATCATGAAAAATGACTCAAACAAAGAGTTGTACCTCAAGCTCATCAGTACCATCACAACACAAGGCTGAGACCCCATCTCACATCAAAGAAATAGAACACCCGAATCTACCCCGAAAGGTCAAATCTCCATGTGGCTTTGCCACAACGCGCCATCCTATCCAAACACTGATACACATGAAACACCTCTAGTCACTATGCTTAAAATCGTCAGCCACGCATAATTTGATGTCTGGAACCCAAGAAAATCATTACACCCATGATGAAACAAATAACAACGCCACACAAGCCTGATAGAACATAACCGGTACATCAACCACTGAGCAACACCCAATTACTCTTCCCGCTCGACTTCCACTATGAATCCATAATAGAACCGCACCACATGTGCCCATAACCAATGAATCATAAAGTCTTGAAGCAAAATAACATGTCATAGATCTCCCCAGATCACTAACAAGGTTACTAACAATCGAATCAACCTATCCCTCAACAATAAAATTTAGAGGTACACCATGCCGACTCAAGCCAAAACACACATCCACATTGACCTTCCAACAAACTCATCATCAAGGAAGCTTGCAACTGCTACTTCAACTACTACAACTCCTACCAAGCCATACAATACGGTACCCAACACTAAACAAATACCGAAATCCTAAACCTCTCCTGGCGACATGCCTATCTACAAAAAATACATTCGAAAAGTCCCTCAACTCTGGAACTGAATCAATGGTAGAAACCTTTGCACTGACATCTGTCACGGGGGCCCAATTAAGAAAAGCAATCCTCCCTATCCATCTACTAGTCTTTGAAATACAAACCACTCTGCTAGAACATAATCTGATGTCCCTCGCCACTTAATCCATGGCATTATTCGGCATAGCCCGTAGCGCAATTGTATAGAATCACCTAACACTAAGGTAATCGTGCTGAATTTCAATGTCACATCCAATATCTAACATACCAGCAAATAAAGATCTACTCGAGTATCCAAATCCTAGCAGTCGCTAAACGATGCAGATACACACGATCCACAACCACAACATAGTCTATACATGATAACTCCTAGTCTCCAACTCCATATAGCACACGAATTACCATACCCGATCCCAAATTTCATTGTATGAACACATATCACACCTCAAGAACCTAATCATTCCACGAAAGATATTCTAAAATTTACCCTGTGGCATCAAACAAAATCAGACATTGGTAGTTGACCTAACAAGAAAGCGTTGTAATACTACCGAAGTATCATTTGTTAATTCTCATTAAACCTTTTGGATACAATACTCTCGTCAAATCACTACCATTTAGCAGTACCATTTTCCTCGATTATTTGAGGCTACCCGTTGGTTAAGAGTTTTATGAACTTCCTTTCAGAACTTAACTGAAACCTGGTGCATGCAAATCTCAACCATCCATAACCAGCCGCATATACCACACCTCCAAGGATAGCAATAAAACTCTTATCTCCCTTCCAATCCACAGAAATCTACATACTCGACTAGTCTAGAACTTTTCACTTGTCCCATCTAGAGGAAAATCATCACACATTCCATGTCTCTCCTATACATAGAAAAATATACCTATTCAACCATGGTAAAAATCAACAAGAAATCTCTTATATCCATTGTATAAATTAAACTGCTAGGACAAAATCTTTCTAACTCGGCCAAGCTAAAAAAGCCCTCAAAACCAAAGAGCATCGATGCAAAATACTTGTAAGGGCTCATTACCTCGAACACATACAAAGAATTAATCATATCCATACCATACCGGTTTGGTTTACTATCAAGCTATTCGATCTATCTAATTTCCCTTCTTATTCATCATCAACTTGATATTGCCCCTTGTTGTAGCACCACAATTACTCAACACAAGCTCACTACACGAGACCCAGGCATAAAACCACACTGTCTAAGACTCAAAAGCCACTAAATCCTCTCTCAAATGTTCCTAGAAATACCACATTCCAAAATACTTTACTCTGCATAACTTCCTGCAAATGTAAATCTGCTACCTTTACTTTCTAGATACTGATACATAGAATCCCATATTAAACATAAAATACCACAAGTCTTGACCTTTCCAATGAAAACACAGTCGTTAACCACATACACAACCTTAAGACACTTGATTCTTATATGTAGAATCTTGAACACAATAAATCCATTCTCGAGAGTCATTTACTTATTATTCAAACTATAATTAACCATATCAAATGAAAATAATCACCCATACCTCATTAGCACTTTGGCACCGCAAAATATGACCTCATTCCAATACAAACAAACATCTTGCTGCTCCAGCCATCGAGCATTCTTACCAACACCAATTTAAAACATCATCCGATTCTTACACAAGTACGAAGCACCATATCACCTTTGTCAAAATTTTGCTTCACTCATGCCATCCTCGACTCAATTTCCGCAACAAGAAATGATTCACCATCATGCCTCAAACTAGAACTAACATAGCATATGACCATACAATTACCTAATTAATAGCAAACAACCCAACATGGCTAGAGGCCATATATCAAGACACACTGAACAACTCATAACACTTTTACTCTAATGATGCCACAATAACATAGTGAAATTAAACTCAAATCATTTACAAGTTTGTGAAAACACATATCATCTGGTACTATAAATCTTCCACAAATCTCCCATTCATCTATGCAACACTGAAGCCCACTTTCTTAAGCAATCTGAAATTTCAAATTCCAACACGTACCATTCAGTTACACATAAGACCTTCTAACATACACATAAGGATCATACTACTTAAGAACACTCCGGAGGAGATAACCCACATGCTTTCCTCAATATAATATATCTTTATACCTTCCACCATTATAACCTGTCCGCAGTCACATAGTCTTGCTGAGTCTGAACTCATACCGCAACATAAAACTTACTTCACTCCCAACTAGGAGACATGAAAGATTCTTCATGCGCCCATCACTCAGGGTCGCACATCAAGTCACGATAGAAATCAAACGCTAAATAGTTCATCTATTATCCAGCAGACTTGGTCGTCACTTCCAAGTCATATAGATATAATTTGCCGTACTAACATACTCATCACATGGATATCCAACCGCCATTCCGGCTAATCGGGACAATACCAAACATATAATTTCAAAACAGTTGCTCACACAATCAGCACCTCGGTGCTCATGCCATAGGCAAAGATCCAGCCTCAAGTCCTCCAGACTGGCCCAATATCAAACTCATAGAGATCACATCTCTCCCTTTGACCGGGGAATCACAAGCAATCATGGCACATCTGATAGTGAGCGCTCATGTGTAGTTACTAAATGCGTGGAAGGAATTTAAAGAGTTTCTTTTCAAGCTGAATCAAGGACGTACGATAAAAATTAAAGAATGTGAACTTTTCCTAAAGGTTCTGCAGCCTGTCGAGGATAAAAATAGACGTCTCTGTACTGATCCGCGAGGATCTACTAAACCTACTAATGACTCATGAGAAATAGTAACCTAGGCTCTACTACCAACTTGTCACGACCCAAACCCCGCTTCGGTCGTGATTGTGCCTCTCATGAAGACAAGGCCAGCCAACCAACTCAAATTTCCTTTTCAAAAATAGTCAAACATGAACACACAGTCTAAATATGATTTTATAATAATAATTAGCGGAAGTACAACCAAAACACAACCCAAACCGAGGTGTCACCAGTCACGAGCATCTAGAAGAGTGTAAATACGACTAAAATGCCAGTAATGTACATAATTGAATTTAGAATCAAAGGAAAAATTCGATGTCGCGAACGCTATGGGTCACCTTGCTCGGCTATGATAGCGAAATATTCAACCAACTCCAAACCCGCTATTAGGTGAACAAATACCAGCATCTGCACACGAGGTTCATGTACTAGAGTGAGTACTCACACTCTGTGAGTAATAAGGGTAAATAACAACTAACCATTCAGAAATCACGTAATGCAACCATCATGCTATATAGGAGAAGTGAAAAGCCATTTAAGAGAAAGCAATGAAGTTATAAAACCTTTAGAAATATCTTAGCTCAGTTTAAAACCTCTTTTGAAAATGACTTTTTCAATAGTTATGCAAATGAATGCAGAAATAAAAACTGCAGATAATCATAGAAGTCCATCTCTCAGGTAGACACTCGATTATCAGGTAATACCATAACAATAGGTGAGTATCGAAAGAAGAAGAACAACAACATATAATAGCAAACAAATGAAATAGGGTAAACACATTTGATAGTACCTGTACAGTTGTAGCATGCAGCCCGATCCATATATTGCTTCGGCGTGCATCTTGATCCATTTAACATTGACAAAACCCACTGGGGATGTGTACAGACTCCGAAGGGGCTCCTACATCCCAAGCGCAATATCTAGCCATCCCACGGCAATAAATCAGGCTCTCGGCCTCAATATCAAAATAGTATTGCTACAATGTGCAGCCTAATCCACAAGTATCCTCACAATACCAGACATCAACCTTACTTATTCAACAAAATCATGTGAGCCACTCGGGCAACATTAACGTATGATGCCCAGCCCAAAACATTTTTATGCAACTATCATTTCGAGTATTTAAGACATAATAACTTGGCTGAGTTTTTAAAACAATGAAAAGTACATGACTGAGTTCAAATATATAGTTAAATCAGTGAGGAATTAACAACTACAATCCCTGAAGGGTTAAAATAATTTGCACAAGGCCCAAGTATGGCAATTAGCCCAAATTATGATGATAACAAGATTTCAGTAAAATACGCAGTAACTTCATCAATCGGGATGGACAGAGTCATAATCCCCAACAATGCTCTACCCCACGCTCGCTATATGGCATGCAGGTCTCCTCAATATAGCACTATTATGTGCATGTCCGGGGTTTCAAACACTCAGAATATCATTTCCCATCATTACTTACCTCGAACTGGTGAAATTTCTAGCTCGCGATGCCTTTGACCCTCAAACTGGCCTCCGCGCGTGTCGAATCTATCCAACATCATTCAAAATACATCACAATATGCCAATGAGACATTACCCAATCAGAAAAAATAATAAATAGCAAAATTCTCGAAATTAGCAAAACTTAAGCCCCGAGCCACTTCTCGAAAATGAGAATATTTAACATCAATGGATTCCTCATCTTCTAACGAGTTCATACACACCAAAACTCTCAAATCCGAGCTCAAATGGCCCTTCAAATTTCAATTTAAAAATCTCAAAACTCAAGCCCTAGTTCTTCCATTTACAATGGGACTACAGATATAGGATTGCACTAGCTCCCCCTTATTTGGTTACTTTGAGACTACGGGTTAGATTCCTAGTAGATCCCAATATTATATGGAAATATAGGAATGCACTAGTTATATTTCCCCAGTACATGGTATTTACATTTGGGACTACATATCAGATTCTGGTAGATCCCAACACACTGATAGTTTGACTATGGGATGAGATCCCGGGAGATCCTTCAGACATATATATGATGGACTACGGGATGATATCCCGGGATATCCACTAGATAGTTGTAATTGGGACTAAAGGACAGTATCCTATAAGGTGCCCTGGTTGTTATCTATGTGTTGAGATTTTTTTCTTCCGTGGTTTGTTTGTCTATGTTCTAATTGTTTTAACTCTTTTAAATTCTATGTTATTTATTTCTATTTCAATTAATTATACTGGTTTATTTCACACTGTTAATCCTTATATTTTATTTAACTTTAGTAGGCCCCTGACCTTCCTCGTCACTTACCCGACTGAGGCTAAGCTTGGCACTTACTAAATACCGTTGTGGTGTACTCATGCCCTTTTTGCATATATTTTTCATGTGCATATCCCTGTACTTCTACTCAGGCCTACAATCCTTGAGGGAGGCGACTACATAGAGACTTCGAGGTACATCTGCCACAATCGCAGACCGAGGAGTCCCTTTCTATTTCTACTTTTTAGTATTTTTCCAATCTGTACTTTCTGTTCGTATTTGACAAATTCCGTAGTAAGAGCTATGTTGTATTTCTTTTTCATAGCTTGTGATTTTAGTTTTTCGGGTCTTGGATTTAGATATTGGCTTTGATAATTATATATATATAGTGTATGTTGAGTGGAAAATTTAGCATTGTTATTTCGTTATTTCTATTTTAAATTGTTTTACTTCCGCAAGTTTTGGTTATCTTCCGCAATTTAGGCTTACCTAGTGGCAGAGACTAGGTGCCTCACGATGTTTCATGGAGGGAAAATCGGGGTCGTGATGTTGTTGTACTTGTTGTGGTGGCGCACGAGGTTTCTGCCGTGCAGTTATTGATATTTTGACGCACAAAGATTCGTCCATGCGGTTGTTGTTATGGGGTTGCATGAGGCTTCTTCCGTGCTATTTTTTTATTGAAATATTGCACATGCATCGTGGCATAGTGGGATATATATATATATATATATATATATATATATATATATATATATATATATATATATATATATATATATGGGTTGCACATATGGTGAGACAAGGTGGGAACATTATGATGCACGTGTGGCGAAACAAAGTTGTCACTTATTATGTTATTATTTGCACACGTGGCGAGATAAGGTGGGATGTGACAATGATTGATTGTGATGATTCGTGATGGTTTGAAGGCATTCTTGTTATTTGATATTGTGTTATGGTACGCTTACCTGTATGAGCTTTATCTCGTGGAAGTTGTAACGAAACATCTTATGTGTTGTCTATTATTTTCTTTATGCTTATTACCTGGTAGGAACTTTGTTAAAGCACTTGCACAATCATACACGTAGTTGAAAACTCCTATTAGATGTGAAGTCCTGCTGATTTTGCTAAGTATAAATGCACACCCATGTTTACTTATTATATATGTGAGAGCGACTCCAGTTAGTAAGTGAATTGGCAGAATGAACATGAGGCGTGATAGGGGGAAAACATGCCAAGTGTTAGATTTCAGGTACTAGGACTCGTGAGTTGTATTTTTTTTCTGAGATTTGGTACTACGTGCAAATTGTTGGATAAGACTTGATGTGCAAACTGTTGTAGGATTTGAGTTATTACTTACCTTTACTATATTGTGAATTTAGGATTTTAGGTTTGTGTTTCCGCTTGCTCTTCTATGTCATTATTGTTGTATTTCTGGTGTTACTTATTATTTTCTTCCATTATTATGACTGTACTATTGTAGCCACTATGTGTATTCATTAGAGGTATATCATGTTCCGTTGTTCCTATATTTGTATAGTTTATTGGACGGGTAGGTGTCTTGAGTATTTCTCATCACTACTCCACCGATGATAGTCTTGATACATACTAGGCACCGTTGTGGTGTGATCATGGTATGTTTCTGCATAATTTTGTTGTGCAGATCCAGGTATCGATCATTAGGAGTTGTGCGGATCGATGCTGGGGAAACTCAAAGGTAAACATGTTTTTGCATTCGCGGGCTTCGAAGTCACCTTCTTACTTGTATTCAATAGTTTTCACTCTTTTTCAAACTACTATACTTAGAAGTGGTAGCTAACTCTGTAAAGCTCATGACTTGTACTACCAGGTTTTGGGAATTATAAATTTTGTAAAGATTCCTGTTTCAAGACTCTTAAAATTTCATTTATTATTGAGGTATTTCATTATGAGTTAGGCTTACCTAGTCCCTAAGACTAGATGCGACCATGAAACCCAATTTCAGGGAAAGTTTGGTCATGACAAGTTGGTATCATAGAACCAAGTTCATAGGCTGTACGAGTCCTAAATGAGTTTGTAGAGTCTTGCAGATCGGTATATAGACGTATCTACTTATTTTTGGGAGGCTACAAATCTCTTAGGTCAATCATACTTCTTTCATTCCTATCTTACGAGCCTATTTGTCTCTTTGTCTTAACTATTATCATACCATTCTCTCAGAGATGGTGATAACACGCACTACAGTTACCGATGACGGTGCTCCTAAAGGAAGTGTCACTGAAGGTAGAGAAAGAGGTCGCGAGGAGTACGTACCATAGCTTGAGCACCTAGCAAAGCAATTGTTGAGGACGCACTAGTAGCTCCACTTGGGGGGCAGGTACAAGAGGCACCTGCTTTTAGCCTCGGACACCAGGATAACTTAGCACAATTCCTGAGCATGTTTGGTACATTGTCTTAGGCGGAGTTAATTCTGGCTGCAACAACTACTTGATAGACTGGGGGTGGCACTTATACTCCTACGCTAAAGTTGCAAGTTCATGTTTGTCAGGTTCCAGGCATCATGGAAGCACACCCTGTGGTTCCAATTCAGCCCATAGTCACGGCAACATCATCTGAAACAGAGCAGCTTAGAACTAAGAGGTACTATAAGTACGACCCGCCTACCTTTAGTATTTTTTCTTTAGAGAGTGTACAAGGTTTTCTTCAGGAGTTCCATCACATTTTCTACACTATGGGTATTGATGAGATGATTGGGGTTACTTTTACCATGTTCCAGGTTAGGGGATCGTCTTATCAATATTGGCAAGCATATGATTTGGGTAGCCCGACCAAGTCGGTTCTACATACATCGGTTCAGTTTTGAGAGATGTTCTTCACAGAGTTCGTACCTTAGTCATTTTGGGATGCATGGCATACAGTGTTTGTGAAGCTGCACCATAAAACTATTTCAATATTAGAGTGTCAATGGATTTAGTGATTTGGGCAGACATGTACCGATTTTTGTTTCTACTATTTGAGAGAGGGTCCGTCATTTCATTGAGAGACTTCATCCCAACATCAAGACTAACATGGCAAGGGAGTTGGAGTTTGACATTACGTATGAGCAGAGTGAGTATTGCTAGAAGGGTAGAGGGCATGCTGGCTTGAGAGAGATGAGAGAAAGGTCAGGCGAGTCCATGAGAGGAAGGACAGGCGGGGCCATTAGAGAGAGGGCATAAGAGATCGGATAGAGAGTTTGAGGAGGATAGAAAGATATGAGGCCTCGTAGATCAGGGAGATCTGCCAGTTCTTATTTTGGAGGCAGGGTACGACATTGTAGAGGTTTTGAGGGTCAGCCTGTTCAGTTCTCACTTCAGGCTTTGCATAGTAACTCATGTGTTCATAGGTCTTGAAGTACGCATACCACACAGTTCTATAGCCTCGTTAGTGACATATTGTCCCTGACATCGGCCCGATGTGTCAAAACAAGGTATTCAAGCGAGTAAAGGGTACCCAAGAGGGGGAGGACCGACTCTTTCATGTGTTTTATTGTCACGCCCCAATTTGAGGGACATGACCGGCGCTTGACCGGGTAGCCCCAGTCAAGTGGACCTGGGTGCGTTTCCTAACCTGCGCGTTACCCCTGAATTGTTCATTACTTATAGGCCAAATATCTTACCAATTATAACTAAATTGACATTTTTCAAACATAACCACATGATTAACTTATTAACAAGTTTACAAATTTACAACGCCCGACATATATATATACATACATAGGGCATAGTCCCACAATTTACTGTCTACGGAGCCTCTAGGATACAAGGGATGATACAATACTTTCCGGTAACAAGGCTCCGGCTATATCTTACACAAAAATAAAATAAAGTCTAAAACAAAAGTGGCATGAGCCACACAGGGCCCCGCGGAGGAAAGGGGCTCACCGAAACGGACAGTGGAAGATGAAGGATTCTACTACCAATGAGCTGAAGTACCTGCTACTGATCCACCTACAATCATAACACGAATGTAGCATCCCCGGCAAAAGGGATGTCAGTACACTGGAATTGTAGTGGTATGTATGGACAAACTTTGTCCCAAGTAAACTCAAGCCATTAAACAAGTAAATCACGATGATAGGACAACAAATGATTACACCAAGAAATAATAAATCCAGCTAATCATGTTCCCACATTTACTTCATTTCAAGTAGTTCTCAGCCCAAAGCACAACTAAAGATCAACAAGGAAGGCAACAACCAAACAATCACGGAAAACACAATCAAGTCAAACAAAGGGGAAATCAGTGTCCCACAGGTTGCAAACTCTCATGCTGTCTCCTTTCACAAGTTCACATCAATGATTTTCATATCAATTTCAATGGCGATTTCGATCGCTTTCCACCATTATTACCTCTACCACCGTTATTACCTCGGCCACCCTTATCACCCCAACCCACACCTTATTACTTTGTGTTGCGGCGCGCAACCCGATCCCACCGTACAGTTTCAATCACAACAATCACAAACAGCAAACAAGGCACTAGACAAGATCACAACAAGTTCAAATAAGCAGATTTACAAAATAGTTCATGCCTTCAAATACTTTTAAGACCAGTATCACAACTAAGTTACAATGTTTCCATATTCGAGAGTACCCATACCATTATGTTCAACAATTTATCACAATTCAAGTGTTTCATTTCTTTCCCACAAGAAACCATGTATGCCATTACTACAATTGTTCTCAATTCTGTACCAATTTCAACTTCCTTTTTTTTAATCTTTCGGTTCATATTCTATAACACACCACACACAGTTCAACATCAATTGAATACACAACAATAAAATCAAAGAATTACACAATAATTCCTCAAAATTACCACATACCAACGAATTGTACACATAAGGGCGATTACAAAAGAATCAAAGTTAGCCATACATACCTGTGGTCGAATTTTACTTCTTTCAATCTCTTACTTAAGCTCACCCAAGTTATCCTAAGTTGCCAACTTTTGTTTTTGCAAAATCTTAATCCTATTCAAGTTCAAATAACATGCATGATTGTCCCATTCTATTTTCCAAAGCTATTGTATGCAAATCTTTCTTTACCCATTTTAAAACTTAAAATCAAAGAAGATAGTTAGGGTTTTTACCTTTTTAAAGATTGGGGAAGATGACACTTTCCCTAGGAACCTTCGGACCAAGTGATTAGACATACTCTTTGAAGATGGGTAGACTTCTCTCTCTAGAATTCATCTTTCCTCTCTCTAGTTTTGCTAGGAAAGTATGAGAAAATGAAGGTTGGAGGTGTATTATTAAAGAATGGGTCGGGTCAAAATTTTATAAAAATCTGGGCCGAGTCAATTCTGCGGTCGCATCTGCGATTGCATAATCAACATGCGGCCCATATAAGGGACCGCAGAATTGCCACAAAAATTCTCTTGTTCTGTTACGATATGCGACCAGAATGCGGTCCGCATTCGTGTTCTGCAGTCGTAGAATGCACCGCAGAATTGACACTAAAAAATTCACAAGAAATTATGGGATGGATCTGCGGTCCGCATTTCCATTATGCGATCGCATATTAGACCTCATTTTCGACACAATTTTTAGAAAACATTCTGTTAAACTCTGCGGCAGGAATGCGGTCCGCATAGCAGATCTGCGATCGCATTCCTAACCGCAGAATCGACATTTTCTGGAAAATATTATTCTTTCGATTTTTGAAGCTTAATTCACTACCAAGGGTCCGAACCGCGACGAGCTTGCACATTCCTAACACATTATTCGTACCATAACACCACAGCTACTAGGTTTTAAGCACAAAAATTTTACGGGGCCTTACATTTATATAGTAGGCTTAAGGCCACTATGCGAGCTGAATGTCAATTAGGTATGATTTTTGTTTCTTATAGAGGAGCACCATCTGTAGTTCATTAAACTTCTACTTATCCGGGTGAGTTTCCCTATTTGTTGATCCACTTATTGGTGCATTTCAAGATTAGCACTCTTTTTTTTGTGATTACCCTGTTGGAAGTTTCTATGAGTGATAGCCATGTCTATCATCTGTTTCTAGTCATTTATGTTTGTTTCCAGAAGTGCAGCTCCCGGCTGGATTCAAGCTACCTAAGTTCGATATGTGTGATGGACATGGAGATTCGGTAGCCCATCTAAGGGGTTATTATAGCAATATGCATTGTGCAGGGGGAAGAGATGAACTATTGATGGCTTATTTTAGTCAGAGTTTGAGCGGTTCTGCATTGGAGTGGTATACCCGTCAGGATCACACTAGATGGTTCATCTGGGATGATCTAGCTCAGTCATTCACTAACCACTTCCAGTACAATTTGGAAATAATTCCAGACAGGCTGTCGCTAACAAAAATGGAGAAAAAGGCCGGGGAAAGTTTTCGGGAGTACGATTTTAGATAGAGGGAACAAGCAGCACGAGTAGACCCTCCTATGAAGGAAACAGAAATGGTGGACTGCTTTCTACATGCTTAAGAGCCTACTTACTATGGTCATCTGCTATCTGCTATTGGTAAAACATTTAATGAAGTAGTGAAAATGGGAAGTATCGTAGAAGAGGAATTGAAAACCAATAAGATCATGAGCTTTTCGGCTATTAAGGCCACGAATCAGGCGATAAAACTGGAAATGGGGGATCTATCGGTAAAAAGAAGAAGGAAGAGGTTGCAGTTGTTGAAAGTAGACCGTGGTCTCGGGGCCAAAATACATTCCATCACCCACCTCGTCCATACCAACCATACCCACCAGCACCTTACAACCCACCTCCACAATATTATCCACCCACCACTCCACATTATTTCGTCCCACATGCTCAACATTACCCACCGCCTCCACATGTATGGCGAGCCCAAACCCCACAAAACGTCTACCATACACAAAACACTTACCCACCTTCCAGAACATATAAAAATACAAACAGACCCAGCTTTCATCTAGATCCAGAAGTGAGAAACAGAGCCCAAACAAAGAAAACAATCACTCCACTGGAGGAGTCTTACACTAGTCTTTATCATCGTCTAAAAGAGTTGGGGATGCTAAGCCCAATTGAGCCAAAACTTCCAAACCCACCACCAAGAAACATTGACCAATCAGTCCGATATGAATATTGTTCCGGGGGGCCGGGACATGATACTGAAAAGTGTTGGCACTTGAAATCCGCCATACAAGAGCTTAGTGATACTAGGAGGATCGAGGTGCAGGCTCTAGAAACTCCTAATATTACATATAACCCATTACCAGCCCATCATGAGACGCACATGATAAAGTTGGAACAAGGAGAAAACAGTAAGAAACCGTCCCGATCGGTGATGATGATAAAAGCCAATAGCAAAGTGGAAAGAAAGGTTGAGAAAGAGAAAGCGACAGCCGAGTTACTAGTGAAAAATCCACCAGTGGTTAAAACTGTTAAAATAGAAGTGCCAGGAGCTAAGCCGTTGTTGATAGTAAAGGGAGCATATGTGGAACCTGTAGTCATTAAACCGGTGGTGCAAATGCCAATTGTAGATACTAAAGCCATAATGTGGAACTATAACAAAGTCATAGTGACGTACAAGGGAAAGGAGGTTACAGGAGAGGTTAATTAAACACATGGCCTAACTCGTTCCGGGCGATGCTTTGCCCCGGAAGAGTTGAGGAAAACAAAAGAGGTGAAGGAGAATCCTAATCATGTGAAGAAAGCGGTTTCTGAATAAGAAGTAGAAGAGTTTTTGACAAAGATGAAAGATCAAGACTATTCGATAGTAGAGCAATTAAGAAAGACACCTGCGCAGATTTCATTGCTTTCATTGTTAATTCATTCAGAAGAGCACAGGAAGGCGTTAATGAAGATTCTGAACGAAGAACATGTCCCCGTGAAAATCTTGGTTTGCCATATTGAAAATATCACGAACAAAATCTTTGAGACGAACAAGATAACATTCTCGGATAATGAATTGCCACTTGAAGGGATGGAACACAACAAAGCACTTTATCTTACTGTCAAGAGCGAAGAATCTGTGGTTACCTGTGTCCTAGTAGACAATGGGTCAAGTGCAAACATTTGTCCACTTTCAACTCCGAGAAAACTGAAGATTAATCCTGATAGAATCCGTTGAAATAGTGTGTGTGTACGGGGCTTTGACGGAGGAAGAAAAAATACTTTGGGGGACATTGTGTTGGAAGTTACCATTGGACCAGTGGACTTCACCATGGAGTTCCAAATGTTAGATGTCGCTGTTTCTTATAATCTGTTATTGGGACGTCCGTGTATCCACGCGGCCAAAGGTGTACCATCTTCTCTGCACCAGATGATAAAATTCGAATGGGAACAGCAAGAAATCATAGTGCATGGAGATGATGATGTCTGTAACACTATAATTCATTTTGAAGACACCAAAGGGGACAAGGGCCCATGGGTATATAAGGTGATGGATGTTGTGGTAATTAACAAGATATCCGAAAGGGGAAAGCATGCCAATTCCTACAATGGCTCCTACAACAGTAATTGTGGCTAAAGAAATGATCAGAAATAGGTTTGCACCGGGAAAAGGTTTGGGGATAACTTTACAGGGGATAACACAACCTGTCCACTTGCCAGGAAATAATGACACCTTCGGCCTGGGTTTTAAACCTACTTTTGCCGATGTCCAAAGAGCCGAAAGAATGAAGAATAAACGTTGACACCTTTACTAGGCCTGGTACACGAAGATATTTGACAAGTGTTGTGCCAAGTTATGCTGAAATAAGGCCGGACACGGAGCTTCTCGCAAGGTTTGAAATGTTGTTCGAGGATGTAAAATGTTGGAGACGGGTGAGGGGACGAGTAGGATGGATGTCCAGCTCGTGGGACCTAGTGCCACACTTAATAATTGGGAAGCTACTCCTCTTCCGATCAGGAGGGAGTTGTGGTAGTTAGCCTTAAAACTATTTCATTTTTCCCAAAGCTGTTTTATTTTGTAATCCCACACCCCATTGAAATCAAATGTATCCAACCTTTGTTATCTTTTTGAAAAAAATTCAATGAAATGCAATTTCTTTCTTTCTTCACTTTTTCCTTATTTTATTTTTCTTCTTTTCTACAGTTCAATATTTACTGATTCCAATGATATGTCATGTATGAAGGATTCCCGGTCCAGTCTTGACAATCAAATAGTTGTATAAGAAATTGAAAATGAAAGTGAAATAGAATATGAAGATGAGGAAATACTGGAGGAAATCATTAAAGATTCGAATCAATATGAGGAAAAACACAAACCGAACTTAAATGAGACAGAATCTATTAATCTGGGGAGTGAGGATAACGTCCGGGAAACAAAGATCAGTGTATATTTAGAGGCTTCCCTCAGAGAAGATCTAATAAAGTTATTACATAAATACAAGGACATATTTGCTTGGTCCTATGATGACTTGCCCAGACTCAGCACTAATCTAGTAGTACATAAATTGCCCATTTATCCGAAATGCCGGCCGGTAAAACAAAAGCTAAGAAAGTTTAAAACGGACATCAGCGTGAAAATAAAAGAAGAGGTTAATAAGCAATTTGAGGCGAAGGTCATACGAGTTACTAAATATCCCACCTGGTTAGCAATTGTTGTGCCAGTTTCGAAGAAAGATGGATAAACCAGGGTGTGTGTTGATTACAAAGACCTTAACAAGGCTAGTCCAAATGATGATTTTCCATTGCCAAATATCCATATACTGATTGACAACTGCGCCAAGCATGAAATTGGCTCTTTTGTAGATTGTTATGCGGGTTATCATCGGATCTTAATGGACGAAGAAGACGCATAAAAGACATCCTTTATCACGCCTTGGGGAACATATTGTTATGGAGTAATGCCGTTTGGGTTGATGAATGCCGGGGCTACATATATGAGGGCAATGACCATTATGTTTCATGATATGATGCACCGAGAGATAGAAGTGTATGTGGACGATGTCATCATTAAGTCCAAAAAGCAAATTGATCATGTTAAAGATTTAAGGAAGTTTTTCCAGAGGCTTCGCAGATATAATCTCAAGCTCAATCATGCAAAGTGTGCTTTCGGGGTGCCTTCAGGAAAATTATTGGGGTTTATAGTAAGCTGGCGTGGTATTGAATTAGATCCGTCGAAGATAAAAGTAATCCAGAATTTGCCTCCGCCGAAGAACAAGAAGGAAGTAATGAGCTTACTAGGCAGGTTGAACTATATAAGCAGATTCATTGCTCAGCTGACATCAACATGTGAGCCTATTTTCAAGTTATTGAAGAAAGATGCAGCAGTTAAATGGACCGACGAGTGTCAGGAAGCCTTTGACAAGATCAAGGAATATTTGGCCAATCCTCCGGTGTTAGTTCCTTCGGAACCAGGGCGTCCTCTGATTTTGTATTTGACGGTGCTAGATAACCCTTTCGGTTGTGTACTGGGTCAACATGATGAGACAGGCAAGAAAGAACAAGCAATATGTTACTTCAGTAAAAAGTTCACATCTTATGAGGTAAATTACACTCAGTTGGAAAGAACGTGTCGTGCATTAACCTAGGTTGCTCAGAAATTGAAACACTACTTGTCAGCTTATACTACATATTTGATATCACTGTTAGATCCATTGAAGTATATACTTCAGAAGTCCATGCCTACAGGAAGACTTGCTAAATGGCAGATACTGTTCACAGAAGTTGACATCATCTATGTAACACGTACGGTAATAAAGGCGCAAGCAGTTGCAGATCATCTAGCAGAGAATCCAGTGGATGATGAATATGAGCCGCTAAAGACATATTTTCCGGATGAGGAGGCAATGAATGTTGAAGAAATAGAGCAACGTGACAAGCCAGGTTGGAGAATGTACTTCGACGGAGTCGTCAAGTGTAAAGGAGTTGGAATTGGAGCAGTACAAATGGGTCAGCACTATCCTGTTACCACTCAGCTTCGATTTTTCTGTACCAACAATATGGCCGAATAAGAAGCATGTATACTGGGATTGAGGATGGCAATAGATATGGGTGTTCAAGAGATTTTGGTCATGGGTGACTTGGATCTTTTGATACATCAAATTCAGGGAAAATGGGAGACAAGAGGTTTGAAATTGATACCTTATCGGCATTGTCTACATGAACTGTCACAGAGATTTCAATCTATAGTTTTTAAACATATCCCAAGAATGCACAATGAAGTAGCAGATGCTCTGGCCACATTATCCTCTATGTTGCATCATCCGGATAAAGCCTGTATAGATCCACTTCAGATACAGGTGTATGATCAAAATGATTATTATTTTGCTGTGGAAGAAGAGCTAGATGGAGAACCGTCGTATCATGACATCAAGGAATACTTAAAGACAGGAAAGTACCCAGAACAAGTCACTGGAGATCAGAAAAGGGCTATAAGACGATTAGCAAATGGATTTCTCTCAGTGGAGGGATTGTATATAAAAGAACACCAGATTTGGGATTGTTGAGACGTGTGGATGCACAACAAGCTGACATGATTATGACTGAGGTACATGCGGGAGCTTGCGGACCTCATATGAGCGGGTATGTTTTAGCAAAGAAGATACTGAGAGCAGGATATTATTGGCTCACCATGGAACGGGATTGTATTAGATATATGAAGAAATGCCACCAATGTCAAGTACATGGAGATTTGATTCATTCCGCACCTTATGAATTGCATACGATGTCTGCACCTTGGCCATTTATTGTTTGGGGCATGGATGTCATCGGACCAATAGAGCCTGCAGCCTCTAATGGACACAAATTTTGGTCGCGATTGACTATTTTACTAAGTGGGTGGAGGCAAAGACGTTTAAGGAAGTGACGAAGATAGCCGTGGTGGGTTTTGTGCATGAAAATATCGTATGCCGCTTCGGGATTCCTAAAGTAATTATCAGATAATGGGGAAAATCTGAACAGTCATGTCATGGCGGAAGCATGTCAAAGGTTTAAAATCCTGCATCGTAACTCTACACCTTACAGACCAAAGGCAAATGGAGCAGTAGAGGCTGCAAATAAGAATATAAAGAAGATTCTCAGAAAAATGGTGGAAGAGTCAAGGCAATGGCATGAAAAGTTACCTTTCGCTCTTATGGATTATCGCACAACCGTACGTACTTCGATTGGTGCCACACCCTATTCATTGGTGTACGGAACAGAGGCTATTATACCCGCCAAAATTGAGATACCATCCCTTCGAATCATAGCTGAAGCCGAGATCGATGATGATGAATGGGTAAAAGCCCGGTTGGAATAATTGAATCTTATTGATGAGAAGAGGTTAGCAGCAGTTTGCCATAGGCAATTATATCAACGGAGAATGGCTAGAGCATATAATAAGAAGGTACGTCCTCAGAAATTTGAAGTAGGACAATTGGTATTGAGGCGTATCTTGCCGTACTGGGCTGAAGCGAAAGGCAAATTTGCACCGAACTGGCAAGGACCGTTCATGGTATCACGGGTGTTGTCCAATGGAGCCCAATATCTGACAGATGTTGAAGGAAAATGCGTAGAGACTGCTATCAATTCAGATGCAATCAAGAGATATTATGTATGATTCCTTTTCATTTGTATAATTGTATTTGTTGTGATTTAGGAATTGAAATGATGAAGGCGTTTTATTCTCTATCCAATCACTTTATCCATTGACATCCCCGTTGAGCCTTGTTCGATCTATTTTTTCATACCCTTCTCTTGGAATTGCTCATGATACAAGAGAAAAGTAGAAAATGAAAAAACGAAAAATGATGAAAAAGAAAAAAAAATGCAAAATGCAAACAAAAGAAAAAAAAGACAAAATAAATCGGGAAAAAAGTCTAACAAAACCATGAATTATTAGCATGGTTTCAACTACGTTTGACTTGATCCTGAAAGGGCACGTAGGCAGCCTCACTGAGGTTCAGTCACAATAAAGGAAAAATCTAAAAATCCCCCACATATTGAAACTGGGGCAGAAGTTATGTTTTTAATTCCGAGAGTTGTAAATATTCTTAAACCCTCGTAAATTTTGAGCCTTTATATCATTCTTTCTGAACCCATCCAAAAGCCACATTACGGTCCAAAGAAAGACCTTCTACTCAATTTCAAGAAAATAAAAATACAATGAGAATAAAGGAGAATAGGGCATGGACAATATCATTGGTTCAAAAAACAAAAGACAAAAGAAAATATATAAAAAATGAGAGAGTCTCATAGGTGAAAACCTTAACCGGCACCGTGAGGCGATTGTGCGGCTGAGAGAATAAAAAATGAGAGAGTCTTATCAGTGAAATAAATGAGAAAGTTTTATTGGTGAAAACCTTTAATGGCACTGTAAGGCGACTGAGAGGATTATTTTGAGAAAGGAAAATAACAAAAAATAATATTGGTTTGGGTTGAAAGAAAGTTGGAGTTAAAATTCGATTGGACAGATTGGGTCGGAGTTTAAATACATGGCATGGTCAAAGGAATCAGCCAACATACCCAGATAAGTCCTATCACTACTCCAAATCACTCGTACCCTTTTTAAATTTGTTTATTTCTACATTTAATTGATTGAAAAGCCAATTCGTCCACTGAAAGCTAACTACTAGCTTCTCATGATAAGAGGTGAAATAACGCTGGGTCGAGAAAAAGAAAAAAAAAGAAAGAAGAAAGAGGAAATAAAGAAGGACGACGATCAGAGCCAAAGAAAAAAAGAAGAGGAGAAAAACAAGGAAAATGCAAAATGAGTTTACAAAGGAAGTCAACTGAAAGGCCGCATAGCGGAAGAAAAGCAAAAGAGGAATGCAATAAAAGGCAGAAGCAGCAAATGCCAGTTGCCAGCAATTTACGACTTATAAGATTGTTCTTTGATTTAGACAGGAACAAATTGTCACTAATCACTTTAAAGTGAATGTGACCAATATGAAAAGAAAGAAAAACATAAAAAAAAAAGTACATGAATAAAAGGAGGAATCCGTAGCAAAGGACTCACTCAATCAAGCAAGAAAATACGCAAAAACAACTAGAAGGTATCATCTTTTCAAATTCACACCTCAGTTATCAAACTAAGAGAATATTTTTCGGCATTCGCATTTCATGCATCAGGCGCCCACCTGGATAACTAGGGAATATTTTTCTGCATTCGCATTTCATGCATCAGGCGCCCACCTGGATTACAAAGGAATATTTTTCTGCATTCGCATTTCATGCATCAGGTGCCCACCTGGATAACAAGGGAATATTTTTTTGCATTCGCATTTCATGCATCAGGCACCCACCTGGATAATAAAAGAATATTTTTCTGCATTCGCATTTCATACATTAGGCGCCCACCTGGATAACAATGGAATATTTTTCTGCATTCGCATTTCATGCATCAGGCACCCACCTGGATAATAAGGGAATATTTTTCCGCATTCGCATTTCATGCATCAGGCGCCCACCAGGATAACAAGGGAATATTTTATGTATTCGCATTTCATGCATCAGGCGCCCACCTGGATAACAAGGGAATATTTTTTTGCATTCGCATTTCATACATCAGGCGCCCACCTGTATAACAAGGGAATACATTTCTGCATTCGCATTTCATGCATCAGGCGCCCACTGCAATATTTAATTTCTGCAAATTTTGATTTGTGTTAGGTAACATGAGTAACACCGTAACATGGAAAAGCCCACACTGGGGCAGAGGAAAAAGTTTTGTTGTTTTGTTTTGTTTTAAGCAGTTATCAATTTGGAAGCAAGGAATATAATTGGGAGTCACACCAAAAGGAAAGAAAGCAAGAAAAGAAAATCAACAAAAAAGACGGATGGTAGCACAGAAAATCAAGAAAAAGAGACAAAAGAAGAATAAGAAGACAAGAAGTACCTAGGAACCATTGAAATTTGTAGTATTATAGCTTAGAATAGCTTCTTCATTTTACATTTCCACCCCTGGTGTAATAAGGAATAAGTCAGTAGTCATAGCAATAGCAATGCAACAGCAAAGTCTTTGTAGTTTCAAACCACCAGACCTTCCCGAACTACACTGACCTGATTCCTGTTTAGCCCAGGATATGTAGGCAACCTCTGAGGCAGGGTGCGGTCAAAAAGTATTCAAAATGCTTCTCACGGAATATGCCAGTGGGCAAAAATCTCTCATTACTGCTCACTTGTCTTTTCACTGAAACTCTTCGTGTTCCCGAGCAAAGAGGGGCAGCTGTGAGCATGTGATTTTTGCCCTAAGCAATAAAATTCCAAAATTAAATAAATAATATTTTTGTGTGCAATTATATGTTTTGATTGAAATAAAATACATTTTTGTGTGATTGCATAATTATATATGAAAAATAGAAAATTAAACAATAGGTTGAGTGTAAATGTTACAAATAAAATATTTTTAAAAGAAAATTAAGAAAATACATATATATATATACCGGAAAATAAGAAACAAATAGCAAAAAATGGCAAAAAAAATATCAGAAAAATTGGAGAAAATTATCTGCTTATTTGACTATGCTTCTTGTTTCTTTTAATTTGTTTTTCTCCTATTAAGCATGATTAACTGTCTATTACACTTGACTATGTATGTTCGAGCACTTTAGGATTTCTGCTAGTCTTTAACATGAGAATATTCTGACTATGCCTCTTATGTCAAATCTGATATGTTGTGCATAAAATCTGAATTGTGAAGTTATTTGATTGAAATTCAACAATATTCAAATTTCCCTCTATGTTTTGGTTAAATGACAAATGATTCTGATTTTGTGGCTATGTGTGCAATTTGATATGAAAAGGTTATATTTGTAATAGATACATGTTATTAGACTTCAACTAAGCTTAAATATGCTCTTATGTGATATTGGTTATAGCTGTTTAGACAACTAATTTGATAAGTTGATTAATTTTGAAAACATGAAAGTAGTTCAATTAAATTAAAAATGAAAATAACATAAAAGGTGGCTAAAATTTAAATAACAATAGAGTTGTTAGTGTTAAAACTGGCTAACTCTGTAAAGTTCTAAGTCTGAATCCAAGTGGTTAGTTCTGAAATTAGTTTAACTCTTAGTAACAGACAAAAAAAGCCTAAGATGGCTAAATTTGTAAGTCTTAAACTAGCCTTAAAGAGGTTATTGAATAACAGTGTTTAATTTTGTAAAAGCCAAGTCCAAAATACTGGACTGGCAAAAATTGAAAGGCTTAATCCTTAATTAATAAAGTAGGTCAGTCCTGCAAACTAACTCTAACACAGAAATGAACCTCTTAAAAGAGGTTAAAATTGAAATGAAGTTAAGACTCTAATCTCGTTAAGTCTTAAAGACTTATATATAAATGGCCAGAAGTTATATAAAGGTTAAAATTGAATACCCAAACCTGGATAAGGTCGGGTAATTAGTAATCAGCAATAAGGGCATAAAAGAAAAAGAAAATGGCATAATTGTGGATTTAATAGAGCCTATGAGGACAATTAAGACATTTAGGCCTAGTATTTCTGCAATATTGCACAAAACAAAGGGTATAATAGACCCAATAAAAAGGCAAATTAATTAATAACCTTAGCAAGTGAGGGTATACTAGTAATATACCTCAAATAGAACCTAATAGAACCTTCCAGCACATGCTGGAAGGCAAATTTGAATCTGAAATGGATATTAAAGTGTAACAAATAAAAGAACTAAGTGGAGGGAATTAGGAATAAAATTTTCAAATCCTCCCCCCTCCCCCTCCATAATTTCACCAATTCTATCTATAAATAGGCTGGAATAGAGCCTGAATAGAGGCTGGATTTTGGACGAATTCAAAGATATACTGAAAATACAAACACATAGGGTAATTTTCTGGGTATTAGTCGAAGCTTTGCTCTGAAGCTCTGTAGAAATTCCTCTGTTATCTGCTGGTTATTTGGGTTTTCTACTGGTCTTCTTCTATTGTGTTACTGGGTATTGCTTTGCTGATTCTGGAATCCATACTTGACTGCTGAATTTGATTGTGTTGTTGTGATTCATTCATCTCCATCCGCTGTTGCATTACTGCTGTGATCTACTTGCTTATTCTCACTTTCATCTCCCTTAGACTCATAAGCTTTCATTGCTGAATCAGGTACACAGCTGAACTTCATGTAATTGATGTTGAATTAAAGTGGATGAATAAAGCAAGTTGAATTTTCAAATAGCTCTATTTCTGAATTTAATTTTATATTTAGATGATGATTAGTTGAAACTGTAATTCAGTAGGAATTATTGTATAATGGATTCATGTGAGATACGACTGAAAGCTGGAATAATGTAATGGTGTAGTAAGTAGACTAGTGTAATGGTAATGACCGTAATCACCTAGTTAAGCAAATAGGTTAATAGTTAATCTGATACATTTAGTCTAAAAACAGGTGCATAACAGGTCGATTCATAACAACATTAACGCACGTGGCAATTAGTTTGAACCTAAATAATTGTTAGTTTAATCTGGACAATTTTCGTGGTAATTGAAATGTATAAATAAAATTGGCAATCAAATGTGAAGTCGGTAATCACATAGTTTATTGGATGAGTCACATAGTTAGTATAATGTTTAATACAATTAGTTAATTATCTGAGAGTTATGAGTAATCACAATTAGAATATTGCCATGTAATTTAGTATTAATTGAGTAATAGTTCTGTTAGTGTTAATTGATATGTAATTAAATTCAGTAGTTAGAATAATTGTTAAAATACAAAAATAAAAGCAATTTGTTAATTAGACTTCATTCACAGTAAACGATTAAGGTTTGAAATCAACATCGTAATTCTGTATTTGTATTTCTCTTCATTGAATAAAATAATTTGAGCTTTATTATCTTCTGAATCTGAGCATCTGTGTAAAATAATGAATTCTGATTTCTATTTCTCTTATCCGATTCTGTATGATCTGGGCCTAATAAGTAGCGAAGGCCCAGAACTATGTAAATTCGTAACTGAGCTTCTGCTAAACACTTTTAGCGTGTTCCTGGGTTCTAAGACCCAGATGTATGAACTAATACGCTGAAATGAGTGCAACAGTCCAGGCCCATGTAATATAAAAATAAGGCCTGGCCTGCATTCTGGAAAAAATAATAAACTAAGGAAAAACCAAAAATAGAAAAATATAGTATATATATAGGATTGGACTATAAAATTAAGTGGGATGAGCCTCGCATTGAAAACAAAACAGCGGGGCCCCCATATAAATGAATAATTATATAATAGACTCGGGAAGGTTGATAGTTAATTTCACAACCTTTCCAAAAGATCAAAAAGCCGATAGACGATTTAGGCGCGACTTTTAAAATATACTTTCCACAATACGAGTGCACATTTGATGTGACTCAAATCATAAATCTCGGCGAAGCCGAAACGTGTTAAAGGTCACAGGCGTACTGGTTGCGGTGTGGCTCGAAATACGTTTTCGCGATGTCGCAATTCATAAAATATTCAAATGGGAAACACGTACATATTGTTAAAAGGCATGTAATAAATCATCTAAAATCAAGAACGACAGCTGAGCGACCGTGCTAAAACCACAGAATCCGGGAGTTCCTAACACCTTCTCCCGGGTTAACAGAATTCCTTATCCAGATTTCTCGTTGCGCGGACTGTTAAAACATAGTCAACTTCCTCAGATTCGGGATTAAACGTTGACTTGGGACACCATTATTTTCCTAAGTGGCGACTTTGAAACTTTAAATAAAATCCCGAACCGATTGTCATTTATTTGGAAAAACTCCTTCCTCGTTGTTATTATATCCTTTCCTGGTGTATTCATAATATCGAGGTATACCTTATTCTCTTAATCGAAGAAATGAATAAAGGTAGTGAAAAGGGAGGTGTGACAAACCAGAAACCCCTCTGTACCTTCTAGCAAGGCCAATATTGGTGTCGAGGTCAACCTTGACTTCAATTCCTGAAAACTTTTCTCACAAGCGTCGGACCACTGGATCTTAACCGCCTTCTGCGTCAATTTAGTCAATGGGGAGGCGAGGGTTGAGAATTCCTCCACAAACCTCCGATAGTACCCGGCCAAACCCAAGAAGGTACGAATCTCTCTCGGGGTCGTGGGTCTAGGCCAATCCTTCACTGCTGCAATCTTCTGAGGATCCACCTGAATCCCCTCACTGGAAATAACATGTCCCATAAAGGCTACGAACTCCAACCAAAACTCACATTTTGAGAACATGGCATACAATTGGTGCTGATAAAGGGTCTGCAATGCTGCTCTGAGGTGAATGGCATGATCCTCCCTGCTCCATGAGTAAATGAGGATGTTGTCAATGAAAACAATCACAAAGGAATCTAGGAATAGCTTGAAAACCTGATTCATAAGGTCCATGAAAGCTGCTGGGGCATTTGTTAGCCCAAAAGACATGACCAAAAACTCGAAGAGACCATAACGAGTTCTGAAGGCGGTCTTAGGAATATCCTACTCTCTAATCTTCAATAGGTGGTACCCGGACCGCGGATCAATTTTAGAGAAAAACTTTGCCTCATGCAATTGGTCAAACAAATCATCCACCAGAGGCAAAGGATATTTATTCTTGATGTTGACCTTTTTGAGCTGCCGATAATCAATGCACATTCAAAGTGACCCATCCTTCTTTCTGACAAAATGAACCGGAGCAGCCCACGGTGATACACTCGGTCGTATGAACCCTTTCTCTAATAAATCCCTCAGATGTTCCTTTTACTCCATTAACTCTGTTAGTCCCATTCTGTATGGTGGAATGGATATTGGTTGAGTATCCGGAAATACATCAATCCCAAAATCGATCTCCCTATCTGGCGAGATCCCTAGGAGCTCATCCGGAAACACTTCAGGAAACTCATTCACAACCGGCACAGACTAGAGGGCATACACATTTGAGGCGGTGTCTGTTACATGGACCAAATGATAGATACACCCCTTCTTAATCATCTTTGAAGCCTTAAGGTAGGAAATAAACCTACACCTTGGCACTACACCATTTCCTCTATATTCAATAACTGGCTCATTAGGGAACTCGAGCCTCATGACTCTCGTCCGACAGTCAAGCTTTGCAAAGCACAAATAAAGCTGGCCCATCCCTATAATCGCATAAACATCTACCATCCCAAGCTCAATAAGATCGGTTTTGATAACACGACCACTTACCATAACAATACAATCCTTATAGACTCGTGAGGCTATAATAGAATCACCAACCGGAGTCGATACGAGAAATAGCTCATAAAGCTGTTCGGGTTCTATCCTAAAACTTGAAGCAATGAACGGGGTGACATAAGACAAGGAGGACCCCGGATCAATAAGAGCATAGCAATCAATAGCCTGAACAGATAAGATACCTGTAGCAACATTTGGAGAAGCCTCAGCACTCTGGCGGCCACACAACGCATAGAATCGGCTAGGTCCACCCCTACAATGAGCTCCACCCCTAGCTGCACCATGCCCTGCTGAAGCTGGAGGACACGCTAATGATGTAGCAGCTGAAGAACCAGATGACTGAGCAGATCCCCTACCCATACCCTGACTGGGTGCATGGAAGTCCTGATGAATGTGACCTCTCACCCCGCAACTGAAGCATATCGGCATATCTAGGTAGCAGGTCTCTATATGAAATCTCTCACACTTGGGGCATGTACGTCTCCCCTACTGTTGGGACCTCACTCCAGGACGACTAGGTTGGCGAGACCTCCTGCTGTTTGAACTTGGTCTCGAGTGACTGCCCTGCTGATGACTATGCATAATTGGCGGTGCACTCGCTGATGACTAAGCATATGATTGGGATGGCCCTGATGACCGTCTCCCTGGAAGTGACCTCCCTGAATGACCCATTGACCGGGCCCTGTTTCTACTCTTTCTTTCCGCACGAATCTTCAACTTCCTAGCTTCAGTGGCCTGAGCAAACCCCACAATCCTTCCATAGTTCATATCTGAGTGCAAAGCTGCTATGGCGGCCTCATTCACTACCAAAGGGCTAAGGCCCTGAATAAATCGCCGAACTCAGGCATCCATGGTCGACACTAGCTGAGGGGCATACTTGGACAATCTCACGAACTCCATGTGGTACTCTCAAACACTCATAGTGCCCTGTTTGAGGACCTCGAACTCAGTGGCACGGGCTGCCATTGTCTCGGCACGCAAGAAATGGTCCATGAAGGCATCTACAAACTCCTCTTATCTAGCCGGAGGGCTCCCTTCCTCACGGGAATCCTCCCACATCTCAAACCACAAACGTGCCGCTGCATTCAGCCTATATGAAGCCAACTCTACCCCCTCTATATTTATAGCCTTCATCACTCTGATAGTCTTATATATCTTATCAAGAAAATCCAGCGGATCTGCCTTTGGGTCTATGCCTGAGAATTCTGGAGGGCTAATCACAGGAACTGGTGGACTCTAGAACCGAAGGAATCTCCCTGTCCATTGGAGGACGTAAGGGCATCATGAGATCTCTGGGCCTGGGCAGCCACTAACTGGGTTAACATATGAATGGCTTGTCTAAGATCCTCATTAGAAACTTCGGAACTAGAAGCTGGAGCTGTATCCGAATCGGGAATACTGGCAGGAGGGATGGTGGCACCCTCTGCCGCAGCCAAAATAGGAACACTTGGGTCTGGAATACATGGACCGGGCAAAATTTAGGACCAGTGGGTCATTCTCACCCACGGTGTCAGGTACATGATTCACAGCCATACTTGGGGTGGCATTGGCCACAAGGTTGAGTCTAGCATTCTTCTTAGGTGCCATATTCTGAAAATTTTGGAACAAGGTGCCAATTAGACACAATAACTTTCACTTTGCACTTTTCCGCATAAATAATAACAATGAAATTGCTAAATTCCTAAATGTCCATGCAGCCCCCAACTTATAGATGTGGTCCACAACACACCGATAAGAGGGGCGCTACTAGACACGGCTCCGAGACATTCTAAGACACATAAAAACCTTAGGCTCTGATACCAAGTTTGTCACGCCCTAATTCGATGGACATGACCGGTGCCTGACCGGGTAACCCCAGTCAAGCGGACCTGGGTGCCTTTCCTAACCCACGTGTTACCCTTGTTTTGTTTATTACATATAAGCCAAGATCTTACAAATTATAACTGGATTCACATTTTTCAAACATAACCACACGATTAACTTACTAACAAGTATACAAATATACAACGCCCAACATATATATATGTACATACATAGTCCATAGTCCCACAGTTTACTATCTACAGAGCCTCTAGTATATAAGGGATGATACAATACATGCCGGTAAAAAGGCTCTGGCTATACCTTACCCGAAAACAAAATAAAGTCTAAAACAGAAGTGGAATGAGCCATGCAGGGTCCCGAGAGGAAATGGGCTCACCAAATCTGGCAGTGGAAGATGAAGGATGCTACTGCCGACGAGCTGAAGTACCTGCTACTGATCCACATACAATCATAACACGAATGTAGCATCCCCGACAAAAGGGACGTCAGTACACTAGAATTGTACTGGTGTGTATGGACAAGCTTTCTCCCAAGTAAACTCAAGCCATTAAACAAGTAAATCACGACGATAAGAAAACCAATGATTATACCAGGAGCTAATAAAGCCAGCCAGCCAATCATGTTCCCTCATTTACTTCGTTTCAAGTAGTTCTCAGCCCAAAGTACAATTAAAGATCAACAAGAAAGGCAACTACCAAACATACGCAGAAAACACAATCAAGTCAAATAAAGGGGCAATCAGTGCCCCACAGGTTGCAAACTCTCATGCTGTCTCCTTTAACAAGTTCACATCAATGATTTTCATATCAATTTCAGTGCCAATTTCGATCGCTTTCCACCCTTGTTACCTCAAACACCCTTATTACCTTGACCACCATTATCACCCCAACCCACACCTTATTACTTCATGTTGCGGCGCGCAACCCGATCCACCGTACAGTTTCAATCACAACAATAACAAACACCAAACAAGGCACTGAACAAGATCACAACAATTTCAAATAAGCAATTTACAAATTGGTTCATGCTTTCAAATACTTTTCAAACCAGTATCACAGCCAAATTACATTGTTTCCATATTCGAGAGTACCCATATCATTATGTTCAACAATTTATCACAATTATGTGTTTCATTTCTTTCCCACAAGAATCCACGCATGCCATCACAACAATTGTTCACAATTCTTTACCAATTTGAACTCTCCTTTTTTATCTTTCGATTCATATTCCATATCACACCATACATAGTTCAACATCAATTGGATACCCAACAACAAAACCAAAAAATTACACACAATTTCTCAAAAGTATCACATACCAACGAATTGTACAGAAAAGGGCGATTTCACAAGAATCAAAGTTATCCATATATACCTGGCATCCAATTTTACTTCTTTCAATCTCTTACTTAAGCTCACCCAAGTTATCCTAAGTTGCCAACTTCAGTTTTTGCAAACTCTTACTCCTACACACTTCCTTTTACTAAAATTCAATTTCAAATAACATGCATGAGTGTCACATTCTATTTTCAAAAGCTATTGTATGCAAATCTTTCTTTACCCATTTTAAAACTGAAAATCAAAGAAGATGGTTAGGGCTCTTACCTTTTAAAAGATTGGGGAAGATGACACTTTCCCTAGAAACCTCCGGACCAAACGATTAGAAACACTCTTTGAAGATGGGTATACTTCTCTCTCTAGAATCCCTCTTTCCTCTCTCTAGTTTTGTTAAGAAAATATGAGAAAAATTAAGGTTGGGGGTGTTTTATTAAAGAAGGAGTCAATTCTGCGATCGCAGAATCAACATGCCGTCCACATAATGGACCACATAATTGCCCCTAAAAATGCACATGTTCTGTTACGATATGCGATCAGAATGCAGTCTGCATTCGTGTTCTGCGGTCGCAGAATGCACCACAGATTTGACACTAAAAAATTCTCAAAAAATTATGGATTGGATCTGCGGTCCACATTTTCAATTATGTGATCGCATATTGGACCGCATTTTCAACACAACTTTTGGAAAACATTCTGTTAAACTCT
The DNA here is from genome assembly GCA_032618575.1 of Nicotiana noctiflora. Lineage (NCBI taxonomy): Eukaryota > Viridiplantae > Streptophyta > Magnoliopsida > Solanales > Solanaceae > Nicotiana > Nicotiana noctiflora. Next base: position 229,041 of record JASVEL010011678.1, read on the forward strand.
GCGGTAGGAATACGGTCCGCATAGCAGATCAGCAATCGCATTCCTGACCGCAAAATCTACATTTTATGGAAAATTCATTCTTTCAATTTTTGAAACGTAAATCACTACCAAGGATCCAAATAGCGGCGAGCAAGCTCGCCGCAAAGAATTCTACGTATTCCTAACACCCCATTCAGACCATGACACCACAGCTACTAGGGTTTAAGCACAAAAATTTTATGGGGCCTTACATCCTCCCCCCTTAAAATTATTCGTCCTCGAATGAGGATTTTGAAAATCAGTAGGCTTTGAAAGCCATGATATACAAATTTTCAAAATTTTTACTATCTCCTATATTTTAGAAAAATTTCGCCAGAGTTTCCTTTGTATTATGGACATATCCACTTGTCAGAGAGACCCCGAAACACATTACCAAAAAACAACACATATTCACAACATTTTCCACAGCTTGCACACACTTTCTTACCTCAACGACGACACATATTCTATCACATTGTTATATTTGCACATAAACTAGTCACTTCAATGAGTCCTTACCTTATTTATCCATCTCAATACACCATATACACATAAACAAACAATTATTATTTTACACTTACTATTAGTTGATTATTTAACACATGAGTCTTTATAAGGCTTTTATTTATCAAGGAAGGTTTAAGTGACCCTAGGTAACAACACATATAACGTTTTTGCAAAAAGGGAAGAATCTTTACTAAGACTAAGAAGTAAGCAATTTGGACAAGGCGATAGTTGTTTCTAAAAGGTGGAAGGGTCACATAATTTCTTCTAAGCTAGATCAAACAAATGGGGGTACTTTTCCTTCATTTCTTTTTCTGCTTCCCATGTGGCCTCCTCAACTTGTTGACTTTGCCACAATACTTTGACAGAGGCGACATCCTTATTTCTCAACTTACGAACTTGCCTATCAAGGATGGCAACCGGAACTTCTTCATATGACAAATCTTCATTAACCTCAATAGCCTTGACCGGCATGATGGTGGATGGATCTCCAATCACTTTCTTCAACATGGACACATGGAACACCGGGTGCACTGATGACATTTCAGGAGGCAACTCCAGCCTATAAGCAACTTGCCCAATCCTTTGAACAATTCGATATGGCTCGACATATCTAGGACTCAATTTCCCTTTCTTTCCAAATCGCATGACTCCCTTCATAGAGGATACCCTCAAGAACACCCAATTATCGACTTGAAACTCCAAATCTCTTCGACGAATATCTGCATAGGATTTTTGGCGATTCTGTGCAGTTTTCATCCTCTCCAAAATAACCTTAACTTTTTCCATAGCTTGGTACACCAGATCTGGCCCTAGCAATTCAGCTTCACCTACCTCAAACCATCCAATTGGCGACCTACACCTTCTCCCATACAATGCCTCAAATGGTGCCATCTGAATGCTAGCATGAAAGCTATTATTATAAGAAAATTCTATCAGTGGTAAGTGTTTATCCCAATTACCTTTGAAATCCATGACACAAGTCCGCAACATATCTTCAAGGGTTTGAATAGTCCGCTCGGCCCGACTGTCGGTCTGCGGATGGAAGGCTGTGCTGAGATTCACCTGAGTTCCCAAACCTTGCTGAAACGTCTTCCAAAAATTAGCTGTGAACTGAGCCCCGCGATTCGAGATAATAGAAAGTGGAGTGCCATGAAGCCTTACTATCTCCTTGATGTACAACTTAGCATATTGCTCCGTAGTATCAATGGACTTGACTGGCAGGAAGTGAGCTGATTTGGTGAGTCGATCCACTATCACCCATATTGAGTCAAACTTACGCTGGGTGCAAGGTAACCCTACCACGAAATCCATATTGATCGTTTCCCATTTCCACATTGGTATTTCTATAAGCTGAGTTAGTCTACTAGGCCGTTGATGCTCGGCCTTCACTTGCTAACAGTTCGGGCATTTAGATAAAAAGCTCACCACATCCTTTTTCATACCGTTCCACCAATAAATCTCCTTGAGATCATGATACATTTTTGTAGAACCTGGGTGCACAGAATAACTGGAAATATGAGCCTCTGCCATCACTCTCTCCCGAAGCTCGTCCACGTCCGGGACACATAGCCTACCTTGACACCACAATACACCATCCTCGCTACTGAGTGCAAATGCTAAAGTCTTGTTATTCACAACTGGTTCCTTCATCCGAACCAATGCTTGATCAATAAATTCCTTTTCCTTGATTTCTGCAACCAATGATGATTCTGCTCCATTATGCACCATAATATTCCCCTCATCTGACACCAAGATGCGAACCTTCAGACTGGCTACTTGGTAAACTTCTCGAGCCAGGGGTCTTTGATCCACCCCCAAATGAGCCAAACTACCCATAGATTTTCATCTACGAGCATCAGCCACCACGTTTGCCTTCCCTCGATGGTACAATATGTTCATATCATAGTCTTTAAGCAATTCTAACCACCACGGCTGTCTCAGATTCAGCTCCTTCTATTTGAACAAATACTAGAGGCTCTTGTGGTCTGAAAACACATCTATATGAACCCCATAAAGATAGTGCCGCACAATTTTCAAAGACAAACACAACTGTTGCAAGCTCCAAATCATGCGTCGGATAATTCTTCTCGTGATACTTGAGTTTCCTGGAAGCATAAGCTTTAACCTTTCTGCATTGCATCAATACACATCCCAAACCGACCCTGGAGGCATCACAATATACCACAAACCCCTCTGTGCCTTCTAGCAAGGCCAATACTGGTGCCAAGGTTAACCTTGACTTCAATTCCTGAAAACCTTTCTCACAAGCGTCGGACCACCGGAACTTAAATGCCTTCTGCGTCAATTTAGTCAATGGGGAGGCGAGGGTTGAGAATCCCTCCACAAACCTCCAATAGTACCCTGCCAAACTCAAGAAGCTACGAATCTCTGTCGGGGTCATGGGTCTAGGCCAATCCTTCACTGCTGCAATCTTCTGAAGATCCACCAGAATCCCTTCATTGAAAATAACAAGTCCCAAAAAGGCTACGGACACCAACCAAAACTCACATTTTGAGAACTTGGCATTCAATTGCTGCTGATGAAGGGTCTACAATGCTGCTCTGAGGTGAATGGCATGATCCTCCCTGCTCCGTGAGTAAATGAGGATGTCGTCAATGAATACAATCACAAAGGAATCTAGGAATGGCTTGAAAACCCAATTCATAAGGTCCGTGAAAGCTGCTGGGGCATTGGTTAGCCCAAAAGTGATGACCAAAAACTCGAAGTGACCATAACGAGTTCTGAAGGCAGTCTTAGGAATATCCTACTCTCTGATCTTCAATAGGTGGTACCCGTACCGTAGATCAATTTTAGAGAAAAACTTTGCTCCTTGCAATTGGTCAAACAAATCATCCACTCGAGGCAAAGGAAATTTATTCTTGATGGTGACTTTGTTGAGCTGCCGATAATTAATGCACATTCGAAGTGATCCATCCTTCTTTCTGACAAAAAGAATCGGATCACCCCACGACGATACACTCGGTCGTAAGAACCCTTTCTCTAATAAATCCCTCAGCTGCTCCTTTAACTTCCTTAACTCTGCTGGCGCCATTCTGTATGGTGGAATGGATATTGGCTGAGTATTCGGCAATACATCAATCCCAAAATCGATCTTCCAATCTGGCGGGATCCCTGGGAGCTCATCCGGAAACACTTCAGGAAACTCATTCACAAACGGCACAGACTTGAGGGCAGACACAATTTTGAAACTTAAATCACTATCAAGGGTCTGAATCGCGGCAAGCAAGCTCGCCGCGAAGAATTCTACGCATTCCTAACACCCCATTCGGATCATGACACCACGGCTACTAGGTTTCAAGCACAAAACTTTTACGGGTCCTTACAAAGGCCACGTGATGTTATGACCTTTTGGGGAGGATTCAGGTACTCTATTTCTATGATGTGAGACGAGATCTCAGTTCTATATTTTAAGGGTATGGAGGAATTAAATTACCGTTCTTTTGTTTGAGTCAGTTGTCATGATTTGGGTGTGTTCAGATCGTTTCTTATTAGAGCCTGTGTTGTGCTCATCGTGACTTAAGCTGATGAGAAGGTGTCATATCACTAGTGTGGTGTGTTATAATCAAAATGATCGTTGGAGTCATTAATGACTGCGAACATATGTGATTTCAGCTGGTTAGAAAGATAATATCGAGGTTTGGCTCCAAAATCTATTGTGGTATCAGTCAAAAGAGAAATGGATTCATGAATGGTTGACCTGAGAGATGGGTTTGGTATATCGTGTGTTTCAATTGCCGTGGGCAGTATATGAAGGTCTTGGAATAAGACATTAGCTAAGGAAAAGGTTTTTTTGTTAGTATTTGGTTATTGTGGCCAATTGCTGTGAATAGATGTCATCATCTCGAGTGTTTGGGTTGTGTAATATATCATATGGTCCCACTTGGAGTGGCAAGTATAGGTTATTGCAGTTGGTTCTGGTTTATTCTGAGTATAGACGTGGGGTTTTGATCCGGTGCGTGATTTCGGGAAGTGCAATGTGGTTTATGGTTTGGATGGGCTGTGAAATTTGAGATATATTGTGTTATCGGACTTATGTTAGATAGGGTGACGTGGGATCACCTCGAGTATATTCTTAGTACGGTCATTTAGCTATTAGGTTGCTTCTAGTACAACTCCGAGTCTGCTCGAGGACGAGCATTTCTTTAAGTTGGGGAGAATGTGATGACCCTACCCATCGTCATGTGAGTTACCACCCTATGTCCCCCATATTGCATTGCTTCATGTCTTAATATCTATATTAGAGTGTATCGGGTTAATTTGGATTGATTCTGGTTGAAAATAAGGCATATAGCCACTTAGAGTGATGCTTATTTCAAAAAAAGTCAACCTGAAGTTTACTATGTGGTTAGAAGGCTCGGATGTTGATTCCGGTGGTTCGATAATCTTCGGGAGGTGATTTGTGTCTTAGGAGACCGATAAGAATTTATTTGGAGGTTCGGTGTAGAAATAGGCTTGAATTGGCGAAGTTGGAATTTTGGCGAATTCCAGTCGATATATGAGATTTTTATCTGGGAGTCGGAATGGAATTCCGAGAGTTGCAGTAGCTTTGTTAGGTGATTTTGGATATGTGTGCAAATTTACAGGTCATTCGGACATCATTTGGTTGGGTTTTTGGTTGGATGTAGGTTTCGGAAATTCTAGTGAAAGTTAGGCTTGAATATGATGTAATTTGGTAATTTTTGTGTTTGAGGGCATGTTTTTATGATAGGAACAAGTTTGTGTGATGATTTAGAAGGGGTTTGTATGTTTGGTTAAGGTTCCGGGAGCCTCGAGATAGTTTCGGATGGTAAAACGAGAGGTATGGCATTTGGCTTCAGATCATTGTTGCTGTCAGCTAGTATTTCCGCTTCTGCGGAAGAGGGACCAAAGAAGCGAAGTCCGCAAAAGTGGAATATGTAGCATAGATGCGAGATGGCTTAGGTAGTGAAGTTCCACAGAAGCGGAGCATGGTTCGCTTAAGCGAGTCCGAGGGAGCAAAATTTTGATCGCATGAGCGGTCAGGGGTCGTGTGGGCTAGATCGCAGAAGCAGAATATTTTCCGCATAGGCGGAACCGCATGAGTGGTTTTTATGCGCAGAAGCAAAACTAGAAGACTTAAGTGAAACCCGTAGAAGCGGCTATTTTACCGCAGAAGCCGGAGCGCGGAAGCGGTCAAGGATCCGTAGAAGCAAAAATCACTGAGGGTTTAAGGATTAGTGTATTGGAAAATTTCAGTAGTGTTAAAATTAATTGGGTCTTCGAACTAAGAGAAGAATTGGGCGATTTTGAAGAGGAATTTGTGGAGCATCATCAAGTAAGGATTCTTGGACCCAAAGTATGTTATTATATTGATAAAACATGGATTTAATCTCTGAAAATGAGGAATTAAGGTGTAAAAATGGAGGATTTTGCTCTAAGCCTAAGAAATAGAAATTGATGATTTGAATGAGCAAATGGACACCGATTTTGATAAATTTTATATGTATGGACTCATGACGAGACGAGGATTCTGAAAATGTGAGTACAATAAATTTTCGATAAGTGAGCCTGGGACTCGGGTTTTGCTAGTTTCAAGATTTTTGTTATATTTCGATTGTTTTCGAGTGGGTGTTGCTCCATTAGTGTATTATGATATATTTGTACTGAGTTTGGCTAGTTTCGACGCGCGTGGAGGTTGGTTTGAGGAGCAAAGGCATCACGGGCTTGAGTTTTCACCAGTTCGAGGTGAGTAATACTTGGGAATGATATCCTGAGGGTTTGAAACCCTGGATTTGCACATCTTAGTGTTGTATTGAGGTAACTTGCATGCTGGACCTGAGCGTGGGTAGAGCACCATTGGGGATCGTAACTTGGTCCATCCCGGTTGTTGGTTTTAACCACGTATTTGCAAAGGTATTGTTGTTATCATCATGATTTGGTCTCATTGACATAGTTGGGGCATTGCCGATGGTTGAAACTCTTTATGAACTATCATCACTATTTGAAATACTATTTGAACTCACTTCCTGTGATTTACACTGCTTTTGAACTCAGCTATATTTTACTCAAACCTGGAGTTTTAACTGATATTTGAAATATCATTTGAGCTGAGTATCACTATTTTACTGATTCCTGAGGGGCTTTTTGATTATTTGTTGGACTGATTGGGACCGAGGGCCTTGTGTAAGGGCATAACGAGTAGCGTGAGGAGGCTTTCCGGCCTTGAGTGTTATGTGTGCATATGCATATATATGCACGGATCGGACTGCACGCCACAGTAGCATATTTCATGGATCAGACTGCATATCGCAGTAGTATATGGATCGTACTGCATGCCACAGTATTATTGCGCTTGGGCTGTAGGAGCCCATCCGGAGTCTGAACCCCCACAGTGAGCGCGGGTACCCAAATGGATCGAGCTGCACACCGCAGCGCTCATATGCATTGCATTCACTCATGTTTGTACTATGTGGCATGACATTGACATTAGAACTCATATGTCATTCACATACATACTGTTACTTTCCTCGTTGACCAGATACCCTGGTGTTACATGTTGAGGAGTGTTGTGCCCAAGGGGCCGACTTGCTCCATTTGATTTAGCCTTATATGCTGGCTGTTGAAAAAGAAAAGGGATAATTGTAAAAGAGAATTTTCAAAAGCGATATATTTAACTAATCTTGAGATTTTCTAAAGGATTTTCACAGTATTTCGGCTTTTCAAATAGGGATTTTACTATCTTGTTTAGCATTTTGGTGTGCCTATACGTGTTTTCTTATCGCTCAGTTATTATTCTCTTTTATTGCTACTGAGTTGGAAGTACTCACTTTACTCCCTGTACCTTGTGTGCAGTTGCAGGTATCGTTTACCCGTTAACGGGTTATTAGCTGGGCAGAAGACCTTATGGTGGTAGTTGAGCCAGGTGACTGCTAGCATTCGCGGAACCGTACTACATCTTTGTATTCCAGTTTTACTTTTGTATTTATCTATACATTGTTATCCAGTAGTAGAACATTTACTAATTAGATGCTCGTGACTTGTGATACCCCGATCGGGTTGTATTGGGATGAAATTTATAGTTAAATATGAATAAGTAATATTTCTATTTCTTTATGTTAATAGCTGATTAAATAGGATTTGGGGTGTTGGCTGGCCTTGTCTTCACGAGAGGCGCCATCACGATCGGGTAAGGAATTTCGGTCGTGACAAAAACCATCAAAATTACCATCACCTAAAAGAATAGTGAATGTCATCAATGGAGGAGAAGATATATACGGAGTAACGTACATGGCTTCGAATAAGATTTCTAAAATGACAATCACGCACGGAAGCGAGTGCGCAAAACCCTAGATCATGAAAGCATAAATTTTGATGATGCAGATGCGAAAGGAGAAATAACTCCTCACACTGATGCACTGGTTATATCATTATTTGTAAATGACACCGAGGTAAAATGAGTCTTGATTGATCCTGGAATTTCTGGAAATATCATTTTACTCATGTTGCTGCGAGAAATGCCAGTTGAACATAAAATGATACCAAAAGCACATACTTTATCACGCTTCAACAATTCAAGTGCAATAACGGTAGGAGAGGTAATTCTAACAACTAATGCTGCAGGTGTAATTCAAGAAAATAAATTTCAAGTAGTAGAGATAGAAATGGCCAACAACATAATTATGGGAAGACCATGGATCCATAATATGGACGCTGTCCCATCAACTTTACATCAAATTATTAAATTTCCATCACCTTGGGGAATATGCCAAATTCGAGGGGATCAACAAAGAGCTAGGAGTATCAACACTGTAACAGATACGAGCATCATTGGAAAAAAATAACAATTACAGGAAACAATTGAAGGTGTCAGAAATAAAACAACAACTGAGAAAACAGATTTAGACTCGAGACCTGATGTAATTCAGGAACATGAAGAGAATGATAACATTAAAACAACAATGGAGGAACTCGAAGCGGTAGTGATATTTGAGAAGTGGCCTGAAAGAAAAGTTTACGTATGAGCTAATTTTAAACCCGACATATGAGGTAAGTTAATTGAATTTTTAAAAGCTAATGTGGACTGTTTTGCTTGGTCCCATGCTGATATGACAGGTATACCGTTGTATGTGATGACTCACAAACTCAACAAGGACCCATCGTTTATTCCAATCAAGCAGAAGAAAAGAAAGTAGGGGACTTTCAAAAATCAAGTAATTCAAGATGAGGTTCAAAAATTGTTGAAAATTGGATCGATCCGCGAGGTAAAATATCCTAATTGGTTAGCCAACACGGTGGTCGTACCTAAGAAGAACGGTAAGTGGCGAGTTTGTGTAGATTATATAGATCTAAATAAAGCTTTTTGAAAAGATTCTTTCCCTTTACCTCATATAGATCAAATGATAGATATAATTGCAAGTCAAGAACTTTTGAGCTTTTTAGATGCATATTCGGGGTACAATCAAATCAAAATGCACCCTCATGATTGTGAGCACGTGATTTTTGCCCCAAGCAATTGAATTCCAAAATATATAATAAATAATACAAAAATTATTTTTGATTGCAATTGTGTGATTTATGTGAAAATACCAGTTTTTGTTTGAAATAAAATTGAAATGAAATTACAAAAAGGAATTAATTAATAAAATATCAAAAATTGTAGAATAAATGCTAGAAATTAGAAAATTAAGCAAAAATACAAAAAAATATCAGAAAATCAAGGAAAAATAAAAAAATAGAAAATAAAGGAAATATATCAGTTGTAAAATATATACAAAGGAAAAAAATACAAATAGAAAAATAAAATTATAAAATACAAGTCAAGGAAATAATAAAAATACAAAATACATTGTATAGCATTAATTTGGGCCAAATGCACGTAATACACATCCCAAAAACATTTACACAAATCAAGCCCAAATCATTTAGCCATGTCTGCCCAGCTACTAACCAAAAGACACCGTATCAACCAAATGAATCGGAGCCGTTGATTGCAAATGATCAACGGACCTGGTAAGGCAGTCCCCTTATAAATAAAACGCCGCCGCCTTTAGCATCAATCTCAACCGTTCATTGCACCTAATCAAATGGATGAGATCAAGGTACCATTTAAATGAAATGACACAGTTTAAGACAGTTAATCTTGACCGTCCAGTGTTATAATCTAACGGATACAATGAGACACCTCATTTATTGAGACGACACCATTTAAGATCCAAATGATCCTGGTCATTAATTTGATCCAATCCAACGGCCAGAAATCAACAATACACGATTAATATATATTAACCCTTCTCCCTTCAGACGCCTCATTATACACACACACATATTCTATACCAAAACCATAGCCGCCCTAATTTTCTTCTTCTCTCCCACCATCTCTCATGGAGACCACCGGAGGTCAACCCCAGACCTCCGTCTATGGCCTAAGCCAACCATAATACCCCTCCTCACCTCCAAACACCAATAAAACACCATTTACCCCAACCAAAAAACCAACAGTCCCCTAGTCTTTAAAATCCGTTCCTTGAAACCCTAGCCGGCGACAACCCAAGGTATGAACCAAGGTCCCAAAATAACACCCCTTGACTACCTTGAGGCGATCTACCACCCCATCTAGATGGTTTCCCTCGAATAAGCCCCAAACCCGTCGAATATTCGAAAAACACTCGCCGGAACCCTACTCCGGCGAGTACCAAAAACCACCCCACTCCCAAAAACCTTAGCCCAGGTCTCCAGACCTCCTCTCACGCACTCAAATCAAACCCCAAAGCCCCGTTCAGAAGATCTAGTACTCAGAATACTGACAGTCTTCGAAACTTTGTAAAACAAAGAAAAATGAAAAGAACAAAAAATAAAGAAAGAATAGGAAAAAGAAAAGGAAAAGGGTCTGAAAAGCTAAGTACCCCTCCCACCTTTGTTTTCGTTCTGAAACTTGCTTCTTTACATGCATATCATGCTTGTCTGAACCTGTTTCCATGCATATCTAAAATATGAATCTATCTCTATTTTTAATTCATACTTGTTCATACGAACCCTGAAACTCATACATTGTAACGACCCGGCCGGTCGTTTTAGAAATTACGCCCCAATCCCCAATTTAACTATTCCCCTAAGTTCATTTCTGCTATTGTGGTTTGCAGGGAGAGTCGGTTCTGAAATTTGGAGCATTTTGGGACACTTAGTCCCTAAATGAGAGCTTTAAAGTTAGAAAATGGTTTGTAGCCGGAACAGTATTAAGACGACCTCGGAACGGAAATCCGATGGTTCCATTAGCTCCATTAGGTGATTTCGGGGTTGGGAGCGCATTCGGAATGTATTTTGGAGGTTCGTAGCTCAATTAGGCTTGAAATGCCGAAGTTTGAAATTTTGGCGAATCCGAACGATAGGTGGGATTTTTGATCCGAGGGTCGGAATGGAATTCCGAAAATTTCTGTAGTTTCGTTATGTGATTTTGGATATGTCCGCAAATTTTTAGGTCATTAGGACATTGTTTGGTCGGGTTTTAGATTGAATGTGCAATTCAGAAAGTTTTAAGAAATTTAGGCTTGAATTCGATGTGAATTATGGGTTTTGATGTTGTTAGACGTGTTTTTTATGATTGGAATAAGTTCGTATCATGTTTTGAAGTAGGTTGGTGATTTTCGTTGGGATCCCGGGGGTCTCGGGATAAATCCGGGGGTCCAATCGAGCTAATTCATGCAATTTGGAAATGCTGTTAACTGCTGGTGTGTGCTGCAGACGAATGCTATATGCGATCGCAATGGACTGATGCGATCGCATAGAAGGTTTTGAAGAGGCCAAGTATTTGTTCTATGCGATCGCGGGCAAGGTTATGTGATCGCATAGCTTTGGAAGGTTGTGCTCTGCGATCGCGTATAGCCCTATGCGATCGCATAGTGTATAGAGAAGGGGGTCCCAGGCCCAGCTTTTGTCCTATGTGATCGTGGAGCATGGTATGCGATCGCATAGGTATATTATTGGTGAGCATTGCGATCGCAGTGAGGATTATGCGATCGCATAGAGTAATTTGGTGAGGGTCACAATTTGTTCTATGCGATCGCAACAGTGTTCATGCGATCGCATAGAGTAAAGATGTCTGGCAGTGGATTTTGGATTTAAGTCCAGAACAGTCAACCTGCGATCCTCACTCGCAAAACGCCATTGTTGAGCTCCAAGAGAGGGAATTGAAGGGGAAACGCTGGATATCATCGGGAAATCATCGGGGGTAAGTTTCTTGACCTTAATTCGTTGGTTTATCATGAAATCCGTGATTATTTCACTGAAAATGGAAGATTAAAGGTGGGTTTGAGCCCTAGGCCTAAATTTTAGAAAACCTTCGATTTGAATGGGCAAACGGAGTCCGATTTTGATAAATTTCATATTCACGGACTCGTATTGAGATAAGGAACAAGAATATATAAATTTCGTGATTTTTCGATAAGCGTACAGAAAGTCGGGTTTTGGCAACTTGTGGGTTTTGGTGTATTTTGAGTTGTCTTGATTGGGTAATGCCCAATTGGCCTATTTTGATGTGATTCTGTTGATTTTATCAGATACTACACCTGTGGAGGCCGACATTCGCGGCAAGAGGGTTATTTCTTAGCAGTTTTGTACCGGAATTGAGGTAAGTGGCTTGTCTAACCTCGTGTGGGGGAATTTTCACCCCTAGGATATTATGTGATAGTTTAAATGCCTTGTACGCGAGGTGACGGGCGTGTACATCTGCTGGTTGTTGAACACATATGTTATTTAAAATGTTCGATGAGTGATATTCCTGTCTTTAGCTGTTAATTTGATATTTTACCCGGTAGTAGTTAGAAAAGCATGATTAGGTAGTACATAACTGTTAGTTGCCTAATTGTCTTATTTGAACTTCATGATAATTATTGGCACTACTTTTCGGTGAAGTTATAGTTAGGCATAATTTATTCTCTCTGTGTATTCCCTTATTTGCTGTGCTTGTGGACTGCGGGTTCAATTCCCGGAGACCCAGGGCTGTGGGTTCGATTCCCAGAGACCCGAAATGATATTGGTAGGGACTGCGGGTTCGATTCCCGAGATCCTGAGTTATTGGTAGGGACTGCGGGTTCGATTCCCGAGATCCTGAGTTATTGGTAGGGACTACGGGTTCGATTCCCGAGATCCTGAGTTATTGGTAGGGACTGCGGGTTCGATTCCCGAGATCCTGAGTTATTGGTAGGGACTACGGGTTCGATTCCCGAGATCCTGAGTTATTGGTAGGGACTACGGGTTCGATTCCCGAGATCCTGAGTTATTGGTAGGGACTACGGGTTCGATTCCCGAGATCCTGAGTTATTGGTAGGGACTACGGGTTCGATTCCCGAGATCCCGAGTTATTGGTAGGGACTGCGGGTTCGATTCCCGGAGATCCTGAGTTATTGATTATTTATTGAGACATGGGCTGCGGGTTCGATTCCCGGAGACCTAGAGGTACTGTCAATGGGACTGTGGGTTCGATTCCCACAGGTCCTGGACTTGTTAATTGAGTTAGTTACTTGTTGTTAGCTTAATTGTAGGCGGTTGCAGTAATCATCTTATTATTGTTATTTCGGAAATTATTATCATTTAAACTGTTTATTATTGTTATCATCACTATATTATTGTTTCTCAGTAGGGCCCTGACCTTCCTCGTCACTACTCCATCGAGGTTAGGCTTGGCACTTACTGAGTACCGCCGTGGTGTACTCATGCTACTCTTCTACACACTTTTATTGTGCAGATCCAGGTCCATCTGATCAGACGCACTACCGGTGATCCTGCAGCTTTCAGGGAGACCTCGAGGTATGATCTGCTACGTCCGCGGATCCGGAGGCTTTTCCTTCTATTCTGATAGTATTAGTTGACATTTTTCCCTCATTTTGTTGTTAGATACTCTTTACTCATAGAGCCACAGTTGTATATCCTCTTTTAGTCTGTGTTACCCGTTGTCACGCCCCAAATCGAGGAACATGACCGGCGCCTGACCGGGTTGCCCCAGTCAAGCGGACCTGGGTGCCTTTCATTCCCACGCGTTACCCCTGTGATGACTGTTTCTCATTAACCAAATATATTACTAATCATAATCGATTTCACATTAAACAAATAAAACGATACGAGTGATTCATTAACTAGATTTCAATTTTTACAACGCCCGACATAACACAATATATACATAAGACTGGAGTCCCACAGTTTACATGTCTACAGAGCCTCTAGGATACAAAAGGGAAATACAATACTTGCCGGTAACAAGGCCCCGGCTATACCTTACAAAACCAAAATGAAATCTAAACCGAAGTGGCATGAACCACACAAGGCCCCGAGGAAGAAAGGGGCTCACCAAAACGGGCAGTGGAAGGAGAAGGATACTACTGCCGATGAGCTGAAGTGACTGCTACTGATCCACCTACAATCATAACACGAATGTAGCGTCCCCGGCAAAAGGGACGTCAGTACACTTGAATTGTACTGGTATGTATGGACAAACTTTGTCCCAAGTAAACTCAAGCCATTAAATTACATCAACAATTTATTTAAGCCAGCCAACCATGTTTCCACATTTTCCTCTTTTCAAATAATTCTCACACAAAGCACCTTCTACGATCAACCAATTTAACAATAACCAATCAATCACGTAAAGCACAAGTAGTCAAACAAAGGGGCAATCAGTGCCCCACGGGTTGCAAACTCTCCTGCTGTCTCCTTTCACAATTTCACATTATTGATTTATGTATCAATTTTCAATAGCGATTTCGATCGCTTTCCATCCTTATTGCCCCTGACCACCCTTATTACCTCGGCCACCCTTATCACCCCAACCCACACCTTATTTCACCACGTTGCGGCGCGCAACACGACCCCGCCTTACGGTTGAAAACACAACAATTTCAAACAGCAGATAAGGTACTACACACAATTTCAACAAGTTCAAATAAGCAACTTACACATTGGTTCATGTTCTCAATTTCTTCTCAATTCAATATCACAACCATGTTACAAGTATTCCAAAATCGAAAATGCCCACATAATCATGTTCAACAATTCACCACAATTAAGGTGTTTCAAAGTCTTTCCACAATAAGCCAAATATGCCATCACAATGGTTGTTCCCAATTCTTTACCAACCCCGATTACCTTTTTATCTTTCAATTCATATTTCATACCATACATAGTTCAACATCAATCAAATGCTCAACAAGGAAATCAAAGGATTACATAAAATTTCTCAAACTGACACATGCCAAGACAATTCGCACACATTGGGCGATTTTACAAGAATCAAAATTAGCCATACATACCTGGTGATGATGTTTTTCCTCCTACTTTATGCTTACCCAAGATATCCTACTCTTGCCAACCTTGTTCTTGAAGACTCTTACTTCTACTCACTTCTTTTTACTAGAAATCAAGTTCAATAATCATGCATGAGTGTAAAAATTCTATTTTCAAAAGCTATTATATGCAAACCTCTCTTTACCCAATTAAAACTGAAAATCAAAGAAAATAGTTAGGGTTTTTACCTTGAAAATATTGGGGGAGTTGAATCCTTGCCCTAGAATCCCTTGGAATTAAGTAGTTGGAACAATCTTTGAAGATGAAGAACTTCTCTCTCTAAAAACCCTCTCTTCTCTCTCTAATTTTGGTGAGATGATATGATAAAATGAAGAAGAAAGGTGTTATATTAAAGAAGAGATCGGGTCAAAATGTTACAAAAATCGGGCCGGGGTCAAATATGCGGTCACTATGCGACCGCAGAACCCACATGCGGTCCGCATAATGACCGCAGAATTGCCCCAAATTTTACAAGTTTCTGTTAAGGAATGCGGCCAGAATGCGGTCCGCATGTTTGATCTGCGGTCGCAAAATGCACCGCAGATTTGACATGCGATCGCATATCGACCGCACATTTGACAGATTTTTTGGGAAACTCTCTGGAACGATTTGCGGTCAGAATGCGGTCCGCATGTTGATTCTGCGGTCGCATTCTTGACCGCATATTTGACACTTTTTCGGAAAAATTATTTCTCTACATTTTTGAAACTTAAATCACTACCAAGGGTCCGAACCGCGGCGAGCTTGCGAGCCGCGAAGAATTCTACGCATTCCTAACACATCATTCGGACCATGACACCACATCTACTAGGTTTTATGCACAAAAATTTTATGGGGCCTTACACCCGTGAGGTTCCGGATCTTGGTAGTGTTTATACAGTGTGTTGAAGGATGTATGTGCCATGCGACACAGATTACATATCTTTTTATGCTATTTTGCCGTTGTTTCTTATTTAAGGGTTTATAGTTTGTATATTCCGCAACGTGTTAGGCTTACCTAGTCGTGGGGGACTGGGTGCCATCACGACATGTTCACGATTGGTGAACTAGGGTCGTGACAAGTTGGTATCAGAGCTCTAGGTTCGTAGGAGTCACGGGACACGGACCGGTTACTTAGATTCTCGCTGATCGATACGGAGACGTCTGTATTTATCTACGAGAGGCTATGTAACTGTTTAGGAAACTCTTCAATTCTTTGAATTCCTTATCGTGCGCCATTTATTCGGTTGGAGCCTATGTCATATGTTCTTTTGCATCCACTCGTGTATTGAAATTGCGCACTCGGTATCAAGTATGCGCCGACGGTTCGTGATGCTGCAGAGGGATTTCAAGGGAGTCAAGAATTTACTCAACCATTGTTACCGCGTGTCATCCATATTGATAATGCAAGAGAATTGAGAGATCTTCAATTGTGCACATGGGGGTGCACTAGATTCTGACATTCGGTTGATAAGTACTATCTTGAGAAGGTTTACTTAACTGCCAAATCGTCACGGCAATGGTAGAATCACAAGGTGGATGTAGATCTAAAGATAGTTGGTGGTAATAAAGACTATATGGTTCATATGAGATATCTATTTAGCGAAGGATTCAGGACAGCAGAGATACTGGGGAAAATGAGTTTAAATGTCTTAAGAAGGACATGTACCAAACGAATGCCTTTGGCTTGTTTTATGATGAAGACGTACGAATGTTAAGGGCTAGTATCATGGATTAACAAGATGTATCTTAAGCTTCGTGTCAAGTGAAAGGATTTCACTATCAACAATGTAATTATGGGTCATGTGTCATATCAGATTTGGCCTGCAATGTATTTAGGTGCTATTCAAAAAGTTCTTGAAAACTTGCGGATGGGCAAGAGTTGAGGCTCGTATGGTATGATGTTGGGACTTTAGATGTTCCTGTGTCCCTAATAAACTCTGCATTTTATTACCAGCAGGGAAATATTTGACAAAGGCTACATGGTGCTTCATAGGCGTGTGAGAATCATAGTATGTTTCAAGATGTTGTTGGTAGAGAATGCTCGGTGCATGGAGCGAGAAGATATTTGGTTGTATTAGGATGAGGTAATACCCTATGATGTTAGAGTGCTAATAGAGCACATGTGGTTATATTCGTTGGATCAAGTGAGTTGCAGTTGGATAATAGTAAATGACTTGAGAGAATGGTTCTAATATGTTCGAGAGTCGTGTAATAGTGGCTTTGGGCTAAGTGGGAGAGTCCCACCGCTTAAGATTGGGTCGCATGGTTAATTACCTGCGTGAATTCTGGGTATTAACGTTAATGGGCTATTGCAGAGTATATGAATTGTCGAATGCATGTTATGGTTAGCCTTACTGGCTCATGTTCAAACTTGAGGAAAGATTCATAACTTATGCCTCGTATAGGTGCAGGCTTCGCGGGAAGTGGTTCCGCTGGGTGCTTTATCGAGAGGGTATTCATATGTTATAAACATTCAGTAGAGTTGGTTGCATACTGGGCCAAGTCGGGGCCGGATGGTTCTCAATAGCGGTCCTAGTGAATTCAAGAGGTAAAGTGTGGTGCCTGATAATTCTGAGTCTATAAGTACAGCCGAGGCTCAAGCTTTTGAAGCAACTTATGAAGAAAGGCACAAAACGATCTATGATGTTTTGACTTGTGGTGTAGTATTTGAGAGACATGAAATGGTCGTCGTTCTTGAGACAGCATGGCCTCATGATTTAAGGTCACTTGGGGTAAGTGCGGTTGGAATAAGTTAGGTATTGAAGGAAGATATTAACATTATAAGGCAATCCAGGATGAACTGGAAGAAAGTAGATTGATTAGCCAAAGTAGAGTTGGCATATTGGTGTCAATGATCGGTTCATGTAACGTGATCGAATTATGCATGTGATTTGTGGCGGTGCATTTGAGGCTTGTCGGCCGCAGTGTTTGATGGTATTCTGAAGTATTCTTCTGTTAGGGCCTGTTATGAGTAGGCAGATCTCGGAAGGGGTTATGGTGGCTTGGACCGCTGCATAGAGATTGGCATATTCAACGGTAATGAGAACTCGCATGTGTGTAGTTATCCTGAAATGAGTTAAATGGAAAGTCTTATGTGATGGGGTATTAGCCTATCGTCAGTTCTAGAGTTGTGATGGAAATTGCGTCTATCATATATCGACACGTGAGGTGCAGTGAGTAGTATGAAATTTGAAGTAAGGACCAAGGTCACGGTTTGGTCAATGAATGTGATATAAAGAGCTCGGATGAGCAGGAAAGGAGTTTCAGTGTTTTGAGTAAGATGGGTAATAACATTAGTATCATTTGAGATCGGTGTTCCGTGAGAAAGGCTTTGCATTCCGGTTAGGGACTCCTGATCGCTTTTCAGTGTTAGTGCGGCCGGTGGGTTGAATGTGCAAGCCCGTTTAATTATTCGGAAGATGGTGGGAGCTTGCCCCACAAGAAGATTGTATAGTTGTGACATGTAGTCACTTGATTGGTTAGAAATTTAAACCAGTATGAGGATTTTGGTGATATCATCGATTTGAGAATTTATGCCCTGAAGGAACTCTGCTTATTGGGTTATAGACCTGTGAAATACTATTGACTTAGCTTGGCACGACCAGGATAGACTTAAGGTCGGTGGATAGATTTAAATGTGGAAGTGAGCCTTGCGTCAGGCCGGTTATGTTTCTTCCAGCAATGCGCCCTTTATGGGGGGATAGTCGCGGTCTTATTTTGCGGTTAGTTAATTCATGTAAAGATATATTGCGCCATATGAGTGTGAGACGGCTTGGTAAGTTCCTCATGCGTTGGGGTTTCGCTCAGCGGTGATGTTATATGAGCATGAGGGCTCTTGAGACTCAGATCTTATATCGCACCTCGGTTGTGCTTGAGTTCATAGCCTATAGCGCTATATGTTTTCATTGAGTCTGATATCATGCACCTTAGTGTGCTTATGATCGATATTCAGTATTTTGATGTGACGAGCTATTCAGCTCGACATATGACTCTTTGTGTGAGTTTATATTGTTGGGATCGGGTGGCACGCCGCCATGGTTATATTGTTGGGATCGGGTGGCACGCCGCCATGGTTATATTGTTGGGATCGGGTGGCACGCCGCCATGTTTTATTGTTGGGATCGGGTGGCACGCCGCCATGGTTATATTGTTGGGATCGGGTGGCACGCCGCCATGGTTATATTGTTGGGATCGGGTGGCACGCCGCCATGGGTATACTGTTGGGATCGGGTTGCATGCCGCAACAGTGTGATGTTTATTTCGGTGTCCATAATTGCTCTTATGTGTTCTGTTTCCTATTTTTCTGAGGAAGTCCATGTTAGTGTGAGAGTTGAATAGTTCTCTCTAGTGTTCGCCTTCCTTTTGTATCACGTACGAATTAGTGGATTACTAGCACATTGTGTCATCTTGTGGGACTTTTGATTATGTCTGATATGGCTTATCGCCTGAGCAGTTCGTACTGGGTGAGATGAGATTATGTGATTTGGGGTCAGTGCAAACTGATTATATGAGGTATATTATAGAGGAAAAGAATCACCCTCTGGTTTAGGACAAGGTAATGGATCCTGTCGGGAGTATAGACCCAATGAATTGTTGATTCAGTAGTTTCTTATGGATATCGGGACATCTCTTCCGTCGTGTCAGTATTGTAAAAGTGGAACAAGGCCTATGTAGATCGTGAGGTGCAATGGGAGCATCTGATTCGTTGAATTTTTGGCTAATTTGATCAGAAAATATTATTGTGGTCCTGTGGATTTTGAGTTGCAAGGTAAGAATCCAGCAAGGTTATGCAGTCATGTTTGAGGACAGCGTTTGAGGAATATTGAGTGATCTATTGATGAAAACAAGCCTGACATAGAATTCCGGATGTTGGAATTAGGCTATAAGACTTAATTGTTGAACAAGAGGGAATATCTTCAGATTATATCAGGCTAATGTGCCCAGCTGAGTCCTAGATCTATTGGCCCTTTTGAGATTTTGAGACGTGTTGGGGAGGTCGCTTATGAGTTGGCCTTATCTCCCAGTCTAGCCAGAGTCCATCCCGTATTTCATGTCCCTATGCTCCGGAGGTACCATGGTGACCCGTCACATGTGTTGGATTTCACTTATGTTCAGCTAGACGAGGATCAGTCTTATGTTGAGGAGCCAGTAGCCATTCTAGACGGGCAAGTCGGGAAGCTAAGGTCAAAGAACATCGCTTTAGTAAAGGTTCAGTGGCGGGGCCAGCCGGTCGAGGAAGCGACCTGGGAGACCGAGCAGGATATGCGCAGCCAGTACCCTCATCTTTTCACTACTCCAGGTATGATTTCTATGCTCGTTCGAGGATGAACGAATCTTTTAAGTGTGGGAAGATGTAACGACCCGGCCGGTCGTTTTAGAAATTACGCCCCAATCCCCAATTTAACTGTTCCCCGAAGTTCATTTATGCTATTGTGGTTTGCCGGGAGAGTCGGTTATGAAATTTGGAGTATTTTGGGACACTTAGTCCCTAAATGAGAGCTTTAAAGTTAGAAAATGGTCCGTAGCCGGAACAGTGTTAAGACGACCTTGGAACGGAAATCCGATGGTTCCATTAGCTCCGTTAGTTGATTTCGGGGTTGGGAGCGCGTTCGGCATGTATTTTGGAGGTTCGTAGCTCAATTAGGCTTCAAATGCCGAAGTCTGAAATTTTGGCGAATCCGAACGATAGGTGGGATTTTGATCCGAGGGTCGGAATGGAATTCCGACAATTTTTGTAGCTTCATTATGTGATTTTGGATATGTCCGCAAATTTTCAGGTCATTCGGACGTCGTTTGGTCGGGTTTTAGATCGAATGTGCAATTCGGAAAGTTTTAAGAAATTTAGGCTTGAATTCGATGTGAATTATGGGTTTTGATGTTGTTAGACGTGTTTTTTATGATTGGAATAAGTTCGTATCATGTTTTGAAGTAGGTTGGTGGTTTTTGTTGGGATCCCGGGGGTCTCGTGATGAATCCGGGGGTCCAATCGGGCTAATTCATGCAATTTGGAAATGCTGTTAACTACTGGTGTGTGCTGCGGACGAATGCTCTATGCGATCGCAATGGACTGATGCGATCGCATAGAAGGTTTTGAAGAGGCCAAATATTTGTTCTATGCGATCGCGGGCAAGGTTATGCGATCGCATAGCTTTGGAAGGTTGTGCTCTACGATCGCGTATAGCCCTATGCGATCGCATAGTGTATAGAGAAGGGGGTCCCAGGCCCAGCTTTTGTCATATGCGATCGCGGAGCATGGTATGCGATCGCATAGGTATATTATTGGTGAGCATTGCGATCGTAGTGAGGATTATGCGATCGCATAGAGTAATTTGGCGAGGGTCACAATTTGTTCTATGCGATCGCAACAGTGTTCATGCGATCGCATAGAGTAAAGATGTCTGGCAGTGGATTTAAGTCCAGAACAGTCAACCCGCGACCCTCACTCGCAAAACGCCATTGTTGAGCTCCAAGAGAGGGAATTGAAGGGGAAACGCTGGGATATCATCGGGAAATCATCGGGGGTAAGTTTCTTGACCTTAATTCGTTGGTTTATCATGAAATCCGTGATTATTTCACTGAAAATGGAAGATTAAAGGTGGGTTTGAGCCCTAGGCCTAAAGTTTAGAAAACCTTCGATTTGAATGGGCAAACGGAGTCCGATTTTGATAAATTTTATATGCACGGACTCGTATTGAGATAAGGAACAAGAATATATAATTTTCGTGATTTTTCGATAAGCGTACAGAAAGTCGGGTTTTGGCAACTTGTGGGTTTTGGTGTATTATGAGTTGTCTTGATTGGGTAATGCCCAATTGGCCTATTTTGATGTGATTCTGTTGATTTTATCAGATACTACACCTGTGGAGGCCGACATTCGCGGCAAGAAGGTTATTTCTTAGCGGTTTTGTACCGGAATTGAGGTAAGTGGCTTGTCTAACCTCGTGTGGGGGAATTTTCACCCTAGGATATTATGTGATAGTTTAAATGCCTTGTACGCGAGGTGACGGGCGTGTACATGCGCTGGTTGTTGAACACATACTTTATTTAAAATGTTCGATGAGTGATATTCCTGTCTTTAGTTGTTAATTTGATATTTTACCCGGTAGTAGTTAGAAAAGCATGATTAGGTAGTACTTAACTGTTTAGTTGCCTAATTGTCTTATTTGAACTTCTTGATAATTATTGGCACTACTTTTCGGTGAAGTTATAGTTAGGCATAATTTATTCTCTCTGTGTATTCCTTTATTTGCTGTGCTTGTGGACTGCGGGTTCAAATCCCGGAGACCCAGGGCTGTGGGATCGATTCCTAGAGACCCGAAATGATATTGGTAGGGACTGCGGGTTCGATTCCCGAGATCCTGAGTTATTGGTAGGGACTGCGGGTTCAATTCCCGAGATCCTGAGTTATTGGTAGGGACTGCGGGTTCGATTCCTGAGATCCTGAGTTATTGGTAGGGACTGCGGGTTTGATTCCCGAGATCTTGAGTTATTGGTAGGGACTGCGGGTTTGATTCCCGAGATCCTGAGTTATTGGTAGGGACTGCGGGTTCGATTCCCGAGATCCTGAGTTATTGGTAGGGACTACGGGTTCGATTCCCGGGATCCTGAGTTATTGGTAGGGACTGCGGGTTTGATTCCCGAGATCCTGAGTTATTGGTAGGGACTGCGGGTTCGATTCCCGGAGATCCTGAGTTATTGATTATTTATTGAGATATGGGCTGCGGGTTCGATTCCCGGAGACCCAGAGGTACTATCAATGGGACTGTGGGTTCGATTCCCACAGGTCCTGGACTTGTTAATTGAGTTAGTTACTTGTTGTTAGCTTAATTGTAGACGGTTGTAGTAATCATCTTATTGTTGTTATTTCGGAAATTATTATCATTTAAACTGTTTATTATTGTTATCATCACTATATTATTGTTTCTCAGTAGGGCCCTGACCTTCCTCGTCACTACTCCATCGAGGTTAGGCTTGGCACTTACTGAGTACCGCCGTGGTGTACTCATGCTACTCTTCTGCACACTTTTGTTGTGCAGATCCAGGTACATCAGAGCAGGCTCGTACTAGGTGATTCTGCAACTTTCAGGGAGACCTCGAGGTATGATCTGCTACGTCCGCGGATCCGGAGGCTTTTCCTTCTATTCTGATGGTATTAGTTGACATTTTCCCTCATTTTGTTGTTAGATACTCTTTACACATAGAGCCACAGTTGTATATCCTCTTTTAGTCTGTGTTACCCGTGAGGTTCCGGATCTTGGTAGTGTTTACACAGTGTGTTGAAGGATGTATGTGCCATGCGGCACGGATTACATACCTTTTTATGCTATTTTTCCGCTGTTTCTTATTTAAGGGTTTATAGCTTGTATATTCCGCAACGTGTTAGGCTTACCTAGTCGTGGGGGACTGGGTGCCATCACAACATGTTCACGATTGGTGAACTAGGGTCGTGACATACATGCCTGAAATTTTCTAAGTGTTCCTAGGCTTCTGATAGTAACTACTCATGAATCATGTGCTAATTAGCTAGTTTTATGTGATTGTTCATTATTTCTATCTCGATTGGGTTTTAGTTAGTTAGAATTCAACCATTATCAAATTTTTCCTCTAAGTTCTGATTAATTGAAAGTTAATTAGTGATTAAGGTTATATGTGCAAAACAACATGAATCTGGCTATATTTTTAACTTGATTTATATGTTAGTTTATTCTGAACCTTCGAGTGCTTATGTATACTTAGGTCATGTGTATAAATATTTTGTGTCTATGTTTGTGAGTTAAGTATGGGTTATGATTAGTGGCTATGTTCTGATTAGTGGTTGTGTTCTGATTTATGGCTATTTGTAAAAGTGGTTAAATTTGAAATGGCTTTAGTCTGAAATTGATTAAGTCTTAAAAGACATGTCTGGTTAGTGGCTATTTGTTAAATAAGTGCTACCCTAGTACTTCCAGACCTAAGGTAGTTCGCGTAATAATAATTAAATAAAATGGGTAAAAGGGGAAGGGTAAATGGCATTATTGTGGATTAAATAGAGCCTATAGGGATAAAAATGACTTTATTTCTTGGCATTTCTGAAATCACTTGGATAATAAGGGGTATACTAGGTAGAGTTAGAAGGGATTTGTGTAATAAATCTTAGCAAGTGAGGGTAATTGGGTAAAACATGCATAATAGAACTCAATAGAACTGCCCAGAACCTTCTAGCAAGGGTTCTAGGGCATTTCAATACAATTGTAATGGACTATAATGTAATTAATTGAAAA